>OU426980.1:92886697-93319546 GCA_911387785.2 Aelia acuminata | reverse complement strand
CTCTTGTCAATTGAGGCATCTACTGCTGTTGTATATAGACTTCCTGGTAAATAGCCTTGAACCGTTCATCATAACCTCCCTTGCCTTCAAATCATGAGACTGACTTCTCCTCCTTACGATAAGACTACCTGTCCACTTGAGAATAAACGGTCTCGAGTACTTGGGTCACAAATGAAAATTGTTCTCTGAGAGCAGTGTCGGTGACAAGCTTTACCAGGCATCCGAGACTTCCCATGACACAAGAGGACATGATCAATCTTTGCTCTCGTGATCCAGTCTCAAGTCTTCCGTCACTGTTTGAAGAGTTGTTACTTTATCAAGAGACTAACGTTTTTTTATTTAACTTTCTTTTACACAATGAGTGAGAATAAGGTGATACCAATTAAAAGATAGTGGACTGATAAAGAAGTTTTTCAATTAATCCTTCTTTATAAGTTTTTATGTACTGTGAAATATAAATTATATAGGAGCATGTATGAGAAATTTGCGGTAAAATTAAATAAATGCGATACTGATGAAGAACAGCGGAAGATTCACAATTTACGTAATCAGGTATTTTTTCACTAGTTGTTATATTCACTAGATGTGAAGAATAGTTGCTTACTATTAAACTTTAAAAAAAAAAAAAAAATCTGGTGCGTGCGCGCAACAACACAACTTTCACTTACAACTCACTGTTTTGTTAATGCATTATTTTATTGTTGGTGCATCTTTTCAAAATAATCAACCCATTACTTGTCATGAGTCCTAGGGTACAGATTAAAATATCTTAAAATAGACGATATCTATTATTTTTATACTAATATCTTCTGACTTCCTCATATCATCTTCCTTTAATTATTTGTGATTACTACATTTCGATAACATTAAATTTATATTTTAAATCCCATAATATTTTTTCAACAAGTTTTTTTCAAAACAACAATATCTTTTTTTCTCCTCTATAGGTTTACTTGATTTTTTTTCATATTTTATACTTAGACAATTTTTATTTTTTGGCGTAACGAGAGACAGTTAAATTTCTCCATGTAAACAAAAACAAAGGTAGCTTTATAGGAAAACAAAAAAGGCCCCTTCCCCATTAAAGGCCCCTCAAAAACATTTTAATAATGATAAGCTTTACCTACTATTAAAGAATACTTGATTCACATTAAACATGACGAATTTGATCAAAATCGTTTGATCCGTTCAGGATAAAATTGAAAAAAAAAACGTAAAAATTAGACAAAAATTCATTAAATAAAGTACCCCCTCCGTTTGACAAATGTTGATGAAATTTTTGCTGTCACGTCGGGGGCATATACATACATCAAATACCCAGTTTGATCAAAATCTTTAAAACCGTTTTGAGTAACCTAAAAAAAAAACACGTGAAAATGAGACAAAATTTATTAAGTAAACTGCCCCCTCTGTTGATCAATTTTGATGAATTTTTACAGCTATATCTCGGGCATATTAATAGATCAAATACTCAGTAATAAAAATCGTTATAGCCATTTTTGAGAAAATCGAAAAAAACGTAAAAAAGTTATTAAATAAAGTACCCCCTCCGTTTGACCAATTTTGTTGAAATTTTTGCTGTCTCATATCACTGTAATCAGGTATTTTTTCACTAGTTGTATATTCACTAGATGTGAAGATAGTTGTTTACTATTAAACTTTAAAAAAAAAAAAATCTGGTGCGTGCGCGCAACCCACAACTTTCACTTACAACTCATTGTTTTGAGTTAATTGCCACTTCTCAAAGTCACACATTTTTCCACATTCATTTCTTATTTTTGTTTTTATTTTCTCTATAAAAAAAACAATAATTTTTTTTTATTTTTAAATAAAAGTTTACTACTTGTGATACTTCGGCAATGCAATAATAATACTCCAAGTCGCCTGATTTTAAAATTCCCTTTGGAGTTGTTGAAATCGGAGAAATTAGCACCCAACTAAATCGTTTAGCTTATTAATGCCGTTTTCACTCGAAAACCTCAAACCTTCTTCATTGGACCAGAAAAATTAATGTCCGAGAACAAAAGATAATTTGTTCTAACCTGCACATTAAGCCTTAATATTTCACGTCCTTAACAGGAGCAACTTTTTCTTCGAGGGTTTTCTGGAAGATCTTGGGGAATAACTTATCCTGTATCTTTTAGTAGTTTAGTAGAATTGAGAATTTTCCTTTTATCTTGCGGGCGAGAGAAAGAGATTAGAAGAGGTCGCTTAACGTTACTCTCATGACCCAAAGGAAAAACATTTAAGTTTTCCGGAAGAAGATCGACCTTAAAGAATCTCTCTGCAAAAGTCAGCCAGAATAGAAGTACCAGACCAGTACATTAAAACTTTAAAAATTAAATTGTTTCGACGAGAGGCTTTAGTTGTTACAGAGTATAGATGGAATCACATCATGAAAACAATTTCTCACAGATTATAAGATGATTATTTAATACATATATAATCAAATATAAGAGATTCGGATTTTCAAATTGAATAAGGGTCAAACATGTGCGTTTGTATGTATTTTTAACTTAAAAATCTGTAACTAAACATGAGGAATATTAATAAAATAATAACAAAACTAAAAAAAAAAATTAAATATCAAGGGCGTATAAACTTTTGTAAAAGAAGTTTAAATGTACATATATTGTACGCGTTTTTATTTTTGAGTCAAAATAACCACGTCACGCGAAATGGTCTGTGTGTGTGTGTTTGTGTGTGGGGTGCGTGCGTGCATGTGTGTGAGTGCGTGCGTGCGTGCGTGTGTGTGTTTGTTTGTTTGTGTGTGTGTGTGTGTGTCGTGTGTGTGTGTGTGCGCGCGCGCGCGCGCGTGTGTGTGTGTGTGTGTGTGCGCGCGCGCGCGTGTGTGTTGTGTGTGTGTCGTGTGTGTGTGTGTGTGTGTGTGTGTGTGTGTGTGTGTGTGTTGTGTGTGTGTGTGAACAGACTAGCTTAAAAACTACTAAACCGTGCGAATTTGAATTAGGTATTTAGTGTAAGTATATGCCCGCGATGAGACAGCAAAAATTTCAACAAAATTGGTCAAACGGAGGGGGTTACTTTATTTAATAACTTTTTACGTTTTTTCGATTTTCTCAAAAATGGCTATAACGATTTTTATTACTGAGTATTTGATCTATTAATATGCCCGAGATATAGCTGTAAAAATTCATCAAAATTGATCAACCAGAGGGGGCAGTTTACTTAATAAATTTTGTCTCATTTTCACGTGTTTTTTTTTTTAGTTACTCAAAAACGGTTTTAAAGATTTTGATCAAACTGGGTATTTGATGTATGTATATGCCCCCGACGTGACAGCAAAAATTTCATCAACATTTGTCAAACGGAGGGGGTACTTATTTAATGAATTTCTGTCTAATTTTTACGTTTTTTTTTCAATTTTATCCTGAACGGATTCAAACGATTTTGATCAAATTCGTCATGTTTAATGTGAATCAAAGTATTCTTTAATAGTAGGTAAAGCTTATCATTATTAAAATGTTTTGAGGGGCCTTTAATGGGGAAGGGGCCTTTTTTGTTTTCCTATAAAGTACCTTTGTTTTTGTTTACATGGAGAAATTAACTGTCTCTCGTTACGCCAAAAAATAAAAATTGTCTAAGTATAAAATATGAAAAAAATCAAGTAAACCTATAGAGGAGAAAAAAAGAAAATATCCGTCAACTCATAAAAACACGTTGAGCCACGCATGCGGAGTACATGCATTGCTCATAATTAAAGCCGTTCTGTTCATTTCATGGGAAATTATTTGTTTCATGGTAACTAAATGAAGTTTTCAACAACTCCAAAGGGAATTATAAAATCAGACGACTTGGAGTATTATTATTGCATTGCGAAGTATCACAAGTAAAAACTTTTATTTAAAAATAAAAAAAAAAAAAATATTGTTTTTTATAGAGAAAAAAAAAAGAAAGAATTGAATGTGGAAACATGTGTGACTTTGAGAAGTGGCAATTAACAAAACAGTGAGTTTGTAAGTGAAAGTTGTGTGTTGCGCGCACGCCACCAGATTTTTTTTTTTTTAAAGTTTTAATAGTAAGCAACTATTCTTCACATCTAGTGAATATACAAAAAAAAAAATACCTGATTACGTAAATTGTGAATCTTCCGCTGTTCTTCATCAGTATCGCATTATTTAATTTTACCGCAAATTTCTCATACATGCTCCTATATAATTTATATTTCACATTACATAAAAACTTATAAAGAAGGATTAATTGAAAAACTTCTTTATCAGTCCACTATCTTTTAATTTGGTATCACCTTATTCTCACTCATTGTGTAAAAAAAAGTTAAAAAAAAAAAACGTTAGTCTCTTGATAAAGTAACAACTCTTCAAACAGTGACGGAAGACTTGAGACTGGATCACGAGAGCAAAGATTGATCATGTCCTCTTGTGTCATGGGAAGTCTCGGATGCCTGGAAAAGCTTGTCACCGACACTGCTCTCAGAACAATTTTCATTTGTGACCCAAGTCACGAGGACCGTTTATTCTCAAGTGGACAGGTAGTCTTATCGTAAGGAGGAGAAGTCAGTCTCATGATTTGAAGGCAAGGAGGTTATGATGAACGGTTCTAGGCTATTTACCAGGAAGTCTATATACAACAGCAGTAGATGCCTCAATTGACAAGAGACCAACTGAGAAGTCGGAAAGCAGATGGATACACAGAATCAACCAATTTGCTGTAAAACTGCATGCAGGAATGCGATAAGTAGCAGTAGCAGTGGTGGAAGAAGCTGGCTCAGGCAACCAACGGATATAAAACGCGGTTTCCCAAACTTTTGTACCCCCCCATAGTTTAATTTTAAAGCCCCCCTGATGAAATGGATGCCTCTCACCCCCCCCCCCCCCCTACACAATAATAACCTACAATATGAAATTTGTTACTACAAAATTTTTAACTCAAATTTTAACCAAGTGAGTATTTTTTTATTCTAAACTGCTTCCCCCCGCCCCCCCCCCCCGACGTGTCCTTAAGGCCTCCTGGTGCCCCCCCCCCCCCACTTTGGGAACCCCTGCTCTTCAAGTACTCAAAGTCAACTGGAAAAAATAAATATAAATGATTTACGATATTATAAATATAAATTTAGGGTTCGATTAAGGATGTTTTTTAATTAATACGTTTTTGAAAAAATAGTCAGTAGTTAATTAAAATTATTGTACTCGTATGCTTAAAGTCTGGAGTTTGGCTATGGCGAATATTCTTTTATTCAGTTTCAATAGTCAAGTGTTTGACTCAGGAGTCGAAACATCCTCTCCGGGCACACTCTGCCCCATAAAGTGTGTAATCTTAATTAAGTAAGTAATTAAGGGGAAAATCTCCACCTCCTTGGACAATCCTTGACTTATAAACGGTGTATCTTTTCAAAATAATCAACCCATTACTTGTCATGAGTCCTAGGGTACAGATTAAAATATCTTAAAATAGACGATATCTATTATTTTTACACTAATATCTTCTGACTTCCTCATATCATCTTCCTTTAATTATTTGTGATTAATTACATTTCATAACATTAAATTTATATTTTAAATCCCATAATATTTTTTCAACAAGTTTTTTTTCAAAACAACAATATCTTTTTTTCTACTCTATAGGTTTACTTGATTTTTTTCATATTTTATATTTAGACAATTTTTATTTTTAGGCGTAACGAGAGACAGTTAATTTCTCCATGTAAACAAAAACAAAGGTACTTTATAGGAAAACAAAAAAGGCCCCTTCCCCATTAAAGGCCCCTCAAAACATTTTAATAATGATAAGCTTTACCTACTATTAAAGAATACTTGATTCACATTAAACATGACGAATTTGATCAAAATCGTTTGATCCGTTCAGGATAAAATTGAAAAAAAACGTAAAAATTAGACAAAATTCATTAAATAAAGTACCCCCTCCGTTTGACAAATATTGATGAAATTTTTGCTGTCACGTCGGGGGCATATACATACATCAAATACCCAGTTTGATCAAAATCGTTAAAACCCTTCCAACTCAATCGTCACCCTATCTATATCATTTATCTATTGAAAGTGGTTCCATTTGATTTGGAAAGGGTTACATTTGAATTGGAAAGGGTTTCTTGTGACTTGGAAAGGGTTGCAGTAGACTTGGAAAAGGTTACACTTGACTTGGAAAAGGTTACACTTGACTTGAAAAAGGCTACACTTGACTTGGAAAAGGTTTCTTTTGACTTGGAAAGGGTTACAGTTGACTTGGAAAAGGTTCAAATAGACTTGGAAATGCTATTAATACTTACCTATATTCTAGGGAAAAAATGTTAATGTCTTGATTCTGCTTTATTCGTAAGAGGAACAAAAATAGCAAAGGCGGTGTAGAGGTTGGAACCATTTATAGTGAAGTTACCTTCAGTGTTTCAAAATAAACGTATTTCGTATAAACGTACATATAAACCAGGAATAAATTATCAATACTTGTTAAAACCGATTCACCGTCGCACGAGACGTAAAGCCGAGTTAAGGACGAATATATAAATATTGAAAATGGAAATGGCGTGAATTTACTCGTTTATCGTTTTTGTGATAATCCTCAATTTAGAGCTAATGGAATATTAGTCAATACAAAAAAAAAATCTTTGGATATTCAAGTAAAATCTGATCCTTCCAATGAAAAATTGATAGCGAATCGTTTAATTGTTACAACATACTACTGTAAACGTAATTGCTATAAATTTTAATATAAAATTGTTAATGAAATTTGAATTTATACTAATACATTTTATATTTATAATGTACACACACACACACACACACACACATATATATATATATATATATATATATATATATATATATATAT
Source organism: Aelia acuminata (assembly GCA_911387785.2). Classification (NCBI taxonomy): domain Eukaryota; kingdom Metazoa; phylum Arthropoda; class Insecta; order Hemiptera; family Pentatomidae; genus Aelia; species Aelia acuminata. The sequence goes on along the minus strand of OU426980.1, from coordinate 93,312,724 downwards.
ATATATATATAATGATTATGAATGAAATGACAATAATTAAGATTCTGCATCCTCAAAGACATAAACTGACAAGATTTGAGAAGTCCAGCGAAATTTCTTTGAGAGTTATAGCCGATGTCCAAAAGGAGTGTGGACTCGTCCCACTGTGCGGCGATCCGGGCGTGGACGGGCGAGCGGTGGTAAATTGATAGGGGTCAGGCGTTCTTGCGAGGTCCTGTCTATTATCGCGATAGCTGATCAGTCTGTAATATGTCTAAGGCAAAATGAACTCGAGCTTTACTTTCTTACGGTTTATTTGAATAGTAAGAGTTGGGAGTCAGACTTTAAAGCTCTCTCTGAATTTTATGATCCTGCCCTAGAGAAAAGAAAGTTCTGGTTGGTGATTTCAATGTTAGAGTCGGTTCAGCCCAGGTGATTCCGGATGATTTAATAATTATTATTATTCGGCACTACAACCCGCTAACGAGTCATGGCCTCCTTTATCAGCTTTCGCCAGTTGTCCCTGTCTAGTGCAGCCGCTTTCCAGTTTTGAATTCCGAGGAGAGACCTAGCATCCTGGGCCACACTGTCCTGCCATCTCAGCATTGGCCGTCCGCGTCGTCTTGTCCCATGGAGTGTCTCGGTGAGAGTCTTCTTCGGGATTTCAGAGTCATCCATACGGGCCACATGGCCGGCCCACCGCAGTCTTTCAAGTTTGATGACTCTAACCACATCAGGCCCATTCATCAGGTCATACAATTCCCGGTTTGTGCGCCTTCGCCATTCATTCTCGACTTGGATTCCTCCAAAAATGCAGCGCAGGATCCGCCTTTCAAATATCAGCAATGTTTGCATATCGGCATTCGTCAATGTCCAAGCTTCCGAGCCATAAGTAAGGACGGGGCGTATTAGCACCTTGTAGAGAACCAGCTTTGTTGTCCTGGAAAGAAGGTTGCTTCTCAGCTGAGGTCTTAAGCCAAAAAAACATTTATTAGCAGCAGTGACCCGGCTCCTTATTTCGGCAGTATTATCGTTATCTGAGTTAACCTGTGTTCCCAGGTATCTGAACTCGTTCACCTTCTCAAATCTGAAACTGCCGAACTGCACTGTTTCCCCAGGATCTGCTCGTTGTCCAGACACCATATAATTGGTTTTTCCCTCATTCACAATCAGCCCTAGGGATCTTGCACTAGATTCTAGCTCCAGGAACGCTTCCTCTACAGCTATTTTTGACCTGCCAATTATGTCAAGATCGTCTGCGAACGCCAAAATTTGTACTGTTCGGCTCATAATTGTAGCAGTTGTTTGTATATTTGAGCTTCCGACAGCCTTCTCTAGGGCTAGATTAAATAGAAGGCAGGCTAAAGCATCTCCTTGCCTGACACCAACTGTGACCGGAAATTCCTCCGAGTAATTTAATAATTAGTGATTTAATAATTAACAATCCAAATTGTTCTTTGACCAGAAAATCAAAAGACTTAGTTCTAAATTCTCATGGTTCAAATATTATAGACTTTTGCAACGAAAACGATCTTATAATTTTAAATGGCCGTTTTTTTCCAGATACAGAGAGTTTTTGTGATAATCCTCAATTTAGAGCTAATGGAATTTTATGTCTTTTATAGCATACGCGCCTAATAGGCTAAATAAAATATATACATCAATATTATAAGTATATGGAACTAACTTTTCCACAAAAAGTTAGCTGTTTCAATATTGGAACACCCGAAAAAAAATGGGCTCATTGCTAAATTAGTATCTCAAGCCTCCAAATGATGGAATAATTTAAATTCGTTGGGATAGGAAGATGAATAGCAATTTTTAGATATCTAAACAGTAGATCTGTACAGTGTAATTTAATTTATTTTGTGATACATGAAAATTAATGTATTTATGTATGTTTTAGCGATTGTTATTTCATCCCAATCCGAGGGCATTGCTATTCATTTGAAAATTAACGGTTGATTTTTTGCATTGGTCTCATGCGCTGGAAATTAAGCAGTTTGTAATCCGTGCTGGATCTTATTCCAGATCATAAACTTGTAGAGCGTGGTGTAGTATCCCCGCAACCGGACTAGGAAGACCGTAATAAAGGAAGTGGGTAGCTGAAACATGGATGAAGGGTGTCTTTGGAGACGCCCATATAAGGCGCAGAGGCATTGTTGGAGGCGGCAGTTGGGAATGTGGCTACGTGGCAAACAACAACCCACGTACCTACCCACACCATTTTGTATCTTTCCACGTTATGAATTAATTAAATTTAATATCCTAATATTTAAAATTTGCACCGAACGTTGTATAATAATATGTGATTAGAAAATTTTAATATTCGGTACAGGTGCGTGTACAAATAGAGGGGGGGGGGTTAGAGAGGATGTTAATTTTTTGTAAAAAAAATTAAACATATTATCATACATGTTTATCTTGTAAGACAAGGGATCTAACTGAACTTTTTTTCCATTTTTATTAAATCAAAGTTAAAGCTAGAAAAAAAAAATCTTTTTTTTTACTCATTCTGAAATCTTAATCAGACATTTGACATTCAATATCTGTCCTATCATTTTTATTATTTTGACTTTTAGGCATTGTATAGTCTATTGTTCATATATAAAACAAATTCGGGTTTTTTAATCCATTTGTAAATCAAAAACGGCTAGACCGATATTTATGATGTTTAATTTTTGGATTTTTCCCCCACCCCGAATAGCATAATAAGTATCAAAACGTCGAAAAATGGGGAAGGGGGAAATTTTAATTATTTTATCTGTTATTATCGACGAAATTAGAAAAACACATTTCGTTTTCAACATCAACTAGAAATTTATTTTTTTTAAATAAAGACAAATGGCTTATTCGGTCTTAACGCATTTTGACGCAATGTTTTTTTAACACACTTATTATTTATTTAATCATATCTCTGTCATTAACTTCAGTTCTATCTCGTTACCTTCGAGTCGCATTTTTACTACCATATTCTGCATCTGTCTCATTTTTATCAAAAAAGTCACTTGGAACCATGGTGTTCTAATGTCCACATATCTGTTTTCCCCTTTTTCGGTCGGAAGATGTAATTTTATTACTAGTCAAGTTTAGTTTCTTACGTTTTTACTGTGTTCATTGATATGTGTTTGTTTATTTAATTGGATTATATTTGCAAAATGTAATTTAGTTTTAGTTGTTTCTTCATTTGATTATTTTTATCTTATTATTGTTTTTTCTCAATTTTCGTATTACTATTAAAGCATTCCTTTATGGGATTCTTGAATATAATAAAAAAATATTATTAATTCAAAAAATGAATGATGAATTTTTGTTTGGTGGTAATTATATTGTTTTTATTCTAAAACACCAGTCTGGCGTTAACAGTTCCATAATAAGTTCTCTTCTGGTAAAATATTGGGTTGTTCAATTAATGCAGGTTTATGGTTTTAAAATAAAATAGATGATCTAGAACATTTTGTATTGATGTAAATACTCATACACTCGATACATTTCTGCCAATGAGTTGATAACTTTCCTATGCACTGTGAATAAAATTTGATGTTTTGTCATTGAAAAATTATAAAAACGAAATTTCTATGGAATTTTGATTATGAAATTTTGTATCGACTTGTTAATCGAGAGGCGAAATAGAGAGCAAATCAAAAGAATTATGTTTGCTAAATAGAATAAAATATTAAAGAGTCTTAAATATTAAAGACACTGAAAATTGGTAATGAGAAAGCAGGAAGGGGCTCATAATTTATTAATTATTATTTTTTATGGTAAACTTCTGTTTGATGTTTCGTATTCGATCAAATTAATTGGTGCTCTTTTGATTATGACAATTCGTTATAAGCTAAGTCTAAACTTTCGATCACAGACACTTCATATTAATAATAATGACACTATTAAATTAGAATAATTAAAAATAATGAATATACAAAGGAGGATGGCCGGCCACGAAGATGTTGTTTATATTTATTACGAACGATAGAGACTGATTAATAAGGCTGATTAATTTGTTGACGAATGTGATCTAGTCAATATTTTGAATATATGTGCAGTCAGCAGGTAACACAATGTTATTTTTAATGAATGTAAAAGTTACATCACTTTAGCCAACAAAAAAATCTCGTTTTCTTCTTTTCTATAGGAAACATCAGAATGAGTATAATAGCATGAATCTTAGTATTCCTTATAGTTACTAACTTCCTAAATAGTTCTTACCTCATCAAAACCTCAAGTTGATTGATTTTACTATATTGTTGGGGAACGTTTACCATTTTATAAAATGAAATGCAATATAAATATTAATTACCAAAAATACATATAATGATTACTTTTGAAAGATATCAAGTTTAGTGGTTCTTTCATTAAAAAATAAATGTTAAAACATATTTCTATGTTCATTAGATTCAACTTCGAGGTCCCCAGGCGTTGGGATTTTAAAATTGTAACTATGCAGCGATGTCTCCTGTTGATATGCTGAATTGAAGTGGCGCTACCCAGTTTTTCGACGGCAATACTTCCTATGTGTGTATATTTTCCGAACCTTTAAGACAAAGAAGCCTCTGTATATGTATCGTCAATTTCTTCATACACTGTTCCTCTATTGACTCTAAACATCAAATGTTCCTCGATACACTATAAATATCATATATCAAACCTGTACATCCCTTTCTACCGAACGGTCTCCTTTACAAAGTCCTTCATCATCCGTGCCTCCTACTTCTGGAATTACTTACCTTTAGTCAATCTTCCATAAATATGTAAAATAGTGAAATCAATATTGGGTATATATTTATTTGATTTTTAAATAACGTTTCAGCTCAAATTTATTGAAGCTAATCAAATTGTTGTATTCAATATTCAAATGTTCTTTTATACTGTCGTTATCTTTATTCTGTGCTTGTTTTTTCTGTTTTTTAATTTTTGGTTTTCTTTTATTCTTTAATTTCTATACACAATTTTTTCAACTAGCCAGATGACTAGCTCTGGTTCTGATGTTTTATTATCTTAGGGGATGTCGCAGATTAAAAATTACTTTCTTTCTTTATTTCTTTAAAATATATATAGTTTTAGTGTGTTTTCTGGATGTACAGCTAATATTGTTGGCCATTACTAGGGGCAAGAAAAACAAGACACAACTATAATTGAGTAAAAAGTTGAATACTTTAATCCCGTTCCCCTTTCCTCCTCATGTGAAAATATATCTTAAAAACTTAATATATATAAGCATGAAATATTCATACAATATCTGATGCGGTACCTCACACAACTATTACATACAGAAATTAATTTGAAATCAATTATCAATAAGCATATTACTTTAACTATAGGTATTTACTGACGATATTATAAAAATACAATAATTTTGAGCACTAGTTATCATTGGTATGTCAAGCTGATTTTTTTACGTTTTCATATAATTTTGTATGAAAGTTAATTAAAGACCCATGAATCCTAAATTAAAACTATTTTTATGATACTATAACTAAATTATAAAATTTCATATATTATCGTTGTATGAGTAATCAAACACCACTTCTGTTCAGGGGCTGTCCTATATCGTGTAGATGGATATGGGGAATAAATTCTGCCCCCAAATTTTGAGAATAAATTTAGGCGTCTAATTCTTACAAATTTAATAGGATAGTAGTATTCATGTATAAAAATTTAAAAAGTTATACTTGTAAATAAATGTCCGCCATTGGTACTCTTAAATTTCTTCTACTCCTTTTTTTTTTTTTTTTTTTTTTTTTTTTTATTTTTTTTTTTTTTTTTTTTATGATTGAATTAAGAAATAACTAATAAATTTTTAATTAATAAATTAAAAATTACTTCGAATCAAATATAATACAGATATTTTATTATTATCACTTCATTGTTTTTTCTTTTTTTCTATCTTGATTTTTTTCCTTTGAGGTTTTATATTTATCATCCCTATCCCTTATTGCGAAGTTTTATGGCTGATTTGAAAGTTCCTCTGTAAAACAAGTTTGAAAAACACAACAAAGGAACATTCTAAAGGAATGATAGTAAAATAGCTGCATATAACTTTACTATCATTCCTGTAGAAGATGTCTATTCTTAGATCGATCATAAATCCCACCTTTTTGTAAAACTGAGCAGTCATCGCTGAGCTACGTGTTTTATTTTCAGATAAAATGGCACGAAAATGAGGCGAAGTAGAATTACGACGTGGTGATGAGAATTGCGCAAGGAATAGTAGGCTTGGTAATTTAGGATATCCGAGAGGCGGAATAACTTCTTTTTTTTGTAAGATTTTTGGTTGTTTTTTAATATGCTTTTCATACTTTTCTAATATAATACTGCTTAATCTGAATTTCAATAGTATAAAATGTACCTGACCCTTCTTTGGGTTCAGGTGCGTGATAATTATAGAGTGACCGCGTTACCCCGATACTAAGAACAAGGGTTGCCACATATTTTTACTTTTACTTACCTATATATGAAATAAATAGTAAGGAAAAGTATTGCTATCGTGAACAATTTCGAATTCCGGTTTTCAACGGAAATACACGTTTTGGGGTCCCCTGAGTCCAAATAACCAAGGAAAGGTCTTTGTGTGTGAACAGACTTGCTACAAAGCGGTAAATCACACAAAAATGAAATTTGGTATTTGAGGTAGGTACATGCCCGCGAAGTGACAGCAAACATTTCGTCACAATTGAGAGAACGGAGGGGGGACTTTATTTGAGAAATTTTAGTTTTTAAATTTCACATTTTTAGTTTTTTACGATTTCCTCAAAAACAGCTCTAACGATTTTCATTAAACTCTTAATGTTTGATGAGAAACAAGTATTCTTTTATATCAGATATGCTTCATCATCATCAAAAAGTTATGGCTTGAAAGGCGAAAGAAAATTTTCTTCCTGTAAACTACCTTTGATTTTGTTTATATGGAAAAATTAACTGTCTCTCATTATGCCTAGTAATAAGAAATGGCTATAAATAAAACATGAAGAATTTGATAAACATATACAGGAGAAATAAAAAAAAGTGTTTCCGCAAGATGGTAATTTCAATTTCCGTCAATGAGTGCAGTAACATATATGTATAATGTATCGTTGGAAAGATGATAATCTCAGAAAAAATAATATTTTGTTGATGAAGACGTAAAATGTATATATGCTTGAAAAAATTACATGAAAATACATTTTATACAAAAATATAATAGGTTTGTTCCAACAAGGACTCAAAACACGTTGACAACTCTTTCACATGCGCAGTACTTTACTAATAGCCCATTGATACAGGCAGAGTTGGGCAAATTGTAATCTGAATAATGATTAATGAATATGAATAATTGTAATCATAAAAAAATGAATAATGGATAACCATTATTCATAATCAGTGCGGAGAATTTTTAATGATTATTGAGTGTTTGTGGTATTCATTCGAAATGAATAATTAATAACTGGTATTCAGTTATTCATGATTAACGAATACTGATAAATTCAACTAGTCATTATTCATAAATAAAATATATTCATGAGCTAGGATTAATATAGCGTTTACAAGTCTATTTGAACCTTTTCTAAGTCAACTGTAACCCTTTCCAAGTCACAAGAAACCCTTTTCAAGTCAAGTGTAACCTTTTCCAAGTCAACTGTAACCCTTTCCAAGTCACAAGAAACTCTTTCCAATTCAAACGTAACCCTTTCTAAATCAAATGCAACCCCTTCCAACTCAATCGTCACCCAATCTATTTCAATTGTAACCGTTTCCATTTCAATTGCCACTCTTGAAAAAATCTATTGAAGATGGTAACATTTTCGGATTTCTTTCGCACGGGGGTCAAATTCAAAATGTTATCGGGGACGGTGTTTTTGAAAAAAATATTCATTTTGTATTTTAGTTGCGAGGGGGGGGGGGCGCCCTCGAAAATAGTTTGAATTATGGATTTCTTTCACAAGGGGGTCCAATTTTATGTTATCGGGGACAGTGTTTTTGAAAAAAATATTCATTTTGTATTTCAGGGGCGGGGGGGGGGGGCGCACTATAAAAAAGTTAGAATTTCGGATTTCTTTCATACGGGGGTCCAATTTTATGTTAACGGTGACGATATTTTTGGAAACAATTTTATTTTGAATTTCATGGGGAGTGCACTATGAAAAAGTTAACTATTTGTCTTATTATTTCAAATACAATGTCATATCAGCAGATTCGTGACGTTAAAATAGTAACTCATATGGCAGAAATCCGAAAAGAAATGAAAATGAAAATTGCTATAGAATAAATCCGGAATGTCTTAGACTAAATAATTTCTATCATATTATTGACATTGTATTGAAAATAAAAAGACGAAAATTTAACTTTATCATAGTGCGCCCCCCCCCACACTAAAATGCAATTGAATATTTTTTTTAAAAACTTATCTCGATAACATTATATTGGACCCATGTGTGAATGAAATCCGAAAATTTAACTTTTTATACAGACCCCCCCTGAAATAAAAAATGATATTTGTATTAAAAACACCGTCCCCATAACATAAAATTGGACTTCCGTGTGAAAGAAATCCGAAATTATAACTTTTTTATAGTGCGCCCCCCCCCCCCCCTTTCTTAAATACAAAATAATGTTTTCTTTTTCAAAAATATCGTCCCCGATAACATAAAATTGGACCCCCGTGTGAAAGAATTCCGAAATTCTAAATTTTTCTATACCGCCCCATCCCCCTCCAGCCACTGAAATACAAAATGAATATTTTTTTCAATAATATCGTCCCCGATAACATATAATTGGACCACCGTGTGAAAGAAATCCGAAATTCTAACTATTTTCGAGGGCGCCCCCCCCCCCTCCCTCGCAACTAAAATACAAAATGAATATTTTTTTCTAAAACACCGTCCCCGATAACATAAAATTTGACCCCCGTGCGAAAGAAATCCGAAAATGTTACCATCTTCAATAGATTTTTTCAAGGGTGATAATTGAAATGAAAACGGTTACAATTGAAATAGATTGGGTGACGATTGTGTTGGAAGGGGTTGCATTTGATTTGGAAAGGGTTACGTTTGAATTGGAAAGAGTTTCTTGTGACTTGGAAAGGGTTACATTTGACTTGGAAAAGGTTACACTTGACTTAGAAAGGGTTTCTTGTGACTTGGAAAGGGTTACAGTTGGCTTGGAAAAGGTTCAAATAGACTTGGAAATGCTATATAATATTCATCAATCATGAATACCTAATATTCATCAATCATGAATAACAAATATTCACCAATCATCAATCAGGAATATGATATATTTATAATCATTATTCATTTAAATTTAAAAGACGGGGATCCATTTCTGAATTAAAAGTTGTCCTAATGAGCAAGGACAAGTCCTAAGAGTGGGTGTAGTCAACTGAACAGCATTTGAAGTCATAAGTAAAGAATTAGACCCTAATTCCAATGGGTATTAGTAAAGGTCTATTGACAAGAATATAAAGAGCAAACAAATTTTCAATCATCATTCATGACTAGTAAGACTCAGAATTGTGATTTTTTTTGTAATCATGATTAATGAATTTATATTATTCATGATTAATGAATGATCTGTAATCATGAGTAGTGACTTCCCATTAGTCATGATTAATGAGTAATCATGAATAATGAATTCGTCTTAATCATGATTACTGACTAACATTTAATAATGAATAATGGTCATTCATGATTGTTGAATACATTATATTCATGAATACTCCACGATCTGTGATTAATAAAATTCATGATTAATGATTCCGCGCTAAAGAATGATGTGTGAATGATGATTACAATCATTATTCACATTTTTGATTATTAGTCATAATCATGATTACATTTTTATTTAAATATGCCCAACTCTGGCTACAGGTAATGCGCATGCGAAAACCTTGTCTACGTGTTTTAACTCCTTGTTGGAACATACCTATTTAACGGGTATCATTTGTTTCTTTGGCAACTAAATCAAGTTTTCATAACAACTAAATAAAGAAATAAAATTAGACACCATGATGTATTATGTGTTGCATTGTCACATTTTCGAAGATAAAAATAAAAACTATTAGTTACTAGTTCTTTAGTGAGTATATGTTTAGAAAAGCACGTAATGCTGAAAATATTTAAAGCTGTTTTTTTTAAACATATGGTTCATTATAATCCTTAATAATTATCCATAATAGATTTTCAAATGAAATATAAGGTGGTTATTCCTGTAACAATCATCTTCGTCGGTTTCTGGAAAGGCATTTTAGGGACTAAACTTCGAAAAGTAAGTTCTAATTTTATAAGACCATTAAATACACCTTCTAACGATTTCCATTCACGATATATTTACGGTAAAAAAACAAAACAATAATTATAATACTCTATATCTTAAGGATAACAAACAAAAATAAGTAAATAAATGTGGGTAAAGCTATGTTCCCTCATTTATAATTAATAATTATATTAGGGATTAGTAATCCATATTCCATCCCATTTAAAATTTCATATACATTTTTTAACATTTATTATACTCGTACAGACGAAGAAATACCAGCGATTCTACAAAGAGGTTCCTATAAAATCATGGTCTATTTCCCACTCTTTTCAATTAATTGATTTGTCAAATTCGATTAAGTGATTTTTCAACTATTAGCTGTTTTTGTATTGAAGTTAGTGTTTTAAATTAGTGTTATTAGTATTATGTTTTAAATTAGTTAGTGTTAGTGTTTTCTTAAATAGAGTTTAAATCAAAGTTAGATCAAATAGATATTTTTAATTACTTTAAAAACTGGAGACATCAATCGGTTTCGAAATAATATAAATGGTTCTTGTGATTTTTGAATCTTTCATGGAGAAACAAGGCTAAGACAAAAAAAAAAAAAAAAAAAAAAAAAAAATACTATTAGAAAATCCTTTCTTTAAACCTAGTAAATAATCAAGTTTCTATTAACTTGATTTTTTTTTATTTGTTTGCAGTCGATGTGGAAGGGAAAAAAATAGTAAAGCAGGTGTTATAAATATGTCCTTCTGAACAACTATTATTTTTAAAATAATGTTTCTATGTAACTTGTAATGGTTTTGATTGTATATGTTGCACTTCAAAAAGTGCAAGCAAGGTAGGTACCTACACTTGTAAAGATCCCATTATTTTCTATTGTGTTCATAACGAAATCAATTGTTTGCACCACTTATACCTTATCCACTTTGAAAACTATATACATTATAGTAAACTGGAATATATATATAAAATAAAGAATAAAAAACATTTATTTTTTCTTGAGAGATATGTTAAAAAATATGAGAGAGGATCTCAGTAATGATATCTTTGAATCGATATTCTTGCCAGTCACGTAAAATCCATTTCGAGATGAGACCTTGCGTGTATAGCATTAACATAATTGCAACAAAAGATCTGTTCAGTTTCAGCGCCGCTGCGCCAATCCCTTGATCGAAAAACAAATACGTTTAAATTGCACAATAGCTTGAAATGTCTTACTAACAATATAGTTTATTTAGATGGATATTTAATTTATTAAAAATAAAGTTTGCATTATGTTCTTCAATGAAAAAGCCTTTTAATCCAAAGTTACGTCTGAAACTTTATTCAAAAAGCAATGCGGCCCAACTACACTCGGTTGCTCTTAACACTTTTTATCGAAAAATAATACAAAATATCTTATATTCTTATAATATCTTATATTTATATAAGAACCTTTCAGTAGACAGAAAGACTAAATCGAATTTCTACATTTTTTAGAAAAGCACTTTTAACAATATTTCTCATCTGAAAAATCATACTTTATGTTGTGAAACTATGGCAGAAATAATAGACTATAAAATTTTACTAAAATATATAAAAAATAAAGAGGTACGAATTTTAGAAACAAAAATATCATTAAAAGTGCTTTTCTGAAAAATGTTGGAATTGGAGTTAATCATTCTGTCAACTGAAAAACTCATATAATAGAACATTGTTATGTATTGTTTTCCTAAATAAAACTTCTTTCTGGGTCTTTTCTTATTAATTTCTTATTAAGGCTGCCAGTTACTTTTACAGTTATTATCAAATGATTACTTTAAACAGTTAATCATTCTTTTTTTTTTAAATAAATTAAACCATATGGCACCTAGAAACTCTTAGTTTATTTGTTACGTTAAAAAAAATATTAATTGGTTATAAATAAATAAAACAATCGTAACAAAAAAACAATGGTAGCTCAGTGGAGACGGGAGGGTTCTTAAATGACTAGTGATTAAAAAAATAAAATAAATTAAGGGGCGCCACGCTATTTATTTTAAGGAAATAGCCAAAACCTAAAGGAATCTGGATAAAAAGACATAATTTAAATTTAATAAGTGAAAGATTACCTTAAAATCTCGGAGAGGGCTGTACATAAGATTCACTTTGCAATTTACACTTATGAACTACTTAATGGTGAGTTAAAAAGAAATAGAACAAAACAAAATAAACTCAAATAAAAGGAACTTTTAATTAACACTATATTTACACTACGATATTAAAAATAAAATTACTCACAATTTCTGTAGTCAGGCCTGATCAAAATCTAACTCTATTCACACAACTAGAAACAATTTAAACTTATAACTATACAATAAAAAAAAAAAAAAAAGTAAGGTTTAACAAAGAAATTAAAAGAAAAATATCTCCAGTCTGTTCTCTTAACTCGCCTGTCTTCTCGTAGCTTCGTTCCAGCAGCCATTCGGCTTGGCGATTTTCGTCACCGGAATCTCTTCCGTGAACGCCACTATTCTTCAATTCTCTGATATTTAGCGATATAGACCACAACTACGTTAATCACTAAAACAGTCTCATTTTATCATCACTCGTCGAACGCTAGCGAACATCTCCCCTATTTTCCTTCGTTGTTTGTTCAAAAAAACAAATGCCTTAATAACACCTGTTTTTCAATTAATTACTTTGGTTCCTTCTCTTCTTTTAAAATAAAACATAATTATTTTTATAGCTAAATAAAAAATTATTATATCAACAAAAAATTAATACAAAGCTTTTAAAACAACACATATTTTAATTATATACAAAAATATATTAAGCCCTCTTCGATTATTAAATAAAAAAACATTTTTTTTTTGTTTCTTTTTCGTTACAAACTCTCCCCATTCCTACCAAAATGTTTTTGTTTTTTTCCTAATGCATGAATCTCAATCTTAGGTCGGATGAGGTTTTAGATCCTTGACATGCCAAGTTCCTAAAGGATGACCCTGTAGATCTTCTAGAACGTATAATAAATTTCCTTGTTTAGCTTTTATTCTACATTTCTCATATAGAGGTGCCAATTTATTGGAAAAGTTCTTTGAAGCATCCGAAAGGGTTTGGGTCTTCTTCCACACTACATCTCCAGCTTGTAGATCCACGTTCCTTCTCCGAAGATTATAATGGTGACTGCTTTTTTCATATGATTGCCGTAGACGCTCAACCACTTCTTCATACATTACTGGCATCATGTTGAACTTCTGTGCGTAAGCCTTACGATCTCCCATTTCCGGAACATTATCTGAAGCAATGGATTTCTCATACTCGTCGCCTGAACGTGGTAACTCTCGTCCGAAATTCAAATAAGCTGGCGAATAACCGGTTACTTCATGTACCGCTGTCTGCATAGCAAAAGCCAACTTGTGTAGATCCTTATCCCAGTGCTTATTATTGTCTTTCACATAGGAAGCTAGGAGTGTCTTTATCACTCGATTTGGACTCTACATCGGATTAGCCTGTGGATGATAGACTGGGGTGAACCACAATTTAACAGCATATTCTCGTGCTTTCTTTTTTAAAATATTGCTCCTGAATTGAGGACCGTTATCACATATAATAATTTGGGGAACCCCGAACTTAAGAAAGACCTTTCTTTCTAAAGTTTTGGCCACCACTTCGGCTGTCGATTTTGAAACTGGTACTATGATGTATTTAGTGAAGCAGTCGGTAAACGCTAATATGAACCTTTTCCGGTTTGAAGACATAGGAAACGGCCCCATTATATCTGCCGAAACCATTTGCCAAGGTCGGGTAACTACTCGCTGTTTCCCCATTAGTCCCGCAGGCTTAGCCTGTAATGGCTTATTCGCCAAGCACACTTTACATTTCCGTACGTACCTGGTTACATCGATTGCCATGCCAGGCCAATAGTAGTACTCCTTTACCCGCTGCAAGGTTTTGAAACATCCCAAGTGTCCTGCAATTTCTTTATCATGACATTCCCAGATCGCTTCCCTACGTTTTTGTTTAGGAACTACTAATTTCTACTGGATGTTATCTCCTACCATTTTCCGGTTATTATTGACAAGCTTCCATAGAGTATGATTAACAATCCTCCAATCCGCAAATTTCGATGGATTCTCTTCTACTTGTTTAATCATTCGCTGATACCACGCGTCCTCTATTGGTACTCCAATATCAATTCTGGCTATCGGGAATTCGTAAGTCCGTGACAACGCATCGGCTGCAGCGTTTTGTTTGCCGGGACGGTGTAAGATAGTGAATTGGTGTTGCTGCAGTTTTAGTGCCCACCTAGCCAGTCGACCTTGAGGGTCGCGGAGACTATTCAACCATTTTAACGCAATGTGGTCAGTAATAACTGTAAAATCCATCCCTTCCAAATAAGGCCGAAACTTTTCTATTGCCCAGAGAACTGCTAGGCACTCTTGCTCAGTTACACTGTATTTCCTCTCGGCTGTGGTCAAACTTCGGCTCGCATAAGCTATGACCCGATCTCCTTCTGGGCATTCTTGGTAAAGAATAGCCCCTAATCCTGTTTTAGAGGCATCGGTTTGTAGGAAGAATCGCATACTGAAGTCAGGACATGCTAACACAGGTGCTGTGACAAGCTTCTCCTTCAGTAAACTAAACGCTTCTTCTTGTTCTTGTCCCCATTTCCATCTCTTGTTTTTCTTCAATAGATCCGATAACGGTGAAGTTAGAGTCGAGAAATTAGGGATAAAGCGGCGATACCAGGAAGAAAGCCCTATAAACTGCCTCACTTGCTTTACGTTCTTAGGTGCTGTGTAGTTTAATATCGCCTCAATTTTTCCCGGATCAACTTGTAGGCCGTTCTCATTTACCATCCCAGAAACTTTAGCTCCTCTCTGCAAAACTGACTTTTCTCCCAATTCACCGTTAAGTTGGCTGAGCTCAATCTTTCTAAGACCTTCTCCAATGTTTCTATGTAGGAATCGAAGTCTGATGAGACCACAATGATGTCATCCAAGTTAACAAAGATATTTGATTCTAAATCTGCTCTCAAAACATCGTCAATCAGTCTTTGCCATGTCGCTGGTGCATTATGCAGTCCAAAAGGCATTCTGCAAAAATGGAAGAGGCCGCGGGAACAATAAAAGCTGTCTTTTCCTTGCTTTCAGCAGCCATTGGTATCTGCCAGTATGCGCTCTTTATGTCGATGGAAGAAAGTATCTTGGCATCGCGTAACCTATCCAATATATTCGAAATGTAGGGCAGCGGGCAGGCGTCTCTTTTAGTCACGGCATTTAACTGACGATAATCCACGCAAAAACGGTAGGATCCATCGGGTTTCTTCACTAAAACAACAGGTGACGACCAAGCACTCTTTGACAGCGTTATTACCCTGTTTCACCAAAGATTCAAGATATCTTAAATAAGGAGCTCGATGAAATACTCGTAGAAGGAATTGTAGAGCCGTCACAGAGTGCTTGGTCGTCACCTGTTGTTTTAGTGAAGAAACCCGATGGATCCTACCGTTTTTGCGTGGATTATCGTCAGTTAAATGCCGTGACTAAGGTCTATATATTAGGTCTATATTTTGTTAAATGTAAGCATATGTAGTTTGATGAAATATACATCCAACCAGAACCTTTTTTTTCAAACTCGTCCTGTTCCGCTAATTTTTTTTCAAAAGTTGTTTCAACATAATTTTCAACATTTATGCTAACATCTATCGTATTACTTTTCGATTTAAAATCCGTTCTTTCACTAATAGTGTTTCCGTTTTTCTTAATATATGTACATTCTAACATTACATTTATTTTATACGATTTCCAATCTTCAACATAAGAATTTAATAAATTTACTAAGAGTTCTTTTTTATTGTTTAAAAATTCGGTAGATACTAATTTTTTATTATCGTTAGGAATGTATATGTCCTCAACCGAATTTCCTAAAGAAGCTCTGATAATCCCGTTTTCTTCAGCAATCGCCTTAATTAATAAAATTCTTATGTTGAAGATTGGAAATCGTATAAAATAAATGTAATGTTAGAATGTACATATATTAAGAAAAACGGAAACACTATATAGAATACAAAAATAATCAAACCACATATTCCTTTGATTCGATATCGTTCCCGACTCCAATAAAGGAGGTAAAGCGATTTGAAAATTTAAATAATATGTCTATAAATGTTTATGGCTTAGACGAGAAAAATAATGTGTATCCAATTAGAATTAGTAAAAAGGAAAATTATATTAAAATGTTCGATTTATTGTTTTTACAAAATGGGGAAAATTTTCACTATTGTTTGATTACGAATCTTTCACGATTAGTAAGTTCTCAAATATCATTGAAAGAACATGCATATATGTCGTAGATGTCTGACCACATTTCCAAAGACGTATGTAAACAAGTTTGGGAAAAATGGCGATGAGCGAAAGCGAGAACATGAATTATTTTGTCGTAATCATAAACCAATTCGATCTGATTTTCCGAAAGAAGATAAAATTGAATTTAAACATGTGGAATATACACAACCCATTCCAATTGTAGTTTATGCGGATATAGAATCTCTTTTAATACCAATTTCAGGGGCTTGTCCGAATCCGTCAACACCTTGGAACAAAACTATACACGAGCATCGAGCCTTTTCCGTTTCACTTCTGGTCAAGTCTAATATGTTTGATTTGAAACCATTTGTTTATACAGGAGAAAACTGTATGCAAGTTTTTTTTAGAAAAACTTGAACAAAAAGCTGTTGAAGCGGATAATATATATATGCTAATCCGCTTCCGATGGAAGAAATGAGTGAAGAGTCAGCCTTTTATTCTGCTAAAGACTGTATATTATGTCAATACCCTTTAGATGAACACGATCGCGTGCGTCATCATTGCCACCTTACAGGAAAATTTATTGGACCAGCACATAATGCATGCAATTTAAGGGCAAAAAAGCCTGATTTTATACCCGTTTTCATGCACAACTTGCAAGGCTATGATGATTCTCATTTTATAATCCCTTTCTTAAACCGTTGTGAAAATGTTTTTGAAATCCCCAGTAATACTGAAAAATATATAAGTTGTAGCATAAAATTTAAAGGGTGTAGAACCAAAATACGATTTGTTGACTCGTTTAAATTTCTTTCATCAAGTTTGGGTACATTAGTAAACAATTTAAAAAATCAATCAAAATCAATTAGTGAAATATTTCCAAATATGGCTAGTATTATTAATGATGAAAACAAAGTTAAATTGCTGACAAGGAAAGGTGTATTTCCATATAATTATTTTAGTTCGTTTGAATGTCTAAAATGCCTGAAACAAAACTACCATCTAAAAATTCATTTTTTAATGATTTAACAAAACAATCCATTAGCAATGTAGATTATGACATTAAAAGATTATGCAGAATTATATGTAAAAACAGATGTAATTCTGTTGTGCGAAGTTTTTGAAACCTTCCGACTTCTCTGTCAACAACTTTATCAACTTGACCCTGCATGGTTTTTTACTTTACCGCAGTTGTCTTGGAATGCAATGTTAAAATATACAACAATAAAATTAGAGGTAATAAAAGATATTGATATAGTACAGTTTTTTGAAAAGGGGATAAGGGGAGGTATTTGCCAAATCGTTTCCCGGTATGCTAAAGCTAACAATAAATATTTAAATGAGTATGATTCCACAAAACCCAGTAATTATTTATTATATGTAGACGTTAACAATCTTTATGGTTATGCTATGAACCTTCCCCTAACATATGCCGAATTTGAGCGGACTGATGAAAAATTGAATGTATTAGATCTAGAAAACGATTCAGAAACCGGTTATGTGCTAGATGTTGACATTGAATACCCTATAGAAATTCATGATAAACATTCTCAACTACCTTTGTTACCTGAAAAAAATAAGCCACCTAATACTAAAAATGTTAAATTATTAACGTCTTTGCTACCCAAAACACGTTATATAGTATATTATGTGAATTTAAAACAAGCTTTACAACTGGGGGTAAAAATTATAAAAATTCACAGGGTATTAAAGTTTAAACAAAAGAATTGGTTGGCACCATATATAAAAATCTGGTGCGTGCGCGCAACACACAACTTTCACTTACCAACTTACTTAGATAAGAAATTGACGTGTTCTGTTAAACATAATTTCCCAAAGTCACACATTTTTCTACATCCATATCTTATTTTTGTTAATCGTTAAAGCCGTTTTTGAGTAAATAAAAAACCCGTGAAAATGATACAAAATTTATTAAGTAAAGTTCCCCCTCCGGTTAATCAATTTTAATGAAATTTTAACAGTCATATCTCGGGCATATACATACATCAAATACCAAGTTTGATCAAAATCATTAAAGCCGATTTAGAGTAAATAAAAAAACACGTGAAAATGTTACAAAATTTATTAAGTAAAGTCCCCCCTCCGGTTAATCAATTTTGATGAAATGTTTACAGTCATATTTCGGGCATATAAATAGATGAAATACTCAGTTTAATCAAAATCGTTAGAGCCGTTTTTGAGAAAATCGAAAAAAACCTAAAAAGTTATTAAGTAAAGTACCCCCTCCATTTAAGTAATTTTGACGAAATTTATGCTGTCACATCGCGGGCATATACCTACACTAAATACCCAATTTCAGGATCACACGGTTTATAGTTTTTGAGCTAGTCTGTTCACACACACACACACACAGACACACAGACACACAGACACACACACACACAGACCATTTCGCGGGACTTGGTCATTTCGACTCAGGGGACCCCAAAACGTGTATTTCCGTTGAAAACCGGAAGTCGAATATTTTCACGATCGCAATACTTCCACTTACTATATATTTCATATATAGGTAAGTGAAAGGAAAAATTAATTCAAAGATGAGAGCATCAGCAAAAAATCTGGTGCGTGCTCGCTACACACAACTTTCACTTACCAACTTACTTAGATTAGAAATTAATGCGTTTTTTAATTGTTACTTCTCAAATGAACAGAACGGCTTTAATTATGAACAATGGTCTGCCATTGAAGGCGTACTCCGCATTCTTTTTTTTTCCTCTATATGTTTTCTTTTCTCTCTATATTTTCATCATATCTCATATTTAGCCCTTTCTTATTTTTAGGCGTAACGAGAGACAGTTAATTTCTCCATATAAACAAAAACAAAGGTACTTTATAGGAAACAAAAAACAAACAAACAAAAAAGCCCCTACCCCATTTAAGCCCCCTCAGAACATTTCAATAATGATAAAGCTTATCTGATATTGAAGAACACCTAATTTTCATTAAACATGAAGAATTTGATAAAAATCGTTAAATCCTTTTTTGAGATCATCGAACGGAAAGACTGAAAAAAAAATTATGAAATAAAGTGCCCCCTCTGTTTGATCAATTTTGATGAAATGTTGGTAATCACATCTTTGGCATATACATACATCAAATACCCAGTTTGATTAAAATCGTTAAACCGTTTTTGAGTAAATAAAAAAAACGCGTAAAAATGATACAAAATTAATTAAGTAAAGTCCCCCCTCCGGTTGATAAATTTTGATGAAATTTTTACAATCATATCTCAGGCATAATAATACATCAAATACTCAGTTTAATCAAAATCGTTAAAGCTTTTTTTGAGAAAATAAAAAAAAACACATGGAAATGATACAAAATTTATTAAGTAAAGTCCCCCCTCCGGTTGATCAATTTTGATGAAATTTTTACAGTCATATCTCGGGCATATAAGTACGTCAAATACTCAGTTTGATCAAAATCGTGGAAGCCGTTTTTGAGCAAATAAAAAAAACAAGTGAAAATGATACAAAATTTATTAAGTAAAGTCCCCCCTCCGGTTGAGAAATTTTGATAAAATTTTTGCTGTCACATCGCGGGCATATACATACACTAAAGACCCGATTTGAGGTTCGCACGGTTTATAGTTTTTGAGCTAGTCTGTTCACACACACACACACACACACACACACACACACACACACACACACACACACACACACACACACACACACACACACACACACACACACACACACACACACACACACACACACACACACACACACACACACACACACACACACACACACACACACACACACAGACCATTTCGCGGCACTTGGTTAATTGGACTCAGGGGACCCCAAAACGTGTATTTCCGTTGAAAACGGGAAGTCGAAATTTTTCACGATCGCAATACTTCCACTTACTATATATTTCATATATAGGTAAGTGAAAGTAAAAATACATTCGAGTCTGATTTTTACAAATTAATGAATAATAGTTGCTTCGGCAAATTTATGGAAAACGTGCGTAACAGAATTGATTTAAAAATAGTAACAAATGAAAAATCATTATATCGTCAAGTTAATAAACCAAATTTTAAAGGCAGGATTATATTTGCAAATAATGTTACAGCGGTTCAGTTGGAAAAAGAAAGCATTATTTTTGATAAACCTTTGTATGTAGGATTCTCAGTGTTAGAGTTGAGCAAAGTTTTGATGTATCATTACCATTACAATGTTTTCTTGAGAAAATATGGTATAGAAAATGTTACTTTATGTTATACCGATACCGATTCATTTTTATAGAATATTAGGACTGAAGATATTTATTCAGATATGTCTGGAGAGTTACAAAAATATTTTGATACAAGCAATTTTCCCACTTCTCATTTCTGTTATAATGAAAAAAATAAAAAAGTAGTCGGTCTGTTGAAAGATGAAACCTTTGGAGATCCTATTGTCGAATTTGTCGGGTTGAGACCTAAAATGTATTCTTACATAACAAACAATGATATAACGGTTAAAAAGTCAAAGGGAATAAAAAAATCAGCTGTTAGCGAATTTACTTTTAACGATTATTTAAACACACTTAAAGAGAGTAAAAGTGTATATTCTTCGTTTTATATAATTCAACCTAAAAACATAACGTTACAACCTCACTAATAAATAAAAAGTCATTATGCTCATTGGATGACAAAAGGCGTACATTAAGCGATGGAGTGCAAACACTCCTTATGGTCACTATAGCCTTGATGAATAAAAAAAAACAGCCATTAAATGTAATATGTCAAGATGATAATAGAAGACAATTTAATGTCTATTTGTAACATTAGCACTAGTACTATTTAGTAAGTTTAGGTTAAAGAAAAACAACAGTTTGTGAGAAATAAATATATTTTAAATGTAGAGGTACAATAAATATATAAAATACACAGTTTTTGTAAAAAAAATAATAAATGTATATTATAACAGTAAGTGTTTTTTTCTTTTAATACATTATGCAATATCCTTTTTGTCAATCCAGCTGCGTTCATCTACTCCTAGCCACTTTACATACAATTTATTTCCTTTTCTTTTTAAAACTTTTTCTACAAGGTATACATCTGGATATTTTACTTTTTGGAGCTCTTCAGCATAAAAAGAGCCACTGACAGGTTGACCTTTTAGATCTTCAAGTAAATATGTATATGGATCCGTCTTCTGAATCTTGACTACTTTAAATTTTGCACACTTGACCAATTTGGCTTGTAACCTTATGAAAATGCTGTTTTTTGTTTAGATATCATTACAAAATATTCCTCTTCAAACTTCTGCTTTCGCATTTTAGTCCGAAGAGAAGAATACACAATGTTTAGCAAGTATTTTTCCGATTTTTTATTACAAGCACCAATTGGTTTCATACCAATTGTTGTATGAAATGATGAGTTATATTCTTGTAAAATCTGAGGTAGGATATCTAAAAATTTGTAATTTCCTTGCATACTGAAGGCTTTCCACATTTTCCCTTTTAATGTTCTATTAAACCTTTCTACAATGGAAGCTTTAATATTAGAAAAGGTGGAATAATGATTAATACAATATTTTTTCATTAGAGATTTAAACTTGGAATTGTAAAACTCCTTTCCCTGATCACTTTGAATATTTTTTGGAATTTGTCTACTCGAAAGAAACACGCTCTCCATCGCCTTAGTTACATCTTCAGCAGATTTCTTCTTTATTGGTATGGCCCATGCATATTTAGCAAAGCAGTCTATAACTGTTAATAAATATTTGTACCCTTTATTTTCTCGAGAATAAGGTATCATCTCTACTAAATCTATTTGCCACAAGTCATTTATTCCTTTCAAAACTGTCTTTCTCCTATGATATTGCTTGCGAGCTGGCTTATGTAATTAATTTACAACAGTTCTTTTAATTATTGATGAATCCATTATCAAGTACTTTGTTTAGGTAACCAAGTGTGACCACATCAGATTCCTTCTCAGGTTCGGCTACGTTTGTTATTCTCTTATCAAGAGAGTCATATATACCTTCAACCAAAGTTAAAGCAACGCTGTTTAAAAATTCTTTGGTAACAACATCCTGTTTATTTATAGGTGGTGCAAAGTTGACAAGTCTTTTTCTTTTTCCATCAATCCAATTACCAGGCCAATTGTTTAAATCAGTGTAAGTAGCCGCTAGCGTATCACAATACACTTTATTAGCAGCGTCATGAGTTGTGATTGGGTTGGCAACATTGATTATTCGTAAATTGCGTGCATCGATGTCCTTTACAGACTTCAATATGCTAAACGGAAAATAGCATTTTTTATATTTGGAGTGCTTTAATGACATGTGAGATCCGAACTTGTTTATTGTCATGTTTATACTAATAACTAAAAAAATAAAAAATACTAAACCTAGATATAAAAAGTCTTTAATATATAATATTTTCTTCTTGTAGCTCTTCAATTATTGATTCTATTTCGTTTTGGTGTCCTTCATGACCAGCACGAGCGGAAGCCATTAACAGCTTTAGACGATTTATTAGCTCATTAGGATCGTTACAATACTCATACAGAGGTTTATCGGCTCTCATAAGACCATTGCCCCTTTTGTGAGAACGGAGCTTCATTCTCGGAGCTGAGGAAGGGGGATAGAGTTTTAAGGTTTCCGGTGGAAATAACTTGGATATTACATTTCTATATTTCTCAGATCTGTTTCTTAATACCCCTTGTTCTTCGCTATAGCCTTTCCTGTGTGCATTGGTCGAGATTAAAATATTCTTATAATTTTCCAAGTCGGTCTCGGTATAATCTTGTGGGTTTTTCAAGTAGAGTAGCTGCAACAATCCCGGAGTTCCTTCATACTCTATGTCGTTTATAGAAATATCGTCACTGTTTGGTAACAGCCGAACGTTTGTCGAATCTCCAATAGCTAATCCCCCTAAAGGCATGACTCTAATTCCATAACGATCGTCATATGCCTCATCGTCTTTTTTTAAAATCTTATCCAAGTATTCCCTTTGCAGGTTTCCAAATTCGGCGAGATGTTCCTTCAATTCGGCTTCTCCTTGTGGAGTTTTAGCGTATTCTTTGACTAGCTCTGATAGCGGTTCGTCAGTCACATACTCGTCCTCGCATTCTTCAGATGATAATACGCGAAAGGAAAAACTAGATAACGGTCTAGCTCTTTTGTAGTGAGGCGTTGTTTTCGGCAATAAAGTTGATTTTTCGGTAAATACTAGCAGACTCGTTTTTATCTGGCGATTCGTCCCGCTCATTAACACCTTCTCTGGAAGTCAGTTCCGGTTTGGATTTTAATGATTGTTTAATGTCTTCTAACGGTTGAAGCACGGGTGTAAAAAATTCTTGACGACCCATTTCAATATCCAGGAGGTTACGCTTCAATGCTCGAAATTTGTTTTTTAAAATCTCACTTGTTTTTATTATTTCACGAGTGACTTTCGGGTCAATGATTGTTAATGATAATTACTGCCGAGATCGCTCTTTATATATCTACAATGTATGTGTCGATTCCTTTTCTTAAACGTCCAAACGGATATATCCAACGAGATAGCCAAACGGTTCTTTCCAGCATAACGAGCACATGTCTTTAAAAAGAGTAAAACTTAAATCTGGCATGCTTACGTGTTCATCATAAATGTGTTTTAAATTTAATTCATCTTGAGGAAAAACTATTAAAAAGTTAAAATTACACCTGATAAGATGTCTCGGGATACAAACATAACTTTGTGTTAAATAAAAGCAATCGAGGTTCATATGACGGCCATAACTGAAGTATTGTTTAATTATATCCTGATCTTCCATGGTGACATCATCAAATATGCATACCGAATTTGATTCGACTTTTTGAGGCAATTCCTTTGCATCTTCAAATTCATATAATTTTATTTCAGGAACAAGATTTATGACGCTTTTTAAATACTGGTATTTAGGTTGATGTAAAGTTTTTCCAAACAGATACACATTTTTAAATTTAAAGCCGTTAGGGTTTAATCGCAATCCAATCATAATATTGGTCTTTCCACATCCGCTCGGACCACATATCGAGGCTCGGATAGTGTTTGGTAATAATGAACTATGCCTCTCCTCCGATTGTCCTTTAACTGGGGAAAAGTTGGTAGTAGGGAAACATTGCACTTGTTTAACTAATTTCATTCTGAATGCAAACAACATCAAGACGGCTATATATACCCTATTGTTTCATTTTCTGATTACAGTATGAGTCACAAGGCTCGCAGAGGCAGAGGCTTGCTGAACAGTCTTATCAATAGGTTGCCGATTGAATTGAACCTTCCAGGATATCAATATTGCGGTCCCGGTACGAAACTAGAAAAACGCATAGCTAGAGGTGATAGCGGAATAAACGAGCTTGATAGAGCTTGTAAATAACACGATATAGCTTATAGCATAAATAAGGATATGGAGAGTCGTAAACAAGCGGACAAGATTCTTGCTGATAATGCTTGGAAACGGGTTAAAGCTCCAGATTCGTCATGGGGAGAAAAAGCCGCGGCTTGGTTAGTTACGAATGCCATGAAAGCAAAAAGGAAAATAGGTTCGGGGCTAAGGAAAAAAAAAAAGAAGATTAGTTTTAAAGATTTGGTTAAATCGTCAAAAGTAGATGATGTATCATCTATTCTCAATGCATCAAAAGCGGCATATAAAAAGGCTAAAATGCATCTACGTGGTAAGGCGAAACCTTCACCGCCAAGAGTTCTTCCGCTGCCAAAAGAAGGAGGTTTTCTCCAATTTCTTGTACCATTGATGGCAGGACTTTCCGCGGTGGGGTCTTTAGCAGGGGGAGCCGCGAGTGTAGCCAAGGCGATCAATGAAGCTAAAGAAGCCAAACTAAAATTGGATGAGCAAAAGAGGCATAATTTGGCCATGGAAGGTCAAAAAGTTGGAAACGGACTTAATTTGAAACCGTATAAGAATGGTTACGGTCTATTTATAACCCGACAAAAAAGACCAAGAAAAATATGACTACCAAATAAACCATTGACCGATTTGGAATTGAATCATTTAGCAAAAGTTTTAAATGTTCCAAATTTTCGTGGAGTGTTTATGATTGATAATCTTCCAAAATATCCAAAAAAACTCGAGTCAGCTATTATAAAGTTAAATACAAGTTCAGAACCTGGTTCCCATTGGGTCTGTTATGTAAAAAAAGATAATGTAGTGAAATACTTTGATTCTTTTGGAAATTTAAAACCTCCTCCTCAATTGTTAGATTATTTCAAAGGTTGTCAAGTATTATATAACCGCCGTCGTTATCAAAAGTGGAATACTCCGGTTTGTGGACACCTTTGCTTAAAGTATTTAGCCGATGTTTCTCATCAATTTTGATCATTAATAATCATGAGCTACACAGTAACGTTTACAGACAATTCTAGCGTTCTTCATGCCAACTTCCTTCCTCCTCTAGAATTAGGGCCGGATTGTACAATCGGGTTATTATCTTTTGACGCGTATAATACTATTCCAAACATAAGAAAGGGTGTTAACGATATGTTTTATTTCGGTGATCTGTCCATTCAAATACCTGAAGGATCATATGACATCGATGCTATACAATCTTTTCTAAGCGATGTAATCGCTCACCGTGATCCGGGTGCTGGATTTGTACTCAGAGAAAATCCAAGTACCCTAAAGACTGAAATTAGATCGTCTAAGCAGGTTTTTTTCAACTGTCAAGGCAAACTACATTCCATAGGCCCGCTATTGGGTTTTACTAGCCCCGAACAAGTCATTAACCTAGAGCATCAGTATACTGAATCAAACGACATTGTGAAAATTCTTAGTGTAAATACTATTTCGATTCATTGTAACATCGCGTCGGGGTCTTTCATGAATGGAGATCCGGATCATAGTATACATCAATTCTTTCCTGCAGTAGAACCAGGATATAAAATCATCGAAACCCCGAATCCAGTCATTTACTATCCTACTAACGTGAGGACTGTTGACAATATTACTGTTCGTTTAGTAGATCAGAACGGCGAGCCTATTGATTTTAGAGGAGAAACAATTACTATAAGATTACATTTAAAGAAAAATGGGGATTGATTTTACCAGAGATAGTCTTGACCGGAATCTAGCTGGTTATAAAAAGAGATGTCAGACCCCATTAAGATTTAGTAAACCTAAACCATCAAGGCGGTTAACACCTACAAACGCAAACTTTTTAAAACAGTGTGGTTTTCGGTTTAAAATAAAAACATGATTAATATACTAAACATATCATCAGACGTGAAATCTTATGACTCCCTTACACAATTTCAATATCATTCACATCAGCCGTATGCAGGCAACACTTTTAACAAGTCTGATGGAATCAGAATTCCGATCCATCAGCAAGATGTTCATACATTTTCTTCTTTAAGTTTTATTTACATTGAAGGACGAATTTAAAAAAATGATGGTACTCCTGGAACTACTTCAAAATTGACTAATAACGCGTTTGCGTTTTTGGTTGATGAGATCAGATACGAATTAAATGGCATTGAAGTTGATAGAGTCAGAAACCCTGGAATAACTGCAACGCTTAAAGGTTATGCTTCGTTTTCACCTAATCAAGTAAAAGGTCTTGAAAATTCGGGGTGGATAATACCTGGCATCAATAAAACTCTTTCAATCGTTAAAGACGGATTTTTTAGCTTATGCCTGCCACTGGATATTCTCTTAGGGATATGTGAGGACTATCGCAAAACTTTAATTAATCTTAAGCAAGAACTCGTTTTGATCAGATCGAGTACGGACATGAACTGCATAAAGGGTAGCGATGACGTACAAATAAAATTAGATAAAGTGGTCTGGAGGATGCCACATGTTCGTGTTTCCGATCAAGAACGACTGAGGTTGTTGAAAATGGTAGAGAAAAACAAGATAATTACTATACTGTTCAGATCATGGGATCTTTACGAATACCCAAATTTACCTACTTCGCAGCAAGAAAATTGGACTGTCAAAACATCGACAAATTTAGAAAAGCCGCGGTATGTTATTATCGCATTCCAGACTGATCGAACGAGAAACGCAACCAAAGATAACAGTCAGTTTGATAGTTGTAAATTGAAACTCTATCTGAATAGTGAACATTATCCTTATGATGATTTGAATTTAAATTTTGTACAAGGAAAAGTCGCCCTTCTCTACGAAATGTATAGAGTTTCAAACGAACTATTATGGTAATAGACACTCTCAACCTCTGCTATCACGATCCGATTTTGAGACCTCGCACCTATAGTCGTTATAGATTGTTCTAAACAATCTAAAGCAATAAAAAGTACGACTATTGATATTCGCGTTCAACTAGAGGCGAGTGAGAACTTTCCGCCTACCACTAAGGCATACTGCCTCATTCTTCATGATAATATAGTGGAATACGAAGTGGGAACCGGTTTAGTCCGCAAAATGTACTGAACCTCTGCACACGTTTGGCTGCATATATTCATTATTTAAAACCTAAACGAAATCACTCCACTGCAGGACTTTGACTATGACACACATGATGCATTCAGCAGTCATTGATTTTCAAAGCTATCGATCAGCCTCCAACTCATTAATCATAAAGAACTACCTGTAGTCTCTGTGAGTCATGGCTCATCATGGCATTGGTTTTTCAAACCGCCTCAGGGTGCGAGTGAAGAACTGGCAAAAGCACGGACGAACATCTGGGTAATGGGAAAGGGAATGGAAAAGTGCAAGTTTATAGAAGAACTCATCGATAGACCAGTCTATGATCTTCATGATTTCGGCTGTCCAAACTTGAAACAGTTAAATAATGAACAGATAGCTTGTCATTTCCATTTGAACACTTCCCTTGTTTGCTCATTAAATCAAGCCCATCGTTTGGTCACATGGGTCAGAAAAAATTCTGAAGCTGTAAATTTAAAAAAAGAAGAGATAAGAAGACAAACATTTAAGAATATTGGTACACATCATCATCTACTCTCATATGCTGGATTTATTCGAGGAGTCAAGGATGGAGTTGAATGTGTATACTGTGGACTAGTAATCGACAGCACATCATTAGTCAACCCTCTCAGATACCATAAAAAAAATAGTCCACAGTGTTTGTGGTTCCAGGAGGAGTATTTATACTCCTCCTAGGAAGTACCTTATCAGTATGATGGATAAAATGGAGTCAGCAATACGTCGTTTGGGAGAGGAAGGAATCGAAACTTTAACTACAGAAGAATTGAGAGCTTTACCTCGATCATTACTTTTGTACCTTTTCGACTATACATTAGACTACATCTGGGAAAATTTACCTGAGGAGTGGCAAGAGGACGAGGAATTTATCCAGAAGCGAAGACTTTCTTACCTCAATGAATATATTAATTATTAATTGTACTATTATATCTGTAATTTATCCCATGTATTATTTCAAATAAACCATATAAATTAATTTTTTATTTTATTTATTTACCTTTATTCTCATTTTTACTTAGGGAAGGGTTCAAGAAATAAAAAAAATATATAAATAAATATTATTTATCACATAAAGTACAACTCATAAGGGTCTTTTCTTGAGTTCATTTAATAAATTATAAAGAGTCTCAGTATTAATATTAAAGTCCATTGATGTTGGTTCCACAGGTTCAGTCAGTTGACCTTCTTCATGTTTCTTATATAGTTCAGCCATTTTGGTTATCAATCCCAATGAGTTATTGATGTTCTTAACGTCTTTACAAATTTTGCCGTTTCATTTCTGCTAAAACATGTCGAAGGTGAATCGAGCTGAACGGTTGGCGAACTCTGATTAAACATTGCAAAAGAAATAATAACCTGTTCTATTTTCATAACTCTGTTCCTTCCCCTCTTGGAAAGTGTACAATACACATTTTTACACCTTACTCGGTCTTCAACCTCCAATTTCTCGGGCCTGCTTTGCAAAAGAGATAACATCCTTGGAATCTGATCGGCGATGAATCTCCATTCTTCCGTATCCATATACACTGTAGTTTTCTTGTCGATGACCGCGACAGTGGGCACAAAATCGCAAAGACCGACTCGCACTATTTTGCTAGTGGTGATGGAGTAGTCGGTCACCAGTTCCAATCGACGCGGCACAACCATCTTCCAAGGCTTCAACATTGAGACTAAAAGGTTCAATATAGAGGAGGGGAGAAAGATGAAGTTTTTCTATTTTTTTTATTAGTTGAGTTATTTTGTCTCTCTTTATTTCATACATCGATATCTGGTTTTTCAAGTCGTTTATCTGTTGCAGAAAATTTCTAAGTCTCTTGCGGACATCAGCAATATCCCCAACATTTTTCCTCTTCTTATTTATCACATGCGTCATCTATTATCATTGGTTGCTTCTCTAGTTGTTCCAAGTACTCAATAAAGAGACAATATTTAGACCATTTCTTGTGATCTACAAGAGGATCGTCATGTTCCAACCATTCATGTAATATTACTCCACAAAAAGGACACCTCGTCCGATCTGAGTTTTTCAAATAATAAAATCCGGCTGCTGCTAGTTTCAATGCACTCACTGGTGAATTCCAACCGACGAATGTGGACAGTCGGTCGGCCTCATACCTCATATTCTTACTAGTTAGTCGTACCATATTAAACTGCTTTATCAGTACTAGGACTGTGACGAAGGCTTATGTATGTGGTGAGGGGTAGTGAGGGGAGAAACCTCCCGCTTTTACTAAGTTTAGTCAATGAATTCAAATGATGAATTATGAATGAACTTGAATGAAACAGCTGAGTCATGCATCAGTAAACTGGTTTATCAGTACTAGGCCTATGACGAAGGCTTATATATGTGGTGGGGGGCGCTTTTACTAAGTTTAGTCAATGAATTCAAATGATGAATTATGAATGAACTTGAATGAAACAGCTGAGTCATGCATCAGTAAACTGGTTTAACAGTACTAGGCCTATGACGAAGGCTTATGTATGTGGTGGGGGGCGCTTTTACTAAGCTTGATCAATGAATTCAATTGATAAATTATGAATGAAACAGCTGATTAAATCAAGGTCACATATAGCCTTGCTACAGCACGATATAAACAAAGCGCTGTTGCCACATCTACAATCCAACGTTGCCATGTTGGGCATCTCACATCCGTTGACCCCTTGAAACCTCATAACACACCTCAACGACACCCCCCCCCCCTCACCCTAGAACAACACCCCCCTCGCCCTCACAAGGTCGGTCAATGACCCTCAAGGTCACATATTGCTCTGCTACAGCACACTCAAGGTCATTTCCTTCGTGCTCCTGCTCAACCGGCCAAATATAACTACTAACATTCTTCTGTTGGAGCAAAATCCCACATATTTGTCGATATATCTGGAACCAATCTAAATTTATTCCAAAAGTCGATGCCCAATATAAGTTCATCCACCAAGTTGGAAACTACCAAAAATTGGATAATTCTCATTTTACCTTCCAACTCCACTGGCACGTTTACGCTTCCAAAAACGTTGAGCGCGGTGCCTCCAGCAGCATTTACTTGAATTTTGGGTTTTTTGTGTAGCTTTACACCCAGCCGTGAAAAACGTTTCCAGCATTCCTCACTCATCAATGACCTTGAAGCCACAGAATCCAGCAGTCCCGTTTCTTGTCTTCCCAGAATGTTGACCGTTAAATACGGCCTTCGATCCTGTTCATTTGCTGGTTTTCTAAGAACTTTCCAGCGAAAACTTCTTCCACAATCGACAACCACTCTACCCACTCAGCTTTCGTCGTGGAATTCGGGTTTTGTCCAGGCTCCCTTCCACTTAGGCCTGACCCCCTTGATCGTTTTTCTGGTTGGTGGTATTACAACGTTTACATGTCTTTCTATCCGCATCCCTTAGGCCACAACCTATACAGAATTTGGTTTTTACTGAGCGACACGTTTTGAACGAATGATTGATACCTCCACAGTTCCAACAGCGAAATGTGTAATTGGGTTTAGCCACGGCTTCTACAACCATCTTCGATGCTGCTACTGTGTCGTCTTGATTAAGTTGTTTCCTCGTTGGCGGTCGATAGGCCAAATCGGGTTCGAGTAATCCTGTACTATCTGGTGGCGGTCGATATTCGTCCATTCTACACCTTACTTCTTCAATCTGCTGACCGATTATTACTAACTCCTTCAATGTTGTTACTTGGTGCAAAGCCATCCTTTCCAAGTAGAGGGGGTTCAAATTCTTCTTAATGACATTCAACATTTGGTCTTCCGTAGGCATAGTTGGTAAACGGTTAAAATAATTCTTCATAACTGCCACGAATGTACCCATCGATTCTGCATGTCCTTGAGTTCTTCTCTTTATTTCTTCCCAAAGGCGATCCTCATAGTCTAAAGGTGTATACTCGGCTTTCAATTCTGAGATAAGTTCAGCCCACGTTGTAACTTCTTTCCGTACAGCTCGAAACCAAATCAGTGCTGGTCCTTTAAACAAGTCGTACGCAGCCCTAAAAATCTCTTCATGAGTAGTATTCCTTGCCAAACTTAACTCCTCTACAGTCTCTAAAAACGCATGGACACTGAGACCATCCCCATCGCCTGTGAAGTGAATTCCCCAATCTCTTATGGGAGTTTCAGTTCTTCTGATCACGTACTTAGTTCCATTAGGAGCAACGTCTGACTTCGACTCAACGGTCGTTACAGGCTTCTTTGTATCTTCGGTTGATTCGGTAATCACTGATTGTACATTACCCTCCTGAGACTTTCCGGGATTCTGGTTTTCAAAGTGGGATTCTGAAACAGGAGGTTGCCCACTCAATTTTTCTTCCAGTTCCTCAAATAATAGAAGGCATTTTGAAATTGCTTCTGACTTCCTCTCCGTTTCGATGGTGTCTTTCGTTGTTATCCGGTTTAGTCTATTAATCAAATGTTGAAGACCTGTATCGATTTTATCTATATCCCCGGTAGAACCAGAGGGTGGGAGAACAGAAATCTTGTTCTCAACAGTGGCAATTTTCTCTTCACACACGCTTAATTCTTCCGTAGGAGAAAGGTCAACTACCGGAGCAACATATTTTCCTGCACTCTCTAGTTTAAAGACGGTCCGAAGTCTTTTCCTCATATCTTCTACAGTAGATATTCCAACTATCCCCCGAATCCTTAATTCGTATTCAAGCTCGTCCTTTAACAACCTATCGACCTTCATCATTATGATTTCAAAAGAACCAAATAAAAATTATACTACTTTTTCTTAGCAGATAAAATAAAAAAAATTCAATATTACGACAAAAAAATAATTTTATTAAAAAATCACTAAATCAATTTTAAATTAAGCATCTATCTAATCACTTATGGTCCCTGTTCGGGCGCCATTTTGTTACGTTAAAAAAAAATATTAATTGGTTATAAATAAATAAAACAATCGTAACAACAAAAAATGGTAGCTCAGTGGAGACGGGAGGGTTCTTAAATGACTAGTGATTAAAAAAATGAAATAAATTAAGGGGCGCCACGCTATTTATTTTAAGGAAATAGCGAAAACCTAAAGGAATCTGAATAAAAAACATAATTTAAATTTAATAAGTGAAAGATTACCTTAAAATCTCGGACTGGGTTGTACATAAGATTCAATTTGCAATTTACACTTATGTACTACTTAATGGTGAGTTAAAAAGAAATAGAACAAAACAAAATAAACTCAAATAAAAGGAACTTTTAATTAACACAATATTTACACTACGATATTAAAAATAAAATTACTCACAATTTCTGTAGTCAGGCCTGATCAAAATCTAACTCTATTCAGACAACTAGAAACAATTTAAACTTATAACTATACAATAAAAAAAATAAAATAAAATAAAAGCAAGGTTTAACAAAGAAATTAAAAGAAAAATATCTCCAGTCTGTTCTCTTAACTCGCCTGTCTTCTCGTAGCTTCGTTGCCAGCAGCCACTCGGCTTGGCGATTCTCGTCACCGGAATCTCTTCCGTGAACGCCACTATTCTTCAATTCTCTGATATTTAGCGATATAGACCACAACTACGTTAATCACTAAAACAGTCTCATTTTATCATCACTCGTCGAACGCTAGCGAACAACTTCCCTATTTTCCTTCGTTGTTTGTTCAAAAAAACAAATGCCTTAATAACAGCTGTTTTTCAATTAATTACTTTGGTTCCTTCTCTTCTTTTAAAATAAAACATAATTATTTTTATAGCTAAATAAAAAATTATTATATCAACAAAAAACTAATACAAAGCTTTTAAAACAACAGTATTTTAATTATATACAAAAATATATTAAGCCCTCTTCGATTATTAAATAAAAAAAAAATTTTTTTTGTTTCTTTTTCGTTACATATTCCCTGTGTAAAATGGGTACAGAGATGAATTAAATTGAATTAATTTTGTTGTGTTAAGAAGAAGAAAATGTATTACATTAAGTTAATGCCTTAACTAAATTTAAAAACAGTGATCTAGGGCACAATATAAAAGAAATTGAACTTTAAACAAAAAAAGTGGGTTTGCAATATGAGAAGTTGCAGAACTTCAAAAGGTTTATTCTCAAATACAGGGTTTGAACAATCAAGACTACCATTAAGTAAGGCTCTTTTATTTATATATTCATGGACACAGGAACACACAACAACGAAATTTTGCTCTAAAGAACTTAATATTAGCAATACAACTATTACGGACTGGAAGAATATGTTAAGAGAAATTTGTGCCTATAGTTTAATAAATAATCCTAATCAAATAGGAGGGGAAAAATGACTGCAGAAATAGATGAATCTTGTTTCTATATCTATATATTTATATCTAAATATAAATGGGTATTTTTATTAAGTTCATTAAGAATGATAATGGAGTGACAGAAATAGTTTTCTAATACTTGTAAGATTATTTTTTCTTCCTTTCTGAATGGCACTACAACTATCGAAGAGTTCGGGCATCCTACAACTTCGACTGTTTATTCTGAATTGTGATGCTGCTCTCCAATAACAAACGTTGCCACACGATCAACCCATCCTAGTTTGTCTCTGCCAAATCTTTTCACTCAGTATAGCACTTTTCCAAGAATTTTGCGAGGTACTCCATCAGGCCTGGTACATCCTGGTGACATGTGCAACCTATCTCAGCATTGTTATCCTGATAAATTCCAAAATATAAGCTTCGGCATAAATATCTGCGTTTGTGAGGTGCCTCCATTCATGATTGACAAACACTGCTCTGAGGACCCTTCTCAGAAAACATAGGAGGGCTTGCTACTGGGCCTTTAGAATTGTGTGTATAAGATATTAGTAGCTCTTGTGATGTGAATTGAAAGGGGAAGTATCTTAGCATTCCAAAGTAGCTTCCGTTTCTCCATTGGATTTTTGGCTTCATGACATTGTCAGAATGTCATAAAGGTTTGTGTACCTAGCGTTCTATATCTAGGAAACATAAGGAAAGGGTTGAGCCCCATCACTGTGACTTCTTAGCAAGAAAAAAAGGAAGAGGTAGAAAGAAAATGTGTCTCCAATGCAGTAATGCAGTAAAAGGAAAAAGTCAAAAATGAATAGATCTGTCTACTTCAAATTAGGGGTTTAGAAAAAGAAAAAAAAAAAGGAGTATATTTAAATAAGTGAGTAATGCCAGAATGAGATGGCATGAATATAAGTGTGTGAATGAATCGTCAGGTTGGGGACTTATATTCGAGACGTTTATTAATAAAAGCACGGATAAGGAGATACAGAAGGTACTGGATAATATTTACTAGCAGCAACAATTTTCATAAGAATTTTCATAATACCATATTAAATTATCTAATGTTAGAGGGTATGCATTTGTTATAGTTTACTGAAAACTATCATATATCTGATTATAAATCTAGTAGCATTTATCTGTATCATGGGAAACTTAATCTTTAAGACTGCTAGCAGTACTAATGTAAGTAAATCACAATGATGTAACTCATTAACAACCAAAGGATATAGTTTTGCCAGCACAATGCTCTAATAGTGTGATTTTACTCTTGTTACCGTCAGATACTCGTTTTCTTCTGAGTCAATTAGATTAAATCACTCATAAAGTTTTTTGAAACTCACTAATGTTATTTAAATCGAAAAATTCTCGAACAAGCTAAACTTTTGAACAGGATTTGAATCGACGAATAAAAACATCAAATTAAACCTAATCAAAAATTTTATCTCGAAATTTTTAAAGTCATTCGATTATTTTATTTTTGATCATAAGTGAAAAAATAATAAGCGGATCATTATTTTTCAATGAAAATTCCACTATTAAAAATGATAATATTTTTCGAGTATACCTTTCTGAATCAGAAATATAATTTATTTAATATTCTTCATGATACACATTGAGTCTGCATAAGTGGGTGAAGAATATTGCTATCAATTTTCAGGTACAGAACATCTTTATTTTCCAAATGTATTAAAAAATTTGGCTCACAAAAAATATTTAAAAAACTGCATTGGTGGAATTAGAAGAGTTTGATTTCAACATCAGAATTTTTTCCCAGTGCTCAGGTGTCGACTAGTAGCTGTTTGTTAACATTTGTAATTAAATACTTAATAAACCAGACCCAAATATGTCAATCAAAATAACTAGTACGGATAGATAAAGTAATGAATTTGATTGAAACGCCTAAATATAACATAGAAATATAACTTGTAATAAAAGGGGATTTTTATTTTTTTATCTTCATTTGATCATTATTATTTATGTAATATTATATCACTCAATTAATGATCATTATTTTTAATATCGATTTTAAATTGAATGTATAAATCAAGCTGATTTTTTAACCGACTTCGAACGAAAGAGGAGGTTACTCAATTCGATAAGTATGTGACTTTTTTTTTTTTCTTTTTTTTTTTTTCTATGTATGTTCACCGATTACTCAGAGATGGGTGGACCGATTGGAACGAAACCTTTTTCATCTTGTAGAGTATTTTCCCAAGGTGGTCCCATTTAAACCTTTTTGGGGTTACTAATGTATTTAAGAAGTTATCGGGAAAAAACATGAAAATAATTATTTAATTATCGCTCAAATTGTTTACTTATTGGAAAAACATATGGCATATATAACATAAGGTATGCTCCAACAAGCTATTAAAACTAATTGATAACTAATTCAGAATCAAAAGAGAGGGGGGGGGGGGAGAACATGAGCAGTCTGTTAGTTATCGATGTGTTTTACGTGCTTGTTGGAACAAACTATGTATAGGTATGTATAGGTAACTATGTATATACCTTAACTAATTTTTCAACATTAGATTTAAATGAAGATATAAATATCAGCAGAATATAATATCGCTGTCGTTTTCTGTAGCGATATTAGCATAAATATTAAATAGATATATATTCACCGATAACAGTAAACCTTCTTAATTTAGATCTAATCGACGGTTGGACACCATAATCATAAGACAATAAAATTCCAAGAAAGACTGAGTATTGGTAATCGTTTTAAAGCAGAATTTAAGACTTCTTCAAGTTCCCGAAGGATCGTTTAAATTTGAAATCGTAGCTATTATTGATTTAAATTAGATTTTGATTTCTATCTTTTATTGGCTATGCAAATTAAAAAAGAATACAATAATTCCTGGAAAAGCTCATTTTCAGTTGATTTAACAAAGGATTCAGATACCTTTGTCTTCTTCCGGATACACTCGGTCACTGTTGAATATCTTGCCGGAGGTCTTGTGCCGATCCTTTATGGGTGACACTTCTGTTATGTTATCCGGATTACTATTATCGGTTTTTAAATTTGTTTCTACAACTATCGAGGCTTTTGCTGGCATTCATCCATTAATAAAAACTACAAAATAAAACTTGATAACTACCCGAAAACAACCTCATTGTATGAAAGTCCCCTCAGCAAAAATTTGGCAGTCATGGAAATGATTGTTAAAAATGATGATAAATGCTACGCCACTAGAATTGAAGCAACAGTGTTTAGCAATTTATTTTCTGAATAATGTTTTATTACGAAGGATATAATTCATAGTACTTCGGTAATAAATTTAGTCAAAAATTCATCGAAAGGAATTACGAACATAATTGACTCAACCTTTGGAATTAAGTCAGTAGTCTAATACGGAGAATAATAATATCCTTCTTAATAATAAATTAACCATATGTGAGTCCCAAACCCTGTTGCTTCTGTCCTAGCGGGGCAGTCTTTTATATATCGATTAATTTTATGGTTGCCCCTTTTTTGCTGGGACTTCTATCCAATGATGTTTAATCTACTTTTCCAACGATCGATTTAAATAAAGCAATATTAACGGTCCCTACCGGAGTCGTGTATAATATCGCCATACTTTTCAGAAGGATATTCAAGCAATCAAAATTTAAAAATTACTTTCAAATTTACTATAGGTCATATTACCATCCTCATCGATTATTCATTAACGATATCTTGTCTAAAACCGGCCAAAATCTCGACTGTTCAGTGACTTATCTACTTCATCTTGGAATGGCTGGATTTATGTATTTATGTATATTTAACTCAAAACATCTCGGA
This sequence comes from Aelia acuminata, assembly GCA_911387785.2. Lineage (NCBI taxonomy): Eukaryota > Metazoa > Arthropoda > Insecta > Hemiptera > Pentatomidae > Aelia > Aelia acuminata. The sequence continues at coordinate 93,274,817 of OU426980.1, read as the reverse complement.
ACACTGATGCTGTACGTAAATGACAAGTACTGACGACATTTAGCCAAGGAAAAATATTGTCATTGTGGAAAAACATTTTATGTGTTTCCTTCCCAATTGAACATTGATCTTTTTTTAAAAAAAAAATCCATTTATAATCATAAAACGTAGTGTGTCGAAATTTGTATAATACACGCACCGCTTTTCCACTTTTCTGTGTGTATTCATAAAATTGAAAATATGAATGTTGCATTATTGTATAATAAAAAGGCCTGGGAAAGACAAACGTGGTAGAGCGTAAAAAGATTTCGAAATTTTTAAACCAACGTTTATTTTACCAACGACCAATTACCAACGAAATTTTTAAACCAACGTACGGTTTTCTACATTTGTTATCTTCTCCAACTAAAAATTGTGAAATAAGAAACATTTTATAAAAAAATATTAAACCGACTTCGAAACCTGGGAACCAGTAAAAATAAATTCACTGAAAAGTATAAAATTATTACCTTCTTATTTTTATAAATACACAGCAAAATTGAAAATGGTATAAAAAGTGGAAAAATGCAATAAGACGAATAATTTTATTTTGATTTGTACAAATACACACTAATTGTTAATAAAAAATATTAAATTTAAATATTAAATACTATGTTCAATACAACACAATCTTTTCGGAGGCGGCGCAAAATTTAAAATTTTTTACACTAGACATTATGAAAATCTTCTAAATGGATCTTCTCTTCCCATCTATTGATTTCAATGCCTATTAATGGAATTGTATCAGTAACATGTCATTTCTATTTTTCGCCGCCTCCGAAAAGATTGTGTTGTATTGAACATATTATTTAATATTTAAATTTAATAATTTTTATTAACAATTAGTGGGTATTTGTACAAATCAAAATAAAATTATTCGTCTTATTGCATTTTTCCACTTTTTATACCATTTTCAATTTTGCTGTGTATTCATAAAAATAAGAAGGTAATTATTTCATAATTTTCAATGAATTTATTTTTACTGGTTCCTAGGTTTCGAAGTCGGTTTAATATTTTTTTTATAAATTTTTTTTTAAATAAAAAATCGAATATAACAATTATTGTATGATTTTTTTTGGAAAAAATAATTAACGATTACAAACGCTGATTTTAAGTTTAACTAGATTCGGTCGCCATAAATATAAATGTCAAATAGTCAATCGTAATATAGTAGAGTCAATTATATTTATACAGAAATAGTTTCCTTTATATATATGGAGACTGAGGATTGGCCTATAAATAAAACTGACAGAGCTGCAAAAATGAAGTGAAAGGTGAAATAACATGGCATTAATATTCAACAGACCACACCTGACGTTTCATAGCCTCTGATGGTTTCGTATGACTTTTATAGGTTGGTAATTTTAAAATATATTTTTACTATTACGAGAAGATTTATAGGTGGGAAGGTAATTGGGCAGAGAAAGTTTTTATTACAAAAAATGAAAAGGAATTCATTACAATTTTTAGGTTAGCCTCCCTCGAAATTAGTACATATTATAAAGAAAAAAATTAAGTAAAGTAATATGAATTATGTTAATGAATCAAGTAATATAAAAATAAAAAATGGCTAATAACGTTATTTAGTTATCTTTTTAGCAGTACCATAACCCCTCGAACCCCCCCCCCCCCCCACTCCCATACATCATATGGTGGGGCTACTTTTTTTCCATATACGCCACTGTCTGTTTCATATTATCATTATTTACTTACCAAGTTTCGACTTAGACTTTAGTTTGACCGTTAGAGCAACGGAGTCTTGCGGTGATCGAAATAGTCAAAGATAGACAACCGGATATAAATTGGCTAAATTTAATTAAAAAGAGAAATACGAATTGACAACTTATGTATGATTAACGTATTAAGTATCTGTTAGAAAGGTCTTGCTTAAACTTATTTCACATTAGAAAAATAAATATTTCTCGTATAATAAGGTATAATTAGTAGTGTTATTGGGAAAATTAAATGTTAAGCTATTATTAATTCATAAATAAATAACTTATTACACAGGTCTACAGTGGTCTTGGTGCCGACAGTTTTATAGCTGATTCTGAGTATAATTGGTGTGCTGAATCCAAATTTGCCATTAGTTTTCCTCTATCTGTTGAGCTAGCTAGCTGTTGAGATATATAAATGGCGTGACTTACCTCATAATTACTCGAATACATATGCAGATTATTAGCAGGTGGAAAAAAAGAAAGATATTAAAATTCTGTACAAAATGTATTTTAAATCAATTAAAACCATATAAACACACACATTGTTTACATAATCACTTTGTAACAAAACCTATTACATTTCAAAAAGACTCTATTTCCCTCTTTTGCGTGACTTTTTTGAATTTTTCTTCTAACATTCTCGTTTTAGGTTCCAGCAGTAATCTGCCATCATGTGGGTCATGATCCAATTGAGCATTTCAAAAGTATACCATATCAAAAAGTAATTAAAATGATTTGCCGTTGCGTAAAGTCATACTAAAACGCGTTGTTGCAAGTTATCTATCCATCCATTGACGCTACAGCCCATGAAGGACTTTGGCCTCCGAAAGAATCCTCATCCAACTTCCTCTGTCTGCCGCCTCCGCTCTCCATCTCCTCACTCCCATTTGCCGCAAGTCTGCCTCCACGTCCTCCAGCCACCTCAGACGGGGTCTTCCTCTTAACCGCTTTCCTCCTGGTCTCTCGTATAATAGTTTTCTTGGTATGCGGTTTTCCGGCATTCTCTCTACATGGCCAAGCCATCTTATTCTCGCCGTCTTGATGAGCACAACTATATCGGGCTCACCAAAAAGGTCCATTAACTCCCTATTCCTCCTTGGTCGCCACTGCCCTGACTCACATACCGGTCCAAAAATCATTCGGAGAACCTTTCTTTCCCAAATCCTAATGACTTGTTCGTTTTCTTTGGTCAATACCCACGCCTCGCTGCCATATGTCACAGTTGGCCTAACGATTGTGCGGTATATATTTATCTTGGCCTTCCGTTAGATGTTTCGGGAACGAAGCAATCTTTGGAGTGCATACAAACACCTACTACCTGAAGCCAATCTCGCCTTTATTTCTTCTTTTATGTCATTTTTATTTGTGACCACAGATCCTAGGTATTTAAATTTGTCGACCTCTTCAAAGCTTTGTCCACATATTTCTACCTTTTGCCTCTCACGGTGATCTGCCTTTCGCGAAGATCTCATATATTTGGTGTTTTGTTCATTAATCTGTAAACCGAGTTTCTTGAAAGATTCCTGAAGTTCCTCATAGGCGCCAGCCATCGATGCTAGTGTTCTTCCTGTTATGACTATATCGTCTGCATAGGCCATTTGCTGTGTCAGTCTATTCATAATTGTTCCTCCTGGGTTTGTCCTAATGGCTCTTACTGCCACTTCTAAACTAAGGTTAAACAATGCAGGTGACAGTGTGTCTCCTTGCCTGAGGCCATTCGAGACATCGAATTCTTGGTATATATGATTTTGGAGACTAAAGGCCTATTTACACACATCAGTGACTGCACAGTGACGGTACCTGTCAGTGATTCAACTTCCTGTAATCTCTCAGTTCCTTCGATTCACACACAACCGTAACGTCATCGGCACCAGTCAGTACTTTTTCTCAGCTAAAAAAATTACATACATTGTTGCTAAATACGACCAGATTTTCAAAAAAGAGTTGCTGCTGATTGCACTTATTCTGGATGAAGAGGAGAACCAATAAGTTAGGAAACAGTGGGTTAATCAGACTTGGATAAAAAGACAAACAGAAGGAGAGTTCGCTACACTCTGGAATTGAGGACGATGGAGCAAAGTTTTATAAATATTTCAGAATGTCTTAAAATGCATTTAACATTCTCTTATGCAAATTGGAAGCGAACTTGAAAAAGCAGGACACACTGGGGAAAATCAATTTCTCCAAGAGAACGGTTCGCGGTTTGTTTAAGGTAAGTCGGATAGAATAAAACAAACAACATTAGGTAAAAAAAATATTAAATAGTAATAAGTAAAAATTTTTATTTATAACAGTTTATTACAACATTTTTAACGATCTACCTACTACTTAGAATCGATATCATTTTCATAATCAGCAAACCAAATAACCTAGTAATCGATCTTAATCGATATCAGGTAATTTATTATGTGCTGATGTGATTTCCGTAAAAAGGGTTAACCCAATAATGTATACCAATATGGAGAAATCCGAAAAGAAATATAAAAATTTATTCGGAAATAATGAATTTCGTAGAAATTTACATCTCAATTTGTGAATTTTTCCATATTCACATCTTTATTTGTAAATACGGCCGAATTCACAGACTGAGATACAAATATTCACATTTTTTGTGAATATTCATAATTTTTCCTGTGAATTTATTTTTATTTACAGATTTTTTTTTATATTTGAATAAATTCGTATTCACACTTTTAAATACGAATTTATTTCTATTCGTATTCACAAATATTGTGATATAAATAAATTTATATACATATTCACATTAAAATTAAGATAAAAATAAATTCGTATTTGTATCTATAAATATAAATATGCCCAACTCTGCTCTCTGGAATATGTAGGAGCGGAAAATTGAGTAGTATCGTGGTGGTAATTTTTTTAGAGCAGGAGCTACCCTATTTAGAAAGACATCAACAGGATCCATGGGCGAAACCAGCCGATCGTAAAGGGGGGGCTGTAGTCCTAAATGGGGGCATCCCCACAGCCCTTCATTTGGATCTGCTAATCAGCTTTTTTACCTTTATGTTCCTTTCCCACAACTAAAATTCTACTTGTTCTGCACATTATTTGTTCTTAAACTGGCTTCCTTACATTAAGGAAAGTCAAATTCTATCTAAATGACTAAAAAAAATTCAAAGGGAGGGGCTGTTAGGAAGCAGGGGCTCAGAGTAGTAGTTTTTCGTAGAGACTTCCTGAAATCGTCCCTCATGTTATTCCATCTGGTTTTGCAAGAACTCCCTAGAAAATAATCAATTAACCACATTAATTTTACCAGTAGCGGATCTGGGGGGGGGGGGACCCCTGAGAGGTGAGGACACTCACAAAGTTTTACTATTTCTATATACGAGTAAAATGAGCTATGTTTAGTCCTTTTTCAAGTCCATTAATTGAAAATGAATTGTTTTTAAACATTTACAGTAATTTACAACGTCATTATGTACTAATAAGTATTTTAAATTAGGGACCTCATTACTCATGAAATGTAAAAAAAAAAAAGTGCGACCCCCCACCCCCCCCCCCTCAGAAAATTTCTGGATCCGCCACTGAGTTTTACGTAATCTAACTACTGAAAACTAGGTTTTAAACTGAAATAGTTTAAAAGGAATCAACATAATATATCTAGTTTCAGGCGCGGTTCCAGAAAAAAAATTCGGGGGGGATTGGTCGGTAGGAAAAAAAAACAGCGTAAAAATAGCACATTTTATTTGCTTATGCTTATACATTAAGTTCATATACAAAATTATGTATAAACAATTCTAGTCAAAATTAAACTAAACTTCCGTAGAAAACTCGTAAAAGTTAGATGCGTAATTAATTTTTTTAATTCATCCCACAAATTTTTTTTTCGTCAAAATTTCAGGGGGGGATTGATCCCCTATACCCCTTCTTGGGCCACTGTCTAGTTTATTATTATTGAAGATTGCCAAATACATAAATATATATTTTTTTTCTGGCTTTTGGCAACTGGAGATGCTTTAGCAATCGAATGGGTCACGGTACAGTTAATAAGAATGTGCGAGAAAACCGAAAATATGATGGAAGAATTATTACCTACTCCCACAGAGGAAACGCGGAAGTGTATGAATAACGAATAAATTATAGTCAATTATGAATTTGAAGGGGGAGCGTGGTAGCCCTCTGGTAAGGCAGTGGATTGCTGTGCTCAAGGTCCCGAGTTCGAATCTGACATGGCTTATGATATCTTTATTATTCGCCACAGTTCGTCTCGTGGGCCGAGAGACCCTCCTGGGGCAAACCCAGCCTCTATAAAGTGGGTACCCTTAATTGAAAAATTAAGGGGAAAAACCTGGCGGTTGAGCGTGATCACGGTCAAATCACCTCCTTGCACGACCGCTGACCAAGAAATAGTGCTCTTCCTTACATAGCACTGAACCCAAGACCCTTTATGGGTTGTAGTGGTACAGGTTTTTTTTTTTTTTTATGAATTTGAAGAAGACGATACAAAAAATTGTAGTAAAAATAGTAAAGCATATAGAATATACTATATACAATATATATTTATATTATTTAACAATTAAATATAATATATATATTTCAAACATCATCATGGCCAAAATCATTTTATTTCAATTTTTATTTTTGGAGTACCGGCTGTAGGGGGGCGGGGGAGTGAATTTGAAGTAAGGAATACGTTGGCTGTGACTCATCGCTTGATGGACCCAATGACTCACTTCACCAACACACGTCACCAAACTGATGACGGGTTCTTCACTTCCCAGTTGCATCACTCCTAATCATCAATGTACTTATGTACCAAAAGAGTTTTTTTTTTTTTTTTTTTAGAATAAGAATCTAATCTTATTCTGATTTACAAAAACGTATTGCGATATCTATTGCGGAATCTCTCCTTCCGGCTTGTTATAACATATTTACGTTAATCCTGACTAGTCAAATCAATAATTACGAGGAAATCGTCGGAGACTATCAATATGGTTTATCCGTAGATAATATTAGAGAGAAAAGAATTAGAATATAACGGTACAGTACCTCAGCTTTTCAACGATTTCAAAAAGGTATATGATTCGATTAACCGATTAAGTGCTGAAACGTAATTAGAAGAACCGAAAATAAGGGAAGCCGAAATAGCTATCGGAAAGTTAAAATCTTATAATGCAGCAGGGACCGATAATAATAACTATTCAAAGCATGTGGGGAAGCTGGGATTTCTAAAATACATCTTTTGAATAAAATGATCTGGGAGAATGAGAAAATGCCCGAAGAATGAAAAGAGTCTCTACTTCTTTTTTTCTTCTTTTTTTTATTGATTATTTTCAATATAGGACTTTTACACTGAAAAAAAACCCTTAAAAATTAGAGGATTTAATTCTCACGATCGATCAAATTTTCCTTCATTTATACAAGAATTTTATCAGAGATGTTTATTTTATATGTGAGATCTAAAGTCACAGATTGTACCTAGATGTTCCTGGAAGTTACAATACCATCTCGCATTTTATTGGCTTAAAGGAATCTTACAAGAGATGCCGCACAGTAATAGCTGAAAAACAGAAAAGTAAATGGAGGGATATGAGTGGTGAAAGTTGGAAACCGGTAATCAAGAATCTTGGAAGGGATGGAAGTTATGAAGTTGGTCCCAGGTGACAGTTGACTTACGTCATCCATGGATGCGATGTTTTAGTACATGAGATCATCTTCATTTTCTTGCGCTATGAAATTTTGTAATGAGGAAAATGCACAAAAGGGAGAGAATAGAAAAGAATAAAGGCATAACGAACACGAAGACCACTCTCTACAAACTTCCGTCCACCTCCACTCCCACTCAATCCCAACTCCACATCAGCCCTCGCCGAATCCTCCAAGCTTTGCCTAGGGCTAACCCTCGGACGTTTTCCAGTCGGCAAAGCGTTTATCAATCTTTTCGGTATTCGTTCGCAATTTTGCACGCCTACTTTAACCAACGCGTAGCTATAACTTCGATTACATTTACCGCTTAAAGGAGTTCTGCCCAGGCACTGTACAGTGTCGGATCGGTCCTACGTTTAGTTAGTGTTAATAAGGTTTAACTGCGTCCTATAACTGTAATTTTTGGCTCGGTTGTGTAATCACTATTAAAGAGTGCTCCTACAAATTTCGGCAGCCTTCTGATAAATATATCAATAATTATAAAGTTACGAAGAAAAAGGAATTGCCACGAATCAGGCAGCCCTTATCTAGATCATCAGTGAGACATCTCCCCACCTCGCCCGTTATCTCGAGCTATTAGGTATTGAGGCTATCAGCTGTGCAATAAACACAACATGACCGTCACCAACGAAGACTTGCTGGCAGTTATTAACCAGAATAATGAGGAAATAAGATCGTCCTTAAATAAAATCACGGTTGTTTTAAATTCAATAAGGACTGAAATCACCGATCTCAGGCAAAAAAATGTAGAACAAGATAAAAAAATTATTGCACTGGAAAAAGAAATAAAGGAATTAAAAAGGGAAAATAAAAGAAATAACCTTCTTATTTTTAATGCACCCTTTACGGAAAATGAGGATATTTTTTCAAAAGTTGTTAATCTGTGCCAAGCTGTCAATGTTCAAGTGAGAGAATATACTATAAGTAATTGTTTCCGGATTGGGAAAGGCCAGGAACCAAGACCAATTTTTTTCTCTCTGAATAATAACCTTATTAAACAGGCAATAATGAAAAAAAAGAAGCATTTGCTGTCAAAAATATTAGAATATAAGCATGACAGATCTCCAGAAGAAAGGGAAGAAGGCAAAAAGATCTTCACTGCCCTAATGAAAATAAAAGAGATAGATAAAAACGTCTCATATAAAAAAGGATATTTCAGAATAAGAGGCAACTTATACACCCTAAAGGAAGTTGAAAATATGCTCAGCGCTTCACCAACGATTATAGATCAAGAAGATGAAAAATCCAAACAATTGCAGAAGAAAAGTAAAATTAAAAGAATACGAATTTCGACCAAGATCAAACTCAATCAGCGGCCCATCTGTGGAAAACAACTCCTGACCTCACAATCTCAGGCGTGTGGATGTACATCGGCAGCGGCTAAAGGAGCAGCGAGATTTTGGTGATTTAAAAAATGATTTTAAAATATGTTTTTGGAACATTAAAAGTTATAATTCATTATTCCTTTTAGATAAAAGTAGAATAAGTTTTCTTTTAAATAATGATATTTTATGTTTTTGTGAAACATGGCTACATTCAAATAATTTTAATATTCCCCAATTCCAGAATAACTATGTTTCATACAGTGTAGAAGCTATAAAGGATAAAAGTAGAGGTAGGGCAAGTGGAGGGATATTAATATTTATTAAAAAGAAATTAAAATTAAATGTTGAAATAATCAGTAAAGGTAATTTTTGGATATTCCTAAATTTGCAGTATCAAAATGATGGCATGATACTTGGTGTAACATACTGGAAACCTAATCTAGATTCCGAGGCTATAGTGGGTTTGTTTAGGGATGAGTTGGCGGACATAAATCTTGTTTATGGTAATAACAAAATATGTATTTTGGGAGATTTTAATTCTAGAGTATCTGATCTCAATTCATATGACGATTTATTGTTCCAGGGTTTAAATCTAGAAGGTGAGAGAAAATCTCAAGATCAAATAGTTAATGAAAGAGGTCAAAAACTAATTCATTTAATGGAATCTGAAGGATTTATCTTGTGTAACGGTAGATCTATTAGTGATAATAATGGGGCTAGTGTTATTGATCTAGTTTGGATAAATAGCCATACATTGTCAGCATTTAGTGATTTCCGGGTTTGTCCCATTCCTGAAGCCTCTGATCATCACCTTTGTCTCTTAGAATTAAATATTTTTTCGAACCCGAATAATACTGTCAGTCGAATCGCGAACCCATCTATTCCAATTGAGATAGTTCGACCTAATGAATCCAATATAAACTTGTTTTATCAATTTGTCCAGTCAGTCTCTCCTCAAGTTTCTAGAGTTGCATCTATTGAAGAAATAAGTAAACATATTATTAATGGTTTCCAATATTCCGCTAAAGCTACAGGAATTATTAGAACAGTTTCGAGAAGAATAATAAATCTGGAAAAGCCCTGGTATGATAGTGAATGTAAGATTTCCAAAAGAAATGTAAACAAGTTATTTAAACAATTAAAGAAATCAGCCTTTGCCAAATCGTAGCACACTATATACCGGGAAGCTAAAACAGCTCACAATAAACTTATAAAGAAAAAAAAGAAAATATATGAAATTGAGCTGAAAGATAAAATATATAACTCAAAGCATCCGAGTGAGTTTTGGAAAATAATTAATTCATTTAGACCGAAGAGACTGAATATTAGCATTGGTATTGATCGCTGGGAGACGTACTTGGACAGTATTATGAAACCGAAATTCCTCAATAACTATCAGCTGCAGCTCTCAGGTCCTCTACATCCAACCCTCGACAGTCCTATTACTAATGAAGAATTAAGTAAAGTAATTAACTCATTAAAAAATGGCAAATCACCGGGTCCAGACAATATTCCTAATGAATGTTATAAAGCGCTACCAACAAATTGGTTCACCTTTATCTTAAATCTTTTTAATATAGTTCTTCAAGAAGAGAGGATCCCAAAACCATGGTCTAAAGTAAATGTCAAAATGATCTTTAAAAAAGGAGAACCAAAAGACCCAGCCAATTATAGGCCAATATCACTTATAAATGTACTGACTAAGTTATTTACTGGTATATTATACAATAGACTCTCTGATTGGATAGAAACTAACCAAATACTTCCTGAGGAACAATTTGGATTTAGACCTGGTCGAGGATTTACTGATGGCATCTTCTGCCTTTCTTCAGTAATAAACATATATCTCAGAAATAAAAATAGGCATGCTTTCATTATTTTCGTAGATCTTAAAAGAGCTTTCGACACGGTACCCCACCCAAAATTATGGCAAAAAATATACAAAATAGGAGTATCTCCAAAGATGATTAGACTTATTATGAAGCTTTATGAAAAGGCAGAAATGTATGTAACAGAAGGCAGAGACTTTACGAAGGAATATCCAGTGTCCGAAGGCGTTTTACAAGGTGAAAAACTCAGTCCATCACTATTTGCACTCTATGTCTCTGATATGAAACAATTTTTCATTGACCATGGAGCAGAAGGTATTTTCATTAATTCATTGGAACAGATCCTGATGTTGTTTTATGCAGACGATATTGCTATACTGGCTACTTCCGTTCAAGATGTTCAATTCATGATTCACGAGAAAGTTCAACTGAAATTCTTAAAATGCCTTCTACAGCTTCCTAGGAATACCCCGAATTCATACATGAGATTAGAAACTGGCTGCAGGCATTTAAAACTAGATATCTTTCTCATCATCATTCTTCAAAAATACTGCACTGAGAATCTTCTGCAATTAAATACGAAAAAACCCGTTATAATGCTATTTCATAAGGGCTCTATGAGTAAGAGAAATATGAAAAAAATTTATTACAAAATGAACTATTGGAATATGCAAAGCAGTATCAGTATCTGGGTATTATGTTTTCAGGTTCGGCTAAGTTCAGCAAAGCTGCAGATGCTGCAGCCTCTAAAAGCCATATAGCAATAGCAAAGATTTTCAAACTAATGATAAAAAGCAAAAGTGACTCTTGGGAAACAAAAATTAAACTTTTTAAGTCTATTATTACAGGAACATTGCTTTATGGAAGTGAAGTTTGGGGTTTGCCTCATGGGGATGTGGTCGAGAAAGTTCAACTGAAATTCTTAAAATGCCTTCTACAGCTTCCTAGGAATACCCCGAATTCATACATGAGATTAGAAACTGGCTGCAGGCATTTAAAACTAGATATCTTTAAACGGGCATTAAACTGGTGGTATAAAATCCTTAGAATGCAGGGAACTAGATCACCTTTGATTTGTTTTAAAAGGCTGTTAGAACTTGCTGAAAACAGAAACATTCCATTTAATTGGGCTTCAGAATTAAAAAATATTATGATTACTATTGGAGCTGAAGATGTATGGATGAGTCAAGACCCAAATATTCTGTTGAAGAGATATGATTCCTTAATCACAAGTTTGGACAGTCACCTTTTGAGCAAGGACATAGACATTGTTTCTAAATCAAATTACAGCATACATTTCAGGTACCTATCAAATCTTGCTTTTGGTGAAGACTACCTAAGGTTTCGTTGTCATATAAATAAAATCAGAACAATCTCTCAGGTTAGGTTAGCAGGAAATAAATTTCAAAGATTAATTATCAGCGGATCTATTTTTAGTATTGATCCCCATTCAAAATGCCCACTCTGTAATAGTAATGAACCTGACAACCTTAAACATTTTTTTATTTCATATCCTATATTAGCTCCCATAAGATCCCAATTTCTACAATTTTAAATAAATCTAGATCTCAGTCCCGATTTAATGTTTGAGGATTTGTTCACAATTGACAATATAAAGAAAATTAATAATATTTTCATTTAGATTAAACAAAGTACAAAAATAAGAAGCTTTTTCATGTACGAATGACTTTTATTTTTAGGGTTTTTGAAATTAATTCAATGGAAATTATTTGATTTATTTTAAGCTTCTGATGGGTAAATACTTGTGTAAGATGTACATATACTTTTTAAATACATGTCTGCTTGTTCTTATCTTTATAAATGTAATATTACTTATATATAATTATGGAAGGAGAGGAGCAATTTTCTGAAGAAGATGAATGTTTATTTCATTACCTAGTTATGTATAATTCTGTTTTTTCCCTCTCCGTATTATTCTTTTATTTCGATACGAATCAGTGTAAAGTTAATTTTGTTCATTTGTATATATTTTTATTTATTTTATTATTATTATGTATATTTTTTTATTTTTTTTTGTATGTAAAACTTATTAATTTATTTGTATGTACAATTTATGCCTGGAGAACTCCTTGCTACAAAATCTTAAAAGCAATAAAGAGAAATAATAATAATAAATTTACCGCGTAAAGTTCACACAATTCTGCATTGTGTAGCAGTCTCCAGTTGAATCATTCTTTTTCTGCCCATATATTCTATGCGGTACTTTATTTTCAGAGACCTTAAGGTGTTTTTGCTCATCCCTCACTCTAAGCGGCCATGTTTCACATCAGTAAAGAGCCGTCAGAAGAATTATAGTTTTTAAATTCTAATTTTTAAATATCGGGACAGAAGGCCTGAGCTAAGTAATTTTGCAAACGAAAAATTTCTGGCCTTTAGCCTAGCCTTAATTTCGTCTTCAATTTCGATTTTCAATTTATTTGTTTAACTTCACATTATACTACAATAGCCAATCAGACGATGATGTAGTAGGAGTCCTAATTTTGTCTATCCAGGTATAATTAAGTTTGGGATCTGTAACGAGTACCTAAGACGTCGCATAGGCTGGCCGCAATTTTACGCCCCCCCCTCCCGAAGGACGGCATATAAAGGATTTTTAACTAAATTAAAAAAATTCTAACTTCACATGTCGGGCTGCGAACATGAAAGCTTGGGCTTAGAAGATTGTTATGCTAACCCTACGTTTCAGGTGACCACTTTAATTACATTTAAAACACGTATTTAAAAACATTAAAAATAAATTAAAATACTCAAAATTTTATCTACAAGACTGAAAAAGTTTTATTTAAGTTTTTTACTAACTGACGAGCTAGTTAAGGGCTATTCTGGCGGAAGAAGTTGGGACCAAGGTCCACACACAAATAAATAAATATATATATATATATATATATATATATATATATATATATTTTTTTTTAAATATTTTATTTATTATTATTATTTTTTCCCTCACCTAATGAAGATAGCCAAAAATTCATGATTTTCTATTTTTTGTCACCTGATTGTAATTTAGCAATGTTTAACTTTACCGAGATGCACGAAACACGGACACTACACCGATATCGTCCAGAATAATAGAGCTCCCGACAGGACATTAATTATCTTGAGGAATATCAGTGCTTGGAATTAATTAATATTTTTAGGAACACCATCATTATTTCTGTTCCTCTTATACCGTCGTTATAAAGTTTACAATTAGAAAAACTTTTACAATAAACTCGAACGGTTTTTTTAAAACTCTTTAATCAATGTGAGTAAAGATGATCTTTTATATCAACTGTATCGAAATAGCCCTAATATCGATATTCATAAGAATTCGTATAAAAAGTAAAATAAAAATATGAAAGTAATAATAACAAAAATGACAAATGGTGAAAAAGAAGAAATATTTTCCTAGTTTTGAAAAAAAATAATACCGCAATTTGATTTATTTTATAGATACATAATATACCAATGGGATAGCTAAAGATTTTAGAAAAGAATACCTAATGAATAACGTCATATAGAGTTAATGGAGAGTGACAAAGTTTTATTTTCAAAATTTCTTCCACTCATGTAAACAAGTGCTGATTTTTGAACGTTTAAGAACAAAGCGTTTCAGTTAATAAATAATAAATAAATGGTTTAGTGGTTATTTTTTATTTAGTTGCTGCTCTTATTTTATCAGGTTGGTATTGCTGGTACTTTTTGCTGTAGCGCTGACTTCATATACTTCAGCGACCAATCTTCGTTAACTGTTAACTGTTACGGTCCAGCCTATCCAATAGCTCCTATTTTAAACATCTGGCTGAACTTATAGCAGGATAATTATTATGTATCAGGTAATTATTCAGTATCTTTTCCCAAGAAAAGATACTGTGTAACCTATATTACACACCTGAAACACAATTATGTGCGTCCGAAGCATTTATTATATTTCCAACCCCATATACTAAAGAACAGGTAGCGTGTACCCCTTACCACCCTTTCAGTTGTTTGATTGTCATAAAATTTATATACTTTATAATGTTGCGTTGAAAGGAGGGCGCTATATATATATAGAGGAAAACCCGAATTTTTTTCACAGGTTCTTCCATTCAAATAAACTAGTGCTGATTTTTACTTAATCATTTTATAATACTTGATTTTTTCTTAGTTATATGCTGGAAAAAAACGATATCATACCTCTCATTACATGGCTCCTCTTCAGAAGCACGTTGGACTCAAATGGCAAGCCAAATTCAGGAATTGAAGTCGAGGACACAGGGATCTTTTATGGTTAACAGGTTGATTTGAATGTTGCAAAATCTCGATTCATGTTAGTGCTTCTAGACAAAAATATTTTTCTCTCGGAAAGTTGCTTTAAACGACCCAACCGCTGCTGACAGGAGTAGAGGATTGATTGAAGAGTCAGATAACGAATAGAATCGCGGCTCACTGAGGTCGATTTATTACGCCACTTGAGAGAAAATGTTTTTTAATTAGCTCTTCGCCCGCTTTGCCAAATGTGGAAAGGGAACGCCGAGGCAACTCTTTAACTAACGACAATCCTGATGATCGATTGTAATTATAAGAATTGGAGGATGATGGAAAAGTTCGTTCCCAATTGCTTGCGATTAAGCTGTCCTTGCGCAAGATAGCGAGCAATATGTCATCGACTCACGAAGTGAATTTGCACTTGTGAACGATAGTTTTTAATTGGCAACTTATTATTGGAAAAGTTTATATGTAATGTCTAGTTTTTTCAATTCAATGAAATTAAACTACATCATATATATATATTATATATATATATATATATAATATATATTTAAAAAAAATATATATAATAATATAAAATAATAATATATATATAATAATATAAAAATATATATATATTTAAAAAATCTGGAGCGATGCGCATAACTTTCACTTACGATCCTACTTACAAGGGGAGGGCACAGCTATGGGGTCGTCGATCGGGCCCATTTTTTTTTCTGGTGATTCTATATCGAAAAATAGTGACACGTGTCCGAGCGTTCCGTCCAATGGGTCTTAAGTGCTGAGAAAAAAAATAAAATACCTTGAAAATCCTTTATTTTTTATCTTGAGTTTGGAAAATGATATCGACATGATTCTTTCCCTAAAGAGTAGATTAAAGTAAAAATACAATCGTTAAAGAATTATTCATATTTCTTCAATTTAATTTATAAAAAGCTTCAAGTTTTCAAGTAAACTAGCTTTATAAATTTTTTCACATAAAAAACAATAGCAGAATTGAGTTCAGCACCTCGAGAAACCCTGATGTCTTAAATATCATCCAAAACAAAAAATAAAATTTTTTTCCAGTCAGCGAGGTGTGTGGGTGTGGGAATGTGTGTTTTCCCAATAGAAAAAAATAAAGAACATAAATAATTTTTTATTAATCTAATCTTAATTTGTAGATGACCACCTCTTTTAAATTATTTTTAAATAATTTATTTTTTGAAGAGAAAAGATTTGGCTCCGCCGGGAGTCGAACCCGGGCCTCCCGCAGAACGTCCGTCTGTGGCGCAGTGGTTATCATCCGCGCATGCCACGCGAGAAGCCCGGGTTCGACTCCCGGCGGAGCCAAATCTTTTCTCTTCAAAAGAAAAATTATTTAAAAATAAAATAAATAAAAAAAACTCAAGAAAAAATATATTTAAACGAACCCTCAGCACATTTCTTTTCCCGTCTTCCGATTTTTTTTTTTTTAATAAATAGTAAATGCACCCTGCTCTTGTATAACCTTGCATTGGAGTTCAACCAGTGCTATGTAAAGAGCACCCCTAAATATTTTCCAGACGTTAATTCGACATTTTCAATTTCAAGAATTCCAAGTTCAGATTCGCCCTTTCTGGGAAAATGACCCATATATGACTTAAAAATAAATTTTTTTATCATCAATGCATAGTAATTTCATTCCTCTTCAATGAGAGTAGGGGTATTTTTAAACAACACCAAACTTTGAAATGATTTTCTATAAGAAATAGAGAAATTATTCGGGTTGGAAACTATTATCCTTATTCTGCCTTATTGTTAGAGTTAGGTTCATGGAATATTCTGGCAAAATAATGACATTAAAAAATCATTTTGAGTTAGTACATAGAGTGAAACTGTTTTTGTTTCATAACAGTTTTCAGATTCGTTTTGAGGACAATCAAAAAAACCTATTAGCAAATTTTGGGAAGATTAAAAAAAAAAAAATTAAAAATTGCATTAAAAGTTTAGCTAAGGCTAGACCTTACAATTTCATTAAACATCCAAAAATCCGACCATATTTCGGAGAAAATTCTACCGATTCTCATCAAATTCATAGGGTAAATAAAGGCTCTAGAGTTACACATTTTTACATAATCGAGATATTTTTACGTGTTCCTGAATCAACATAATATAAAGAAAAGTTTGAATTTAATTTTTATTTTGAGGACCATTTTTTACCATTTTTTTTAGAGCTTCCCGAGATAATACAATAGTTATTTATATGGTTAGAAAAAGGAAGCTTTCTTCTATGCAACGAGCTTAAGAACATAAAAATCGGATCAGCTCAACACGAGATGCAGAATTTGAAACTACACATACAATTTTGCTGAATATTTTTAAGCTGTTCCTGACAGGAAATTTTTTTTATTTTTCGTTTTGGATGATATTAAGACATCAGGGTTTCTTAAAGTGCTGAACTCAATTCTGATATTGTTTTTTATGTGAAAAAATTTATAAAGCTAGTTTACTTGAAAACTTGAAGCTTTTTTTAAATTAAATTGAAGAAATATGAATAATTCTTTAACGATTGTATTTTTCCTTTAATCTACTCTCTAAAATAAATGAATTAGTGAAAGAATCATGTCGATATCATTTTCCAAACTCAAGATAAAAAATAAAGGATTTTCAAGGTATTTTATTTTATTTCTCAGCACCTAAGGCCCATTGGACAGAACGCTCGGACACGTGTCGACTATTTTTCGATGTAGAATCACCAGAAAAAAAATGGGCCCGATCGACGACCCCATAGCTGTTAGATTATGTGCCCTACCCTTGTTAGATTAGAAATTGACGTCTTTCGATAATATGTAAACGGCATTCCTCAACTTTACACATTTATATGCTTACATTTGTATATCTCCATAAGTTATAGGTTATTTGTATTGCAAAACTTGAAAGGTCTCAGTACTCTTTGATTCATTATTGCTTATTGTTTTTTTATTTTTTAAGGGACCTAATTTTATCAACAATCGGGATTCTTTTACTGCTTGCTTGTTTTTTGCTGCTAGTTGCTTTTTGTAAATATATCGCGAAGGTGAATCGATAGAAGGTGTATTTACGCAACGATAGAAATTTTGATCTCGATTTTTCGAATTTGCGAAAAATTAAGGAATAAAAACAACACAGGGGTTCCCAATGATCCCTATCCTAATTATACCTGGGTAGGCAAAATTTAGGACTCCAACTGTGGCATCCTCCGATTAGCCTATTTATGCTACTATAAATTTACCTTAAATTAATAAATAACAACCCAGCTATAATTTTTAAAGCTTTGTGAGTAAAAATAATGTTTTATAAAAGTTAAAAAAAAAAAAAAAAAAAAAAAAAGACAGTAAATATTTTAATACCTAAAGCATCTAAAATATATAGCTCCGAAGTTAGTAAAATTCCTATTATTTATTTCTACTATTACATAATTTCCAATATTATTTTATTTAATCATATTTCTCACAACAATGGGGCAAAAAAACAGGTGCTGTTTGTATATGTTGTTGTGCGGTAAATATGTAATATCTTGATTTTTTTTTTAAAGAATGAAGATGGGGGAGTGAGATATTGAAACAGGTGTTTGTGTTTGACATTGGTTTTATTTGTGCCCTTTGGAAAAATCAAGGCTACATAATGCATGGTTGAGCTTTCGGAGCTATTGTTTGATGTTTCCTTTTTATGATATATGGTTATTTTGATGAAAAATAAATAACAAGTAAAACATTTTTTGACATTTATATGTTATATGGTTTTCCTTTTATGTACAGCCCTTATTAAACTAAAAAATACCTGACTACAACTGCATCTGGCCAACTAGTAGGCAGATTTTCAAGGGTCATTAAATCATTAGAAAAATATACTTGTTAACAATTTCTTTACCTGCTTCTTAGCACCAATTTTTGTTTATAATTATGTTATTTTCATTATTAATAGCGGGATAGTATGCAACATTAAAAAGAAGAAACTAATTTTATTCTGGGACATCTTTGTTGTCCCATTCTGTATATTCTGAATATTCTGGGACATGTTTGCTGGAAATTGTGTCTAGAATCACCTCCCAGAGTTTATCGATTAAACCCCGAATCATTCTGAATATAAATAATAAATACTGAAAAACCATTTTGAACTCTATTTACCTATTCCATCCTCTTTTACCTGGTAAATTTCATTGGACGAAACAACCATATTTAAAATTTGATATCGAACACTAGTATTAAGAAAATAAAAAAATGTGTGAAATGAATAGCGACTATCATTTACAGTCCATTGTTACATTAAAAGGAGCTTTTTTAATGTAAAAGTTCATGAATAATAAAATTCTATCTTTTATTTAAATGATTTCGTATGAGGAACACTGTGTTTAAATGTGTTTTTTTTATTCGACAAAGTCGTTAATTTCCTTGGTGTAAACTACTTTTTTGTAAAATTTCCGACGAAGATATCGAAATGATTCAATTCCTTAGACACGGACCATCTACAACCGATCAGCTTTTCAACTATTTCTTTTCGATAACACACAAAAAAATTTTTTGTCAGCTGCATGAGATATTTTTACTAAATTATATGTTTTAGAATGCGCTGATTTCAGAAGTGATGGCCATTTTTTTCTATCACGTAAGGGTTTTTTGCAAATTCAAACACAAGAAATTGGTAAAAGCACTCGTTTATTAAAAATTATAATTTTAAATAATATTTAATATTATTTAATTTGAGTATTTTGGCTGGACTTCCTCTTCAAACAATTCTAGAACACCCTTGTAGATATGTATGCATTAAATATTATTGTCAGAACTATTAAATATGATTTTTTTAAATTTACTTATGTTAAAATTAACTAATTTAAAAAATTACATTCGAATAGGGGCTAGTTATCCAAGAAGATATTTAGCGTATATTCTTTAGTTAAAGGCATTAGACAAGCCGATAAATGATCGCAAACATTAATCATGTGGTGGGAGTATTCACCTTGGAATAACAAAACGCCCTTGAATGTAAAGATAATACATCCGCTATTGATTTTATTTTTAGTTCCTTTCATAAATAATGAACAGTTTTTATGGCAGCCATAAAGGAGCTATACTTGAAAATACATATTTTTATAATTTAGACAAAATGATTGTCCACTTTTCTGTTTAAACATTATTTCGGATTACATGGCATTATATGGATTCAACAATACATGGTAAATTGAAAAAAAAATGTAAATGAGAATATATGATATGTAACTGTTGGATATACAGCTAAGTATTATTGGAGAACATGAGATCTTTAACCGGAAATAAACAAACAACAATCTTGGCAATATAAATTTATAATGTTCAATTAATTATATGTTCCAAAATAGCTCTAAAAAAAGGTAAATTTTATTTATGTTCATACATAGTTAGTTCCCCCCTCCAATAATGAATTAAATATGGTGAACGAGTATTAGCCGTTTTTTGAATACCCAGCTATGGCCAATCTTTTCCCATCTCATAAAATTGCTTAATTGATTTTAATGTCAATGATGCGACTGAGAAGAAAGCTTACTTTGTACTGTTTTTCCCTCCGCAAGTAAGGGTACAAGCCTGGCTCTTTAATTTTCATTCGAAAGATTTTTTAATTTTGAACGACAGTATATATGCTTCACCGTCACTGTATATATGCATCATTGAATTTAGCATGGATGGCAATGTAGGTGTGCATTGCAATGTTTACAGTGTTTACACTGCAATGAATTTCAAAAAATTAACAACAATTTTAAATGAATACAAAAATAACCCCCTAGACATTTATTCAATATGGACAAAAGACACCGATTTGAAATTATAAAAAAGTAATGAAGCGAGTACAGGCAATTCATGACAAGTTCAAAATCAAACATGCACGAAAAAATAAAGAAAAAAAAATACTCCTGGTATAACCAGTCAGCCGAGAAAACAAAATGGAATGAAGATAACTTTCTAGAAATGCTTTCATGACTTATGATTAGGATATCTTTTTCGATAGTTGGCTGTAATGATTTAGGAAATAATGAATTGAATATTCGTTAATAAAGGTAACATAGTTTTATATTTTAAAATGGGTAAGAAATAATCGGATAATAATAAATTATACCTTAATATTCATTTTGATTCCTCTCTGATATAGTCCCATCATTTCCTGTAATAGTATTTAATGCATAAACAGATTTACAACTGACAAGGAAGGATTATTCATTCACGTTGCAAAAAAGATACTTCTTAAAAATGTAGTAAACCAAATTACTTACATAACAATTTACATACGAAAACTATTAATTCTGCGGCAAAAAATCATTTAAAATAAAATTATCGGGCGTGTTTGGATTTTTATTGAACCAATTAATCCCATCATGAGATGCTCAACTATACAAATCTAATAAAATGTACGGAAAATCATAAATTTTTCTTGTCTCCCATTATCTATGAAGTGGCAAGCCTCTCTTGAGTTTTTTTTTTTTTTTTTTTTTTTTTTTTTTTCCCTGCTTTAGCCTTCTTTGTTATTAGTAATAAGATTACTGAATCGGATCCAATGATGTTGGTTGGAGTCGGCAAGATGACCTTAGCAACACAACCTTTTGGAACGATGATGCGAATTCTCTCAAAGCTGACTTTATAGTTGCTCTGACCTTTCTCTTGGCTATTCGGCCCGCTCCACTTAAGCTGGATCACCAAGTGCCAGTGCAAGGATCCGATTTCAAGTGTCAAATACTCGAATAAGTTCATAAAACTCAGCTAAGAATCATGTTTACATCTGGTTACAAGTGCTAATTGCTAGGTCTTCCTGGATACTTTAACAAATTGGTTTAAACAATGAAATAATTTTGATCTAACGCTATTTATAAAGCACAATGGCTTATACATTTAGAAGACAAATTGATCAAGAAAAGTTCCGGATGATACTCATGATCATAACAAGGTATGGCTATAACTTCCATTACATTTACCGGGTAAAGTTCATGCCATTTTGCATTGTATAGCCGTCTACTTTTTCTATATATTGTAGATCCTAAATATCTAAATGTTTCCACGACTTCAAATATTTTTCTTCTTCTTTAATATCGCCAAAATCGTCACCGTTTCTACAGCTAACCACATATCTTGTCTTTTCCGTATTTATTTCTAGTCCTACTTCTTTACCGGCTATCATCAACGTTTTTGTATTTAGTTCTATCGTTTCCATATCATCGCCAAGCAAAACCAAACATCGGCAAAACCTAGTACGGATATATTTAACCCACAAGCTTTATTCAGATTTCTGACGTCCCTAAAACTCAATCTCTTACTTTTAACTTGTGCTATGATTCCCCAAAAGTAGTCCCCACTCGGAGACCCGAACGAAGGGGCTAGTTTGTCTCCGGATAATGCGTGTTTTACCTTAGGAGAATCCATGAATATTTGTGATGTTTTGGTGAACTAAAAATTTGTGAGTAGGGTGTTCAATCCTACGTCACACCCTCCAGCAAGCCTGCGTGGCCGCTCTCATTTTTGCGAGTCCATTGGACTTAGCCGGGAGGAACTTCCAAGGAATTTCAACCGATCATCTCCACATCCGCCACCCTTGGGACACTCCTCATATGCGGTAATGAGATCCGCGCAAGGACAAAGTGGACTCTCGCTAATCCGAACTAATTAAAATAGAGATGGTTTCGGATTATCAAACGGGCAAAAAGTCATTTCCAAATTCGAAAATAACTACTAATTTTAAAACAAATTTTATACCTACATTTAGATAAAATTTTATTTACAATAATTAATCATTGTTCATATATGTATTTTTTGACTATTTTTTTGTAAAATAAACTGATTGTTTTCAGAACTAAAAATTGAAATGAGAAAATAATTACAATGAATATGTTTCCGCTTGTTGGGAACGCTTAAAATAAGTTTTTGTTTTTTTTTAGGACTGGACTCGAGTGGTTCGGATCACAAGGAGTCCACTGTAATTCCTAAAATGCCCACGATCCTCCCACCACCATTATATTAAGACAGAAGGACAAATAGAAGATTCCAATGAATTTACCAAAATTGTAAAGAATGATTTGCATGTGCATCAGGAAGGATATTTAAACATATATCTGTATTTTTTTAAATGTATATCTGTTGACTGTTATTGACGCTAGCAGCTATGTTTATAAATAGTATTTAAACAATATTCCTAATTTCTGTTACTCAAAACGAGCCAAGACATGACGTTCTTCATTTTCCTTTGTTTTACGACTGGCAGGCGGAACTCCAAGCTGTCAATCATTTCTGGCCGTGGTACCAAAATGGAATCATGAATATATTTCTTTTTTCAAAAGCAGACAGAAAAATAAGCCTAAATTTAAGATTCTCTTTTAACAAGGAGCGCTCATTTCTGAGGTATTTCAGTTCAACGCCCTTTGACGTTAGCTAAAATAAAAATACAATAATCGAGGTCTACCCATCCTCTAAACATAGCAATACAAACTTAGAGAAAACAATGGTAATAATAATTATGTACAACTGTGACTAATTGTATTTTTTGGGTTCCTTCGGTTCCTTGGTAAGTAATAAAAAGGGGTGAAA
Source organism: Aelia acuminata (assembly GCA_911387785.2). Lineage (NCBI taxonomy): Eukaryota > Metazoa > Arthropoda > Insecta > Hemiptera > Pentatomidae > Aelia > Aelia acuminata. The sequence goes on along the minus strand of OU426980.1, from coordinate 93,251,463 downwards.
TCAACTGCATCTTACCTCAACAATCCGATTTTAACCTTCAACCAATAAAGAGGTCGTCTATTGATTTCACATCTCAAGCCACGGCAGATCTAATAGATTAAGCACGAACACGTAACAACGAACAAGTTTTATTTCAGGAGTTCGGTGGCGCTCAGCTCTGCTAAGTGAAAATATCCGGTTAAAGAATGATAAAAAATACGACATATATGTTGGAGCAATTCCTTTATAATATCATAATTATTGTATTAACTAATTGGTAACCAAAAATTATCAAGTCACCATCTGTGGCAACACTGTGTTCACCCACAACTGTTATGAGAGTTGAGTTTTGTATCTTGAGACCTTATGTAGAGCTGTGTTTTAATAAAGTATTTTGCTCATAAAAATAGCTGGGTGTACGCTTATTTTATCACCTGTCAATAATATAGCCGTATTCATGCACAGTATTTGTCAACATAACAACTAAACATAACAATAATATATAAAAAATCTGGTGCGTGCGCGCAACACACAACTTTCACTTACCAACTTACTTAGATTAGAAATTGACGTGTTTTGCTAATTATCATTTCCCAAAGTCACACATTTTTCTACATTCATATCTTATTTTTGTTAATCGTTAAAGCCGTTTTTGAGTAAATAAAAAACCCCGTGAAAATGATACAAAATTTATTAAGTAAAGTACCCCTCCCGTAGATCAATTTTGATGAAATTTTTACAGTCATATCTCGGGCATATAAATACATCAAATACCAAGTTTGATCAAAATCGTTAAAACCGTTTTTGAGTAAATAAAAAAAACATGTGAAAATGGTACAAAATTTATTAAGTAAAGTCCCCCCTCCCGTAGATCAATTTTGATGAAATTTTTACAGTCACATCTCGGGCATATAAATACATCAAATACCAAGTTTGATCAAAATCGTTAGAGCCGTTTTTGAGAAAATCGAAAAAAACGTAAAAAGTTAATAAATAAAGTACCCCCTCCCTTTGAGCAATTTTGATGAAATTTTTGCTGTCACATCGCGGGCATATACCTACACTAAATACCCAATTTCAGGTTCCCACGGTTTATAGTTTTTGAGCTAGTCTGTTCACATACACACACACACACACACACACAGACCATTTCGCGGTACTTGGTTATTTCGACTCAGGGGGTCCCAAAACGTGTATTTCCGTTGAAAACCGGAAGTCGAAAATTTTCATGATCGCAATACTTCCACTTACTATATATTTCATATATAGGTAAGTGAAAGTAAAAACGTAGGTTACATAAATGTATATACATTCAAAATATACAGGCGTATGAATATGTAACCTATAAGGTATATTATATACCCTAGGTATTTTATATATTTATATTATTGTTAATTTTACTCATAGAAATTTTACCCATGTAACTTACATATTTATATCCAAACATGTTTGTTCATTGCAGGGGGCATGATTAGCCTGGAAACGTCGCCATAATATTATTGTTTAATTATTAACTAAACCTCATGAAACCTATAAAAACATATATATATATATATATATATATAATAGCATTCCCCCTCACTTTTGCCCAAAGACAATCTCCACTGGCGTTAATCCTGTGGCTGCGTGAATCGTATTATTGTACGCGATCATGTCCCGCGGCATCGCCTCATACGGATCGAGATCACGGCCCAATTTGAGTAGTCGGAGGTGTTCGCCTAAGGTATTGTGGAGCCGTTCCGGGCCCGTTGGTGGGGGGTATTGAGCCTCCAGATAATACCTAATGTCTTACTTTCTTCCCGGATGTGGGAATTATCGAACTCCCTTCCGCAATCTGAGATGATCTCTTCCGGCACGCCGTAGACTGCACACCACTGCAAAATTCCCTCCCATACCGCCTTTGGTGTTTTCGCTTCTATGGGAAAGGCCATCGCGATCTTACTGAACGTGTCGACGGCTGTGACCCATGATTGTCCTTCATTTGAATAGATGTCCACGTAAGGGTTCCGAGGCCGTAGGTGTACTACTTGTTCCGCTATTGGAGGTTGACGGTCATATTTCGGTTTCTGGCATATTCCGCAACGCGCAATACCCTATTGATCTCTAACTGTACGTGTCATATTCCGCCAGTAATAAAGTAATTTTAAAGCCCGCAAAGTTTCCTCTACCCCTCGATGATTCGTTTTACCGGTATGATGATCGTCTACGAGTCTTTTCTGAATCGCTGGCTCCGTAACTGTCTCAACCTGGCAGAGGCACCGAGTCAGACGATAGCCTACTCCTATCCTTTCCTGTCTCCATAACCTCTTTAGCTTGTCCGCTATCACTAGATTCCCTAGGTATACGTGGCAGTCCCGACTCGGATTACTATACTCGGCGAATATTCTCTCCAGTTCGTTTTCGTCTACCAAAGCGGGTGAACGGACCAAGATAGTTAATAATCCCTCGTACGTGCTCGCCCGCGTTTCTTTACCCAGATCTTTTTTAGATCTTAAAATTACCTGTAATTTATTATTGTTAATAATTTCGTCGAATTACGGTAGTTCCGCCGGTCTATCCGGCGGTGTTTTGTCCCTCTGGTTTGTTCTGTCGTTCGGACGGAGTATCATTACCCTCTGGTTCGTTCTGGGCTAATGGGATTCCGGTCCGCTTTCCGCCCACTCGCGTAAGTACCGTAATGCAAACGGCTCCGACGGTTCTCCTTCTTCCTCCTGGGCGTTTACAACGAGATCTCTCGACAACCAATCGGCGACCGCATTTTCAACTCCATTCTCATGTATAACCTGAAAATTATAAGGTGCAAGCCGCTCTTTCCATCTTGATACCCGCGCGGAGGATTCCTTTAACGTTCCTAGGTAGATAAGGGGTTTGTGATCCGTTACTAGTTCGAAACGTCTCCCATAAACGTTGGGGCGAAATTGTTCGACCGCCCAAACCACCGTTAACAGCTCCCATTCTATCGCGCCGTTCGGCATCATTTAGTTTACGACCCGCGTACGTGATCGGTTTCTCGCCTTCTTCGAAGTTCTGTGAGAGCACAGCCCCGATAGCGACCTCACTCGCATCCGTGGTAATCCTAAATGTTCTGTGAAATTCTGGAATGTCCAGTAGTGGACGGGTAGTCAAAATCTCTCGACACTTTTTAATACTTTCTATCTGGTCGGGTCCGAGTTGAAAACGTCTCCCTTTCCGTAGTATTTTAGTTAAATCTGCGATGCCAGGAATGAACCTCCGGTAGTAATTAATCATACCAAGGAATCGCCGAATTCCGCGTGCATTTAGAGGTAAAGGCGCGTCGAGGATGGCTTTTACTCGTTCCTGGTCCGGTTGTATCCCATTTCGTGAAACTACGTACCCCAAAAATTTAATTTCGTGTAAGCCGAACCTAGACTTCTAGCGTGATAACTTAAGTCCAAAATCGCGGATCCAATCTAAGACCAAACTTAGGTGGTTAATATGTTCCTCTTCCGACTTACTAAAAACGATGAGATCGTCCATATAGACTTGGGAAAATTCCTCTCCTAGACCCCTCTGCAATTCATCCATTAAACGTTGAAATGTAAGCGGAGCCCCTTTCAACCCAAAAGGCATTCGCACTAACTCGAAATGCCCCCGTTCCCAAGAAAACGCCGTTTTCCGAACATCCTCTTCTGCCATCTTAACTTGATGATACCCGCTCTTGAGGTCTAGGGTACTGAAAATTCTTGCACCGGCTAGGCGATCTAATATGTCTTCGACTCGAGGTAGGGGATATCGTTCCTTGCCTCGTTTAGCCGGTAATCTAACACTACTCGGTATCGTTTCGTGTTCCCATCCTGTTCGCCTGGTCTTTTTTCCACTACCCATAACGGGCTCTTAAATGGGAGTTACTATGCCTGATTATGCCTTGCTTGAGGAGTTCTTCTAATTGTACTTTAATGATGTGTCGCATAGCCTGGGGATAGCGCCTATTTTTGACATACACGGGTGTCTGGGTTTTCAGATTAATCCTATGTACTGTCCTTGGTGGGCAAAAATTCGCTGTCTTTGTAAAATAATCCCTTGTTTTTCTCTACTAAGCGTTCTATTGCTCGCTTCGAGCACTCTACGGCCCCGATTTCGATATTCTTATACTTCACACCTGTTGTGGTCGAGTAGTTCCGATTCCCTATATCATAACGCCAGTTTCTGTGCTTGAACCTCATACTCAATCCCGTGCGTTGAAGGATATCGCACCCCACAATCAAGTCGTACCCCGGCATTAGTTCCTCCATAATATGTATTTTTACAAATTCTTCACGCCCTGCTAGCTCGAAGAGGTTTAATACCACTTCCCCTAACTTTGACACCTCCCACTGACTGTAGAGACCATGCATCTACACCGCGCGCGTTTGCTCCAAATGCCTAACCTCTCTGCCCCCTTCCTACTAATTAAAGAGTTCGTACTCCCAGTATCAAGTAAAAACCTCCACCCCGAAACCCCTAATCTCACCACGGGCAACCTAACTTTCTGTTTCAGTTCCACGTTATTGTTAATTAATAATTCCCTTGATTGGTTGCCCCTCCCTTTACCATGCCCTCAATCTGCTCGCGAACGGCCCGCCAACACCTCTGCCCCGGAAGGGCCCCCTCTCCAAAGATTGCTACCACTTACCTCGTGTATCCTGGTAACCGTTCCTCCTGCTTGAACGCCTGACGTTCCAGTCTTGATTATTTACCTCCATAGGTTTCGGCTGCTGAAGGTCCCTCCTGCCGGATCGAGAATTTCGTCTAGGGCATTCCCTGGCTACGTGGCCACGTCTGCCGCACTCGAAACACCCCGTGAGGCTGCACTGATAGAAGTAGCATCCTATTACACTCATAGCAACGGCGGTCTGGTTTCTTTCTCCTTTCGTCTTGCGCTTAGCTGGCCACTTTTCGAAACTTCTGTTGTAGTCAACTTGTTTTCTTCTTGGCGGACACACCTCTACCCACTCTATTTCGGGCTTTTCGAATCGAGTTTCGCTTCTTTCTTTGGCGTCTATTAGGTCGTGCGCACACTCGAGGAAGTCCCTGTCCCTCGGAAGTGAGCCCGGGCGGTCAATATAGTGGTTTAGCTGCACCTTCATTACACCTCTTAAAAACTCCATTTTCTGGCTTCCCTCTGCTTGACCGAAAGTTTCCACCATTTTTTCCGTCAGGCGATTATACAAGACGAGAAGTTTCTCGGCGAACTCGCCCTCTGACTCGCCTTGGTCCCTGCGCTCCTTAAATAGGTAAAAGACATCCTCCTCCGGTGTCTATCTTCCTCCGCCGTATAGTTTTTCAAGTCTCACCTAGAGTGTATCCCATGAGTGAGTAAGATCACCTTGAATGGAGTTTAGTACCCGCCTCTAGATACGGCCGACAAGGGAAGCTTCTAGTAATCTCACATCAGATTCCATCAGAGTGCCCGCTTCCTTCCGAGATATTATCAAGTTTTGTATCTGGTCACCTCCCTTGATGAAATGCTCGAGGTCTCCCACTATACCCGTAAACGGCTCCAATTGGCTTATTACCTTGGATGAATGCCGAGTTCTGTGTTCTTATCTTGAGGAGTTCGATCTGTTGCGTTTCAGTCGCCTTAGATAGCTGGGACTCCAACTTCGACCGCTCCACTGTCGCCTGGGCCAATTGGTATTCCAATTTCGCCAACTGCTCTTCCGCCATAATTGTTCACGGTACTAATTGTGTAACGTGAATATTGAAAGATTAGAAATGCAACTTCCGAACCCGATAACGCTTTACTTCACGTGACTATACTTCCGGACGTCCCGGGTTTCGACACTAATTACGATTAGACTGAAGCTAACACTTAAAAAAAGGTGGGTATAGGGGAAATGAGCCGCACAACATTCAGAATAGAACTAACTTTATTATAATAAGCTCCAGGTATATATAGTTACAGAAGTTGTTGATAAACAGAGTTAGTTATTCTATAACAAAACTGAACTTAATACGGAAAGTAATACTTCTTATCCAACTAACTTATATATATATATATATATATATATATATATATATATATATATATATATATATATATATATATATATATTTGATTTTATTTTTACCATCACTCTGAATGTCTATCAAGGGGTGTGTTGATCTTGTACTATTCAATATCGATAAGGGCATTATTCAAAAATACACATGACTGTAAGCATGTTATGTACCATCGTGATGCTATTCAAGCGGTCTTAGTTCGAAAAGTTTTAACCTAGTTACTCCTATATATATACTATATATATATAAGGTGAGGTAGCTATCTATTTGTACCTATTTATTTGTATTATTTATTTTATCTTTATCTATCTATTAGTAAGCAGTATGGATATCAATCAATAAAATAAAGAATTGTCTTTATGCGCCCGTTAAAAGTGGATACCCAGTTGAACTGCAACTCCTCTCTCAACCATAAGACATATAGAGTTTACAAATTATTTATTTATTAAAAAAAATATTTTTAGCGGTGTTATGTCTAGATAGATAAAAAATGATCAAAAGTTTGTTAAAAATAGTTTATTGTCCAATTATATAAAGAGGGTAGAAACTTTATTACAGAAGATGATGTAAGGGTTTTATGAAACTGTAGTTCCATGAAAGTAGGGCAGAGAAGACGGTCGATGCCGTCGAGTCTCCTGGACAGCAACACAATAGCCGATCGTTAATGTCATCTTATCACTCACCGAGCGGACATCCCCACACTAACTTGAGAGAGCGTTCTGTGTCTTACTCCCCACATTCCTTCTTCCAAGAGAATTGATATTTATGACTTCTTTTATAGCGCGACCGTAAAGTGTTGGAGGATAAGCGGAGGGAAAGGGATAGAGTGGAAACGTGGAAGTGTAGCTAAAAGTTTACTGTATTATTGACATCGTTGGAAAGCTGAGATTCACAAACAAGTGAATAAAAGAATAAAACGTATATGGGTGATTCTCACATGAATTGACCATTTAGTGTCCCTGAACTTAACATTCGTTTTTCAGATATTTTATTATATCCAAAAAAAATTTTTTTCGACCGGTTATCAGTCGATGTGCAAACTTGGTGAAGAAAGCATCGAATAGGCAGTTATTTGATATCCAATGCAAAATAATGTATATCACAAAAATTAGTTGTCACGAGTGTTACGTCAATTGTATGTATCAGCGTTCATTGAAAAATCCGAATGATACGGGCAAAAGATGTGGGTTAGGGACATTTATTCGAGTTCATCCTCTCATATATGTCCGACACATGGTTTAGCTAAGGATAGAGATTTTTTGTGAAAATGTCACGAGTGTTACGTAACACTCGTGACGGAAAAACAATTGTGGGCAAGTGTTGTTATTGTTATGTTTACATGTCTGCATGATTCTTTTCTTTTGCATAGCCATCTCAACAAGCTGTATAAAGGAGCAATAGAGAAAAGAAAAAATTGACTAGGGACATACTGCAAAATATATTCTTAATAAAACAGAGATGTTGGCCAAGAGAAAGAAAATAAGCAAACCGGCAGCTTGTAAAAATATTCAGTCTACTCAGCTTGTGAAAATACCTCTCAGTCTTTGAATTTGACCTACATGTAAAGCAGTGAACGAATTAATTATGGGTGTATCGTTGACACTGAACTGAGTAAAAACTGTGCAACAAATTCATCTATATTTCACAACGAGATGATCAATGAGTTGTAAATATCCGACGAAAAACCAAAGCCTTGACAGAACGACTTATTCATAGGTCAACTAGCGAGAAAGTATAGGCTACTAAGCTTGGCAAGTAAAGGAGTAGGAATATACGTTAGCCTAGTAATTATTGTACAACAAAAGGAAAACAAGATTCGATGCCTTGCAAGTGAGTTTTTACGCTGTGATATGGAGTGACGAGAGTGAGCGAGAATAGAAAAAAAAACAAAAAAAACATTACATAAAATAAATAAATGAAAATACAGAAACGCTCCTCACAAAACTCATTTTTGAGTAGAAAAAATAATAAAAAATACTAATACTGAACGAACTGACAAACTTTGTTCACCTTTGTTTTCTTGAACATCTTATTGATAATATTCAGATCAAATTTTATTCATAAGTTGAATTTTTTTAAACCCAAAATTCAATTTCAAAAAAGTTAAATGGTCAAATTAAATGAGAATGACCCATATATGCCCGAAAATTGACATAAATGCATTTTATACCTAAAAAAATATCTTGTATGTTCCAACATGCACTTATAACACATTGGCAACTCTTTCGTATGTGCATTACGCCTTACTTGTTAACAATGGGCTGTTCGTAAAGGCTTAATGCGCATGTGAAAGAGCTATAAGCGTGTTTCAAGTGCTTGTTGGAACATACATAATATTTTTTTTAGGTATAAAATGTATTTATGTCAATTTTTGGGCATATATAAGTTTTATTCTTGTTTGAAAATCTCAGCTTTCCAACGATATCATTTAAGCCCCATCGTAACATTACAATAATGATGAAACCTACCTAATATTAAAGAATCCTTGATTCTTATTAAACATGACAAGTTTTTTGAGAAAATCGAAATAGAAATTAACGTAAAAATGAGACAAAATTTATGTAATAAAGTGCCCCTTCCGTTTAAATAATTTTGATTAAATTTATGTTGTCACATCAATACTTGATTCTCATTAAACATCGTTAGAGCCGTTTTTGAGAAAATGGCAAAAAACGTAAACATGCGATGAAATAAAGTACCCCCTCCGTTTACCCGATTTCGATGAAACATTTGCTATAACGTCCAAGGAATATACCTACCTCAAAAACATAAAGTCTGTTTCCTAGACGTTACCGTTTTTGAGCTAATTTGTTTATAGAGACACACACACACCATTTTGCGGGACTTCATTATTTGGACCCAAGAGATCCCAAAACTTATATTACCGTTGTATTCCAGTAGTCGAAATTTGATTTCAAATATAGGCAAGTGAAAGTAAAAATACTGGACATGATATCTCAACATGTTTAAAGCAATACCCTCATTATATTATTCATTATATATTATTTCTTATCGTATTAAATAACTGACTATACTATTGTTTTTAGAAGGTTATATGGTAAAGACCATTTACAATTTGGTATAGATACTTACTTTATCGAAAAGCGAGAATATTTTATTTGTTTACGCATGCGCCTGTGAATCGTTAAAAAAATGCCGAGGTATGAATCATGATGAAACATTTTGTCTGGAAACCTCTGTATATTCTGACGGATTCTAATAGGTATAAATTATAAATTATAAACTTCGACAATTTATTTATTTTTTTGGGGTTGTACTGCATGAAAATAAAATAAAATAAAGCGAATAACTTAAACCCCACCCTTTTACACATAGTTTAGATGTTGCCATTGCGGCTAATGAGATAGGTGTGTAGAGTTTTTTTTTTCGAGAGATAACAAACTAATCACTTCAATAATTATTATAACTGATGCAAGGGGCAGGTTAATCCGACAGGTTGAATACAATGCAGGTGAGAGATTTGTAAGGAGTGTTGCTATATTGGTATTGAACTTCCGTGTTGTTTAACCTTTTTTTATTTATTTACTTATATCATATATCATTTATCATATTTATATAATTTATTTACTTAAATATATATATTCAAATATCATATCTGTTCCACGATTATGACTAATGAACGATGTAATGTAATGTTTAAAAGAATAAGCATCGCTGTCATTATTTTCAAGAGTTCTATAACATCGAGATATAAAATTTTGATTCCGTTGAGTGTTCCGTTTTTAATCTGAAAGAGTCATTTGTAAATAAGGAATCATTGGGTTAATATAGACCACTGACGAGTGTTTGTCTTGGAGGAATATTTTCGAAAAGGTTATTTTGGGTACAGTGCTTCTTGCCAATTGGAATGGATTAAGTCATAGGCTCATAAGATTCGGACCTGTTCAGCAATATTTATAAAGCACGGTATTCATAACAATCATAAGGTATGGATTTAATGTTTTGAATTTTATTTCAATCTGTTTTCGTCAAGAGTTAATGATACTGTAACATGAAAAAAAATCATATGCTTTTTTTCTGTTACATTTAAAAGATTTCTATACTTTTTGTTGGAACAGTTACGTAACTGTTTTAGTACATGTTCTGAATTTTTCGAGAATCATCTACGCCCTTCTAGAATGTTCGATTTCGGACTAAATATAAGAAGCAATGGACTAGGGGCTTGGTCTAGCTTAGGACATCGAAGCATGGTTACTTGTGTGTTACTGTATTTTCACGTTTTGTAATGATATTAATTTCAACTTTTATTGCTTGTTTGGCGTTGTGAATTACGATTTTCTTCTAATTAAAATTATTAGTGTTACAATACGTTTTAAACAATTTTTAATTGACACAAAATTTTGTAATAATGAATAACAATATATTAGTCTGGCATATATTGTGAACAAATCAATGTAGGCTGATGTTAGAATAAATACACCGAAACCTTCCAAATAGCTTAAACTGACAGGTTAGTTATGCAGCTAACAAAACTTTAGTAATTATATCTTTAGTATGATAACTTTAAGGCTTTTCAGAATATGATAAAATAATAAATTATAAGGGTGAGTGATGCGGATCTAGTGATTTGGCAGGTTTTTTGTTTTATAAGCACGTTTTTATTCTTGCATTCCTTGTTGATATTGATTGGATATTGTAATTTAAGTGCTATTTATATCATTTAATATTGATATTTTATAGATGTTGTGTTGATATATGGACATATAAATTTTCATTAATACACATTACATATAAAAAGGATACGAGAAGAAACTAATATTTTTAAATTAATTTTAAAACTTTTTTTTTTCTTTTATATGAATTGGTATATGATTGATGTTACGAACAAATTCTATTCATACGGATGAAAACCCCAAAACAAATAAATAAATATGATATAAAAATAATATTAATCAATTTCTTTTAAAAGCAAGGTTAATCTACTTCACTACGAAGTGAACAAATGTAGATATTTTTAAAAAGCATTTTTGTGACTGTTTTTGTTTTTCATCGTTGTTAGTCCAGGCATGAGTCAGGGGTAATTTGGCATTAGTATTATTTATATGTATGTATTACAAGCGATATAATTTTTTTTCTTTAAAATTAAACATATAAATGTAACAGAGGAGAGTAAAATTGCAATTGATCCTCTAAAAGATAATGCCTTTTGGGAATCCCTTTTCTTCAACTCAGCAGCGAAAATCTCTTTGGACATGATGAAATAATGGAAAAAGTTCATAACATAAGGTGAACTCACTAATAAATCAATATTTGTATAAAAATGTTAGTTATAGATAAATATTTAAAGCTACTAAAATCTTGATAAATTTTAAGAAATCTTAAACTAACAGTGTACTTTGTTATGAAAAAAGATCAGTTCATATCTGATGATATGAAGGTAAGGTTGTAAGGAATATCTTAATGGAAGATAAGAGATCTCGTACAGGTAATAATGGCATAATATGAGGCATTGCATTTTACTTGAGCTTTATCGTCATCATACACGAAACAAAAATATTTTAAATCAGCACTTTTTCATGCACTGATTTTCTATTTGTAAAACGTCATCCCCTGAACGGGATTTTAGAATTAAGAAAAAATGGGACAAGTGCAGAACTCATTTTGACTGACAAGAAGGATGCACCGCGTTGGTCACGTTAAATGGATTGCAAAGGCCTTGAACAAAGCGGAGAGGGAAAATTTCCTTTCGGAAGCAGCAGTTAACTTTAATTATGATGACCAATATGTGATGTGCTGAAACGATTCCCCATAATAACACACTAGGGCTATATAAGGATGTCCGAGAAAAAAATTCCTTTAAGGGATTTTTTTTTCGATTTGGTATTATTGGTACTGTTTAGACGAGCTACTGAAAACAATAAAGTTGTTACAAGCCTTTAATTATTTAGGTTTTAAATAAAACCGTCTGTAGGTGTAGCAGCTAAGATTTTAGTATCATTTCTATATATATGAAGGAGTAATTTGATTAACTCAATCCTTTGTAATGAAGGTAAATTCTTTTTTCTGCAACAAAGCGGTTCCCTCGATTTTAATTTTTTTCAAGGAGGTTTCTAGGAAAGCGTTATGCCTTTATTCAACCAAACATATATCTATTATATATGTATATATATATATATATATATATATATATATATATATATATATATATATATATATATATATATTACCAAACATATATATCGATTATAAAGAATATTAAAATATCAAGTATTGAATCCTCCCTCGTTCTCAAAATTAACATGCAAATTTTTAAATTTATATAGATATTACAGCCTTAATTTTTGTTTTCATTGAATATGAAGGAATACAGTATTGATTACAGTAATCAAGTATTGCTTACTCAGTGATTGATCATTATTTTTAATCAAATCAATAAGCATCAAAGATAGATTTAATTTTTTATGTTAAATCTGTTGAATTTAATCGGAAAAGATGGAAAAAAAAAGAGGTATCTTCATTTCATAATAACTTTTAATATGAACTCTGAGCACACATACAATAGAGAAGGATGACTAATAACATCAGTACATTTAATTAACAAAATAACAATTGCTATAGGAATCTTTCAATGAAACATATGACATATGAAATCATTCATAAATTATTTCATATCTCAACAGCCTCCCTCATTGAAAAGATTTCTATTACTTCAGTCCAACATTTTCTAATAGAGTCTTCAATCGGGGTCCTTGGAGGGGCTTGGTTAGGAAGTCCGCTAATTGGTATTGCGTCTCGATCGGCTTGATCTCCATTATTCCATCTTGAACTACTTATATACACGAATAAAAAAGTGACGTATTCTGATGTGCTTTGTTCGTCGGTGGAATTCTGGATTCTTAGCCAGTTTAATAGCAGCCTCGTTGTCGACATAGAGGGCAGGAACCTCAGATAAATCATCTTTGGGTAGCAATTCATCCAATAAACGTTTTAACCAAACCATTTCTTTGGCAGCTTCACTTGCAGCCATTAGTTCTGCTTCGGTTGTCGATATCGTGACACAAGACTGTCTTTGACTAGTCCAAGATATAGGCCCTCCAGCAAAGATACAAATAATTCCAGTGGTAGATCTACCTGTACTGAGATCACCCCCAAGATCTGCGTCACTGTATCCTCTAACCTTATTCCGTTCATTATATTTGTACATAATTCCTATGTCGCGGGTTCCTTTCAAGTAACGAAAAATTCTCTTCACCTTAACAACGTCTTGTGCTGAAGGTTTTTCAAGAGATCTAGAAACCACACTAACAGCATAGGCTATATCTGGCCTAGTTGAGATAGCCAGATACATTAAGGCTCCGACAGCCTCCCGGTAAGGAAAATCAATGACTTCTCCTCTCGATTCACTAATTTCTGGAGTATTCAGAATCGGAGTTGAGACAGCCTTACAATCCTGCATGTTGAACCTTTCTAAGACTTTTCTTATGTATCCCTTCTGGTTGATTTTGATACCATCATTTTCTTGACTTATTTCCAAACCAAGATAATATCCTAGTTCCTTACTGTGAACTTTGAATTCAGAAGCCAAATCATTAAGAAATTTCTTCAAACTGTCTTCACTAGTAGATGCAACCAACCCATCATCAACATAGAGAGCAACTATAAGTTGATCGCTATTTTCATTTTTCATAAATATACAAGGATCGGCATCACTTTGAACAAATTTTAGACTAATCATAAAATCACGGAATCGCTGAAACCAACATCTGGCTGACTGTTTCAGGCCGTAGAGACTTTTTGTGAGTTTGCAAACTTTGCTACTTCCATCACTAAAGCCTTTTGGTTGCTGCATAAAAATAACTTCATTTTGATCCAGTGCACCATAGAGGAACGCAGTCGAAATGTCAAACTGTGCTAAGCTCATTTTTCTGCTGGCAGCCACACTTAAGATGGTCCTAATTGAACTCATTCTAGCAACAGGAATGAATGTCTCGGTAAAGTCTAAATCTTTCTCTTGACTAAAACCCTTAACCACTAGCCGGGCTTTGTATTTCTCTATACTTCCATCTGGATGATATTTTATCTTATACACCCACCTACATGGTAGAATTTTTCTATCTCCTGGAGGATCTACTAAAGTCCATGTATTGTTTTCACGGAGTTCCATCTCTTCCATCTCTACTTCCATGGCTTTTCGCCAATTCTGAGAGTCATCAGACCTCATTGCATCTTCATAAGTCTCTGGAACATCTGAAAATTGTGTCATTGCCACTGAAACGAATTCTTCAAACCGTGTCGGTGGTCGAAGAGCCTCCCTATTTCTAAGATCCATCCTTGATGATTTATTTTCTTCCTGATTTACATCGCATTCAGCAGGCAACTTATCATCGGCCTCGGGATCTTTTTCTTGATTTTCTATATCATGACCTTTATCGTGATTTTCTTCCTCTTTTTCTTCATTATTTTCAATTGTAGGTAAAATAACCTTAACACTTGATGTTCGTGGGGTCTCATTAAAAATCACATCTCTTGATCTGATGATTGTTTTTCTTTGCGGATTCCAAATGCGGTAACCACCAAAATCGTATCCGACTAAAATCCCTTTGATAGATTTCCTATCCATCTTTCTCCTTTTTTGCTTCGGGATATGAACATAACAATCAGATCCTATTATCCTTAAGTGCTTGATTGATGGTTTTTTATTGAACCATAATTCAAACGGAGTTTTATTTTCCACACCTGTTTTAGCTGACCTATTTAAAATATAAACAGCACTATTAGTTAGTTCTGCACATAATGCATGTGGGAGGTTATCCCTCGAATGGAGCATAGCTCTAGCAGCTTCGACAATGGTTCTATTTTCTCTTTCGATGAACCCATTCATTTCGGGGGAATACGGCATAGTTACAAGATGTGTGATCCCATTTTTATTAAGAATTTTCTTCATCGACCTATTGTCAAATTCGCCTCCATTGTCTGACATAAAATTTTGGATTTTGTAACCAACTTTGGAAACGACTTTAAAAAGATCTAAGAATTTCTCAACAACTTCTGATTTTTCTTTTATGAAATATATGAAACGATAACGAGAGTAATCGTCCTTAAATAATACATAGTTTCGATAGCCCGAAAACGACGCTTCGAAGGGTCCACATACATCGGCATGGATAACTTCACCTGGAGCGGAAGCTCTTTTCCTTTTACCGAACTTCAATCTGTGAGCCTTCCCATACATGCAGCCCTCACAAACTTCGGAATCAAATTTAACTTTTATATTAAATTCCCTTTCAATTAAAGCTCTAACATGACTTTTATTTTGATGAGCCAGGCGCTCATGGTATAATTGCAATGTGTCCCGATCAGACAAAACAGAATTGACATTACTGTAATTATTTACAATATTCAATTTAAATAAACCACCATGACGCTGCCGTTCACCTGTTAGAACAGATTGATTGTTAACCAACAACTTACATTTTTCTGCGGTAGAAATAAATCTGCTACATTCAATTTTATCTTGGGCAGATAAAACAGAAAAACGATTTTTGTGCATTTGAGGCACATACCAAACATTGGAAAGAGTTATTGGAATTGTTTTATTATTAACGAGTGCTTTAATTTTAATATCTCCAAAACCAACAGCTGGTATACTATCGCCATTAGCAGTAGTAACTTGGTGCGATTCATTGAATGATTGGAGGTTATAAAACAAAGCTTTGTTATTGCACACATGATTCGTAGCACCGTTATCAACAAACCAATTCATATAGTCACATTCAGATGAAAATATCTGATTATTAGTAACAAAAAGAGTCATATTATTTATGTTAGCATTAGCTTCAGATTTAGGAGGTCGTCCGTCTTTTTTCCATTTGATACAATTTCTTATAATGTGACCTTCCTTTTTGCAATAATGACAAATAAAAGTTTTCTTAAATTTAGGTGGACCTTTTCTATTATTAGAAACAGCTAAAGCTTCTTCCTCATTAGACATCGGAACTCTAAGATTTCCACGTAAAGCTCTCTCATGAGCACACAATTGACTAGTGAGGTTATCTATTGTTTTTTCTTGGTTACCCATTAATCGCCAACTGGCTTTAAACGAAAAATAATCGCCTGGAAGAGTATCCAGAATTTTACAAATTAAAAGAATATCCGGCAATTTATTAACTTGAATTCCTTCACACATTTCTAAGTTCAAACTGCACCATATATTCTTTAACTTACTAATATGGTTAGCCATTTCGTCATTTGAATTATATTTGTACATAAAAAATTGCATACATAGGTCAAATGTTCTATCCTCTAAAGTACCTTCAAACAAGCGATGAAGCTCTAACCATATGTCCCTTGATGAATTAAATCTCATAACTTTGGTTAGAGTTTCTTCAGACATATTAGAGGATAAAACTAACATCGCCTTAGTATCTGCAGTTTTAAATAATTCATACTTGGTATTATATTCAGTTACCTCTTCCTTGTTAGCTTCTGTAGCTGGCTTTGTTGGACAGGTTAACTTACCGCTCACAACGTCCTCTCCTCCTGGAAAACTCCTAAGAAGGATCAGGATCTTGAATTTCCATGTTGCCCAATTGCTTTTTTCTTCTAGGTTTCCAATATTTACTTTTATATCCATGTTTTCCGAAAATCTTCGATAAAAAAACAGACAAGATAAAAAAAAAAATACATTACCTAAGCGCAATTATAAGCTGTCTGGGCCCATAACCTGTTGAATTTAATCGGAAAAGATGGGGAAAAAAAGAGGTATCTTCATTTCATAATAACTTTTAATATGAACTCTGAACACACATACAATAGAGAAGGATGACTAATAACATCAGTACATTTAATTAACAAAATAACAATTGCTATAGGAATCTTTCAATGAAACATATGACATATGAAATCATTCATAAATTATTTCATATCTCAACAAAATCAAGCATGGTTTTTAAATTAAAAATCAAATATGATAATATTATTATGATATTGGGGAAAAATAATTATATATTTCAATCCCTGATATAGCTGTGGAGGACAAAATACAGAATTAAAACTTTCGAAGTGATACATGGGCACATTGTACGCTGGGTCCAGTTCGAGTCCCGCCTGGGTGGATCTTTTCTTTAGCTGGAGAGGTATCTCCCAATACCAAGGTGTTAAGGAAGGGATGGTAATCCGAAGGTAGCCAACACAGAAGTGGTTATAAAAATAAAATAAATAATAGACCAAAGGAAACTCCAATAGAGTGACCACGAAAAAAATAAATAAATAAAACATTTATATAATTTTGAAGGGGAATCTAAAAGAATAGATTGGTGCCTCTAGCCCATGTTGCTGTACACGGCACCTTAACTGTAATTAAATAAAATAAATAAAAGAATAGAAACGAGAATAATATTTGAAAAAGCTGTCCAATTCTCTCTCCCCACCAAACAAAAAAAAATTGTTTAGGTGCGCTTGAATGGTTTAATGATAGAGTGTTTTAAATTCTTTCGCAATAGAACGCAACTAATCAATTCCGATTAACAGCCAATCATCGAAGGTCTAGAATTCGAAAACAAGCAACAACAAAAAAATGCACTATGAGTATTAGAGCGGAGGTGTAAATGTAGGAAGTTGGCCAGTGTGTCGTGTCGCAATCATTGGCAAAACAAGCTAGAGTACTCCCACGCTCGAGTTGAGGCATGCCCCCTCTCGATTAAGCCAGCCGTTCTGAGGATTTGTCGGCTAACATGGAAAACTACTTAACCAAACAATATAAACAATCCTGTTTAGAAGACTTGAAAGTATAAAAAATCTTTCGTTAAGAAGACTTTTCCAATCCCACCCCTACCTACCCCGTCAGAAGATCAATATTTCAAATGTAACAAAAGAGTCTTAAAGACAAATATTCTAGTTTTAGGTACGCCAATGGTTAAAGAACGGTCATCTGACACTTTAAAAAAAGTTTTAGAAGCATTATTATATTTCTGATAAATTTGTTCGGAGAAAACTAATATTTCAATTGATATTTTAATAAAAAATGCAAAACTTGCCAAATATTAGTTTCATAGCTTTCAAATAAGATTTCTAATTTATATATAGTCCCGAAGCTAGTTAATATTTTGACCATTACCGTTATTTTTAATGAATTTTATTAATTGTTATGAGTTAATATACAATGGCACATTGTACAAATTTCAAATTGTTGGGATTTATAGCACCACTACGTGATTTCCCATGACAAAAAGACCGCCGTTTAAGTTGGAACAAGTCATTAATTTTGTATTATACTTTTCAATTTTCATTACACTCTGATTAATGAATGTAGTATCAGCGATGTATTTTAACTGAATCTTAAAGAATTTAAAACAAAATCGAAAATGAAAAAATCTTGCTTTGGTCATGCTTAAACAGGTTCGTACAAAAGAGAAATCCCAGCGAATCTTGCAAAGAAAAATAGAAAATACTTTCTAGGTTAATTTCTTTTCAGGATCAGCATTGTTTATGTAAGTATTATGTATGAATAGTAATTTTATTGATGATTATATTGCATCTAAATATTGTATGTAATTCGAAATATCATATATTATATTAACGCATGTAACATATACCGTAGTAGTCCCTATACTACAAAAAAAATTTAGTTATCGTGTAATAATTTTAGGGTGCCCACCACCATGTTCTTATCTATCATTATATATACAAGAACACAAAAACATTATAGCAACAACTGATCTTATTCAGAAAACGGCCTCCAGTTACTATTTGGAACTTTCTCCGATTACTTTTTTAATGATAACATTGTCATATGTCCCCACTTCATATAAACTGTGCAATTTATACTATCAAAGTGCTATTAAAAAAATGATTAGTTTTATTGATTCGGTTCGTGAGATTAATGACAAAAAGATCCGGTACAATTACTGCTATCTCACTTCTAGGCGAGACCAATATGGAGGAGTTCAATGTGGCACAAATCTAAACTGAAAAGAACCCCTGGATAGTTAAATGACTCTTTTTGAGCTAGCATATCGAGCAGAAGTCGAAAGCTGGGATCTAATAAGATTATTGATTGTCCTTTTTAACTGAAAAGGACTTGTGGGAACGAAAATGTTTGCTCATGGATTAAGTGGAATAAGTGGAATATATCCTACCACGAAAACAGCGAATTTCTAAGGCGAGAAAATAGAAACATTTCGACTTATTGAATAATATTGTAATGTAAATAATGGTTTATATGGCTCCAAAATTGTAAGTTCATTTTTACCTGTTTTCTCAAATATGTTTTATTAAAATATTACATTTTAGTATAAATAAAAGTAATCAGTTACAGTTCCAAAAAGTAACTTGCGGATGTTTTCTAAATAATACGAACAACAATTGTTTAATCATTAGATATTTATTAAATTATCACACAACTTAATTCTGTAACGTTACCATACAAATTCATCACACACATACATTTATTTCACAATTTTTTTAAAAACCAATATGATCTAAACACAGACTGTATTATTGTATTTAAAATAAATATTATAGTGTTCTAATCAACACTTAATTATAATGATACAACAGTCAGCAATATTGATGTTATTTTGATAGCTAGGATTCCACCGATTATTTTGGCTATCCTCAAGGCTTCAGTTCAGACAGACACTTCACCCTCTTAAGTCTTAACAAGTATTTATGTTTCTTTACAAGAAGATATGGTTACAAGTAAATGAAAAGAAATAGTTATAAACCTAAATTTCAAAATTAAAGTTGATCATATCTTCTTTTCTTTTTACGAAAAACGCATTTTAGCACTTTACGCATTTAGCATCTAGCAAATTTATATGTATATTATATAGGTAAACTTACATTGATTTTAGCTATATAACTCATATAATTTTATTCCAGCCTGTTTGTTCATCGTAGGGCATGATTATGAGAAAAATATAGTCTCGAAACGTCGCCATAATATAGTCGTTATCTAAGACAACCTCATGTTCTAACTAACGTAATTTTCCCTATATAACTCATATAATTGTATTCCAACCTGTTTGTTCATTGTAGGGCATGATTATGAGAAAAATATAGTCTCAAAACGTCGCCATAATATAGTTGTTATGTTAGACAACCTCAAGAACCCTTTTATAACATATATACATATACATACACACACACACACACACACACACACACACACACACACACACACACACACACACACACACACACACACACACACACACACACACACACACACACACACACACACACACAACACACACACACACACACACACACACACACACACACATATATATATATATATATATTATTTTTTTTTTTCTGTAGGCTTTACAGATTACAAGATCTTACGGACCACAAGAAATAACCACCGCCAACACTCCGCTGTTGCTTTCCAGCTTACTGCTAGATGATCTGCCTCATATTCATTGATTCTATCTATCCATCTGCATTTTGGCATCCAACCTATCTTAACCCCCTTGCCATCATAAGATATAGACTAACCAGTACAGTTAAAATTGCACCTGGGGGCAGTTCTTTATTGCTAAGGACATTGGTATTCTCTATGAAAAAAATCCACTGAAATAGTAAACCCAAGACATGCAAACAGATAGCTCCATGAAATACAGAGATTCCAAACATATCCATAATATTAAATATGTACATTATTTTTACCAGCCCATTGTTAATTTATCATATCAACAGTTGCCTGTGACCCAAAGGAATATGTCAGCTACTGGCACCCTTACAATTTTTCCTATCTTAATCGTATGTTGTAAGTGATGTACAAGTTTAAATTCATTGGCAACTAGTTGTTAGTGGCTGGGAGGAAGCCTTTGCAGCTCACCGGTAATGTCTATTAAATAACTCTGTAATGTAACGTCCCAAGGATTTCTCTCTGTCTCTTTTCTTTGAAGTACGCTTGGTATTTCTTTCCTTTTTTTTTATTCACTGTTTACTTTTATGTTTTTCTTTCTTTTTGACTTGGCCTCTTTTTCATCTCCACCCATTCACTAAAGCGTCTTAAATTAGGATAAGGGAGGAACCTCCCGCAGCGGCCTCTATTCATGTAAGAAGATTCTGCCCAAGCTAGAGCCTTCCGACTTAAAAATATTATCACTCTCGACATCTTCGGTGACATATTTCTTATAATTCAATTACTTCTTTTGTTGTTGTTCACAAAGAAGTCTATTGCATCTATCCATTCTTTATATAAGAATTTATGGCTACTTGCAACTTTTTTCACGGATAAAAACACCAATAATCGGTTTACTCTACCTCTTTGTATTTACTCATTGTAAATACAAATTGAAAATTTCTGTAAAGAAAAAATGCCTGGCCTATTATTCGCTCTGAAGAAAAAAAATGTACTGCCTATTGCAGGTGATTTGGATAAATTTGTTTCATTATGATATATTTTAAGAGAGCGGTGCAGCTCGATGTTAAGGCACTGAACTGCTGTGCTCAAGGTCCGGAGTCTGGCTGGTAGGATATCTTCAATGTTTCGCCACGGATCGTATCTGGGGCCGACAGACATTTCGGGGGCGAACCAAGCCTTAATGAAGTTAATTAATTATTTAA
Source organism: Aelia acuminata (assembly GCA_911387785.2). Classification (NCBI taxonomy): domain Eukaryota; kingdom Metazoa; phylum Arthropoda; class Insecta; order Hemiptera; family Pentatomidae; genus Aelia; species Aelia acuminata. The sequence goes on along the minus strand of OU426980.1, from coordinate 93,229,944 downwards.
TTGAAAAATTAAGAGAAAGAACCTGTGATTGAGAATCGTGAACAAATACACTCCCTGCACGCCAGATGACCAAGGAAAATCCTATGACAATACTGCACCCATGGCTCTTCATAGGTTGTAGTCAAATAAATCACCGAAACTTAGACGGACTTAAAAAAAAAATTATTTATCAATGTTTACAATTAACAAACAACTGAGCTATTACTATAAACTATTGCACTAATCTATCTTATCTAAGATCTCATGACTGACTACCGGGATTGGACTCCTCGCTAGAGGGAAAAGGAGGGGTATTTATACTGAGTCAGGGAAAAATTGCTGACTCTATGAATTAACCTCTATTTGGCTACCATAAATGTCGATCGATATTTTTTTATGTAAGCTGCTTGCCTATCATATGTTTTTAGAGCACTTATTACTTTTGTATTGTGCCTGGTTATGGATTCTCTACCTAGAGATGTAACAATGGATTGTTAATCAATTGGTGAGTTTAGGTATTATAGTTTTTGTATAATTGATATCTATTATATTGTTGTATATTTGTATTAATAAAATGGTGTTTATAGCATGAGATTAACTTCACTTTGTTACAAGATTTTCTAAAAATCTATATTTTCTAAAAATGTAAATAATTTCGTATTTTGTGAGTGTTATCAATACCTTTGTTGTATCAAAAATAGTTTATTCGAATCTACTTACTGGACGAACCTACGAGACACCTCCTTCCGAGTAGATGGATGCGGTTTTTATTAAAAATATGCAGTTTTAGGCTATGAGATGAGATATTATAACTCCTCTTTATTATTATGTTAGTTAAATGTTAACGTAAATATTTAATTTTTATTACAAAATAGATAGCCATCAGGTGTCTTGTTTATTTTACGGCTACGTGGTACTCACCCCTGATTTGTCTAGGATCAATTTTACTTAATGTAACCTAAAATAAACTGATTCAGCTCTTTTCAAAATAACATTATATTTTCTAAAAAATGAAGGAAATAATTTCATAAATCCAGGTCTTTCATTTTCTGATTTAAACTATGCTCCTAGCCTTATACCAACGGTTCTTCTACAGCTAGCCTAGAACAGCTCCAAATTCAGGGCTTCAATTTCATTCGAAATAAAGGACGCATTTTTCCTCACAACCGAATCCGTGTTAGCCTACAAAAATTCATCGCCGCGAACAAAGATTCAAGACCACAACTAAGAATATAATGTTGATTGTAGATTTTACGTGTTGAACATATGATTTAATAAAACGAAATTGTAAAATGTAGTCGTAAAACAAAGAAGACGCGCTACCGGATATCGTATGGTCCTTTTTCAACTTGAACCAAAATAAAATAGTTGGCCTAACAGTTGATGTAGCTGAAACAAGGAGCGGCAGTGTCCGTCCCGAGATATAAATGCAAACACCGCGATGGACAGGTGCCGATTTACAAAGGCAATAAGGAAACGATCTCGAATTGTCGGAACAAGTTTATTTTATTTTGCTTCCTCTTAATCCGTCTGATAACATTCCAACGGGCGAAGATGGTCTGAATGGTCAAACATTCAGAGGAGTTGCAGCCGTTGGCATCAGATAGCGGACCTTGCAGTTCCTCTTATGGAGTCTTCTTCCAGTCCTGGAGAACTAAACTGGAGGCATTAGCATTCCTCGCGCAGTGCGCAGATGGTTCCAGGAAGCAGTTCTCTTCTTCAAGCGATTTCCTTCCACTTATGACCAGTGTCCTAGGCGGGTAATTGCTCTTTGAATACGATTAGTAATTATACTGTGTATGGTATCTTTGTTTTGTTTTGTTTTTTATCGACTTTTTTGAATTTCTATTCGCCTTTTATGCTATACAGTATTTAAATTATACTTTTTCTGTTATTTTAAATAATATTGCTGTCAAATTTTAATGTATGTATTTAGCGAAAGCCCGAATCATTTACTAGTTACTTCATTTGTTTCTTACAGATTTCCACCAACAACCAATTTATCCGAATACTGGTTGCATACTATATCTGTACATTAAAAAAAAACATAATCTTCAACAAAAAATAAAAATAAAATAAATAGTTTCTTAATTGAATACATTAATCATACAGTGAATTGAATTATAAGCATTGTGAATAGGCGATTAGAAGTGATTTTGTAATTTTCGAGTCATGTTAAAAAAAAAGAAGAAAAAAATGTTTTCTCTTTCATTGATTCTAATGGACTATATGAAAGGGCATAAAACGCTCGAAGTTTTTTTTTTTTTTTTTTTTGTATAAAAATAAAAAAATCTACAAATTTATATGACGGGGTAGGCCCCACGTAGTGCTAATCTACAATTCTTTTAAGGTATGTATAACAAAGAAAAAGAAATTGAATATTTTTGTCGTGCTAATAAAAGTATATTAACATTAGAGAAAAAATGTGTAGGTCAATAATATTTCAATTGTGATTTATATTTTTCCAAAGTTTAAAATCAAAATTATTTCAGAACTGCTACATCTTTGTACGGTTGGTTATACGATTAATATAGAAATAAATGAGGTTTTAGATTTGTAAGTTGTTTGAACAAATGAATAATGTAGCTAAATAAGGAACACATAATTAAGCTTAAAATACAAACACATATAAACATAAGTTTGATTGAATTGACTAATTCTTATAATTTTATTTTGGACAGTTAAAAATGTCCTGTGAATTCAAAATTTTAATTTTTAGTTCTCAAATAACACGAGAACAAAGCGACTTAAAAATTCTGGTTGAGTGGAAAATTAATCATAATGTAATCATGTAATTAAATAAAAATTTTGGTTTCAAGTATTTTTTTCAGTAGACATTATTTCATAAAATAATTGGATTTTATATAAAACCTCTTCTAATAATTAAAAAACTATTTTTATATCTAATAGACAACAGAAATAATACTATAAATAGTAAAAGCACGCACAAAAAAATAAAATAAAATAAATAAATAAAATAATTATAGAAAACAAAATATTGCATTAAATGAAATGAAATGTTTATGCGAGTATGCTATTGTAGTAAGAGCAGACAATGTTTCTGGTTTTTTCAGTTATTGTAAAATTTATATTTTAAATTTGTTTCTTAAAATAATTTTAAATATTTTTTTATATTTATATTTTAAATTAATTTAAAATTTATATTTATAAATATTGCACATTAAGTTCTTTCATTCACCTATCTTAAGGCTTTATTTTATATCTTTACTAACATTTTGTATCTATATTTTTGGTTGTATTTAGATATAAACGTTTTATCAATTTAAATTACGTTTAACCATTAATTACTAGACAATCTTTAGAAGACTTAATTTTTTGGGAGCGCCTATTGACAATTGGATATCCAGGGATTGTATTTGAGACTGGGAAAATTTGTTTTTTTTTTTATTATAATCAACTCATCATATCATTAAATTTCTTTGAAATGCGTCTTATTTCTACCAACAACGATTATTTTTAATACGTTGATATAGGGAAGACGGTCACTTTGCGCCAAGAGAAAATGTATAAAAGACTTTTTCGCATACTTGTTAGAATTCCAAAGCCAAAGTGCCCTAAGAATTATTTTCACAGACAAAATACTCTACGCAAGATTGATGTTTTGTCTTCCCGATAGAGCTAAGTGCATTCCTTAGGCATCCAACAGTCTGGCACTTGGCAAGTGGCGTTTATTTTTACATCACCACACCCTCAAAGTCACATAAGACCTATCGCTGTCATTAAATTAAAAGGAGACTTGGAAGATCTGTCAAAATTCAATATATTTACTTACTTACTTACTTAATCGAGACCTCTTTTACCGCTGAGCGGTGTGAGGTGCTTTCATGTAGAGCCTGATCCAGAGATCTCTATCCTGTGCCAGCTGCCTTCTCCTACTCCATTCCATTCCTCTCCTGTTGAAGGCCTCTTTCACTCCTTCTTCCCAGGTTTTCCTAGGTCTTCCCTGTGGCCTCCTCCCGTCCACTTTAACCTCATGGGTAGCCCTGGCGATTCTGTCCTCAGCCATTCGCGAGACGTGTCCTAACCACCTAAGCTGGTTCTCCTCGATAACTTCCTCAGCTGGCCTCAGATCCAGGTTTGCTCTTATTGTAGAGTTCCTCACTCTATCCCTTCTTGTTTTCCCCTCTATTTTCCTTAAATAGCGCATTTCCATAGCTTGGATTTGGCTCTTGTGTTTGGTAGTAAGGGTCCAAGATTCGCTGGCATAAGTTAAAATAGGAAGGAATGTGTTTTTGAAGACTACCTTTTTAGTATCCTTTGAGACTTCCTTCTTGTCTAGGAAGCCTTTCCTGAGGGAGTAAAAGCACCTTCCTGCCGTTTTTAGCCTTTCTCTAATGTCTCCGCTGACCCTTCCGTATTCGTTGAGGTGGGCCCCCAGGTACTTAAAGTCCGCAACCTGTTCCAAACGGATTCCGTTAAGCCTGACGATTCGGTCTCCATGGTCATTCCTTTTCCCGATTCTCATGAATTTGGTTTTGGAGACATTTATTTCCATGTTTATGTTTCTAAGGTCTGCTTGAAGGATCTTCAGGTTAAACTGGAGGTTGCGGCAATTGTTTCCGAACACCACCATGTCGTCAGCGAAGGCAAGCACTGTGTACTGAACACTTCGGAGGTTTCTATATCCGAGATGGTATGGCCTCATTTTCTCTTTTGCTCTGTTGAGGGCAGAATCTAGCACCAAGATAAACAGGAGCGGGCTAAGGCTGCATCCTTGTCTTATTCCCTGCTCTGATGGGAATTCCCTTGATGTGTGGTTACAGGTCCTAACTACGTTTCTCTGCACTTCGTACAGACTTAAAATGGCCTTTTTTAGCCCTGTATCCACTCCGTATTCTTCTAGTGCTGTAGAAATGTCTCTTTTCTGCACCCTGTCAAATGCTTTATCTAGATCAATGAAACAGGCGAATACCTCTCTGCTCTTTTCGATGATCTTCTCGGATATTTGTCTCATCGTGAATATCAGGTCTTGAGTGCTTCTATTCGGTCTGAAACCATATTGTTCTTCCCCTAATTTTGGTTCGATAAGTCTCCTCAGTCTCTTTTCTAGTATCTTAGAGTAGAGTTTATAGGGGACACTGAGTAGAGATATGCCTCGATGATTCTGACATTCACGATTGTCACCTTTTTTGAAGACAGGGATTATTGTTGATACTTCCCAGTCCTTTGGGATCACTTTCCTCTACCAAATGATGTTAAGAAGGTGTTGGAGCATTTCTAGTCCCTTTGGGCCGATATATTTCAACATTTCTGGTGAAATGCCGTCTATGCCAGCAGCTTTTCCTAGCTTTAGAGAATCTATATCCTCAGCAACTTCCTCTTCCGATGAAGTCCTCTTCTTCCCATCCGTCTTCTGTGCTTCTAGGCTGTTGATTCTGTTCCTGTTCCTGACCATTATGCGCCAACAGTTCCCTAAAGTATTCTGCCCATCTGTCCATAATATTTTCTGGCCTGCTTAGGACTGTTCCGTCTTTATCTTTAATGTGCTTCAGCACCAGCTCTTTCTGCTTCCTCATGCTCCTTAGGCTTCGATAGAAAAGTTTCTGGTTTTCCTTGTAGCTTGTTTCTAGCTTTTTCCCGAACTCTTCCCAGGATTTTCTCTTTCCTTCGATCACAGCCGTTTTTACTTTTTTACTTTGTTCCTTATAAGCAGAGTATGCCACAGCTGACTTGTTTTGCAAGTATTGCTTCCAGAGGGTTTTTTTTGAGTTTTATCTCCTCTTTGATTTCATCTGAACACCAAGGAGTTTTCTTAATCCTCTGGCCCAGTCTACTCTTTCCACACGTTGTTTCTGCCGTGTCTAGGATTATTTTCTTAATCGCTGACCAAGACTCCTCCACCTCATCGCTGTCCCATCTATATCTTCCGCTGCTTGCCTTTTCTTCTATAAGGTCCTGGTATGCTTGGGCCACCTCCGGTTCCCTGAGTTTAAAGTATTTAATTTTAAAACTAGGTGTCCGGTTTGTTGATCTTGGGGTACTGTTATTTTCATTAAGGGTTATATCCATTATTAGTAGCCTGTGGTCACTACCTATCTCATAACCTCTTTTGACCCTCATGTCCCTTATGTACTTTCTTTGGTCTCTTGGTATTAAAAAGTAATCTATTATAGACCTCTCGTTCCTCCTTGGTTCTTCCCTTGTGTATTTGTGGATCATTTTGTGAGGGAAGAAGCTGTTTCCTACAAACACGTCGTTCGCAAGGCAGAAGTTTAATATCCTTTTACCGTTGTCATTGATACTTTCCTCTCCATCTGGCCCCAGAGCGCCATACCACCTTTTTGCATCTTTCCCCACTCTTCCGTTTAGGTCTCCCATAATTATGGGGATGCCTTGGCAATTGTCGATTGCATGTTGGATAGCGTCGAAAAATGTCTCCTTTTCCGAGGTAGTTGCATTATCGTTTGGTCCATAGGCGATGAATAATGAGTACAATGCATTTCCACTCTGCACTTCTACTTGCATTAGTCTGTCACTGACAACCTTCCAGTCCTTTAGATATTGAGCCAAGTCTTGATGGAATAGGCAGGCCACTCCGCTCTTTGCATGTTCTACAGGATTAACTCCTGAGTATAGTAGTATGTGGTCGCCTATTCTCTGTTCTCCTTTGCCTTTCTTCTTGGTCTCTGTGATCCCTAAAATGTCTATCCTCGCTTTTTTCTTCTCCTCCACTAGTTCCTGTTCTTTCCCATTTAAGCCTTTGACGTTCCAAGTGCCTATTCGTGTAATCCGTTTTCCCCGCCATGTCCGTTGCCATAAAATCTGATCGGCTCTATTTCTTTCTTTGTTTTTCATTGGTTGTTCTATCTCGGGAGTGCGAGGTATGGGCCCGTAGCTCCCAAAGCCAGATGAAAGGGCTGCTTCCTCATAGCTGTCTGGCCAGCTCCCCCACTCTTTCACAGCGTGGATGGATAACTGCTGCTAATGACCTGAGACGGTGCTTGGCTCCGATGGAGTACACCCATTTCAGGCTGTAATATATATTAGAATATATTTAGAAGCCTAAAAGAACATGTCGGAAACATGACCAAACTAAACCTGTTATAAGACTTTGTTTTAAATTCAAAGTAATGCTTAAAGTATATACTTAAATTTCTAGGCTCCGAGAAACTATCTCATTTCATTTCGTCCAAATTAAAAAATACATATTGAACTGTATACATAAATACAAAAAAAAAGTCTGATCCCGGGCATCACAAAATTTTCGCCTACCACAGCACTATCAGTAGCAGTTTATTTTAAATAAATGAATAAAACTTAAGAATATCAATTTAACATTTAATATTAACAACCAACAATTCATTTCGAGGTGGAGAATAGTCGTCTGATTTCCTATAAGAAGACTTTAATGTTTGATATTTAGTAATGATTATTGAGTAATGATTGATATTTAGGAATTTGCCACAAAAAATTTATTTAGACAGACTAGATTTCGACCCAAACCGATGACATGTTGATAAATAAATGACTTCATCCGGGCTAAAACGAAACAAATATATATACCTAATGCAATGATATAAGAACATGAAATATAATTAATCTATAAGTACACAGAGAACTAGAAGTATATGTATTTAACAGTAGGAATACATATGTTTGATAGACTTATTACAAATAGTAAGAAGGCATAATGCATCCCTACAATTTATTTAGAATATGCTGCTTAAACTTATTTTTAATTTTATGTAATACTTTTTTTTTCTATAGAAATAGACGTTTCAGTGAAATTATTAACATTTAGATATTTCCTCGCCCTCCAATACCCTCTAAGAATTTATAAATTAGATTTGCAACGCTTCGAAGGACCTCTGGAGAATTTTTATCTATTAAGAATTATTATCTATTACTCTTATTATATCATTTTTTAATAAACCAATCAACTGATATAGATGGCATTAGTCCCAATTTTTATGTTGCAACACATGTTCAGATACGGTACAGGAATCGTGGATAAACGAAGTATTGAATTTAAAGCCTGAACTAGAGTAAAATTATTCCAATATTTTTTTTAGTTGACCTTTTTCTACATCTTCTTATTATTATCACAAAATTTTATGCCAAACGTTCCACAGATCCTTGCATGTTTACGCAGATCAAACAGATCCTCCTTTACGACAGTCGAGCCAATAGATCCCCATAAAGATTATCCTAAATGTTGAAAAATTCTACTTTTTCCACTGAGAAATGGTTTTCTAAAAAGTTCTTAATTTGCCGTTTTTTAACTACGTTTTGTCCGTTTCGTCTTTATTTTTTTTTGGGATCTTTATTTAAATAAATAGGATGCTTAGCAAAGCCTAAGGTTATCGACAATACCAATCACTGCTTGCACAACTCACAAACGCAACTCCTTAAGATATGCCCTAATGATATCCTCTCGCCTTAGTTTCGTTTCAACCGTTTTCCAGTCGGTACCATTAAACTTTTGTTTCATACATTTACATTTAGGGAGCGGGGTAGCCTACTGGTAAGGCAGTAGACTGCTGTGCTTAAGGTCCCGAGTTCGAATCTGACATGGCTTATGAAATCTTTATTATTCGCCACAGTTCGTCTCGTGGGCCGAGAGACCCTCCTGGGGCAAACCCAGCCTCTATAAAGTGGGTACCCTTAATTGAAAAATTAAGGGGAAAAAACCTGGCGGTTGAGCGTGATCACGGTCAAATCACCTCCTTGCACGACCGCTGACCAAGAAACAGTACTCTTCCTTACATAGTACTGCACCCAAGACCCTTTATGGGTTGTAGTGGTACAGGTTTTTTTTTTTTTTTTTTTTCATACATTTACACGCTCATTTCACTCACCGTACTGCTATCACTTCAATTATATTTACCGGGTAAAGTTCACGGAATTCGGCAATGTACGGAGGTTTGAATTCACCAATTCAAAGTCCCTATGCGATCCAACTATTCTAAGCAATAATATATTTTCAAAAATCTACAGCTGTTGCTCCTTTCTTCTCGTTTCGGATCCTTAGGACCTTAGGAAAAGTAATAGTTTTCTAAATTCTAATATTTAAGTTTAGGGAAAGTTTTAAGTAAATGTTAGCTATATTAATCGAATAATACAGCCAGATGTAGGATTATTCAAAGTTTTTTTATACTGCCTATATAGCTCGACCGTTGAGTAATAGGCTCGTCCAGCAATCGGGCGCTGTGGAGGCTTAAGGTGCTCTTACACGTCGGTTTTTTTCACCGTTCCGAGCCATCGGTTTGCTCGAGGGAAAATGGTGGAGGGAAACCGTCGGTTTGGAACGGAGGCAGATACGTCCTTACACGTTCGTTCTATTCCGTCCGTCCAACCCTTGATTTTAATAATTAAAAATATTTTTATTCAAATAAGTGTTCCAATTATGACTCATTTGTTGTTTTTGAATACGTATATTTAACTCATTATATTATACGTATACGTATAATAATCAGAATTGTACTATAAATATTAATGTAAAAGTATAAGTACTTTTCTTCTACTATAGGTTAATAAATAGATGTTTTTTTTTTTTTTAAAAGGTGTCAATTTAATTTCTTAGATTGTATCTGTAAGTAAATAATGAAATATAAAAGTGTTTTAATATACTCAAATATGAGCAGTATGATGAAAAGTATAGTTCATAGCTCGTACTAAAAGTGTGTTTTCGGTGCTTGGTCTAATTTAAAGTTATACTCGACCGCGCACCGAAAACAACCACTTTTGGTACTAGTGATGAAAATAACTATTTTTTAATAAGTAATGTTCTTTTTTGTAAATCATAAACTTTGTAAAAATTGATTTCCTGGTAAAATGTTTCGTACAAAGCAAATTATTTACAAATAATTTAGCATTTATTGTTTGTTTTGTTACTCTGACCTATTAATTGTTAATCTTTCCATCATTTATATTTATGCCTTGCATTCAAAACTTAAAAAAATGTCCCGTTAACGCTATAATAATGACTTTTGCTGACTTTGAAACATTTTTGCTGCATAAAAACTGTGGAATTTCAATTTGAATTCATAAAAAATATATTTATTTTGTATAAATGTATATAAATTAATAACAGTCTCTGTACATTGATCAAAAAAATAATTCAAAATAACTTATTAATTATTAACATTTCAAATTCTATCCGGAGAATGTTTGTCCATATGTTGAGGAAAAAAAAAGCAATAATTAATAATAAAAACAAAGATAATGGTAATTGTTTGCATTTCACGAAGTCGATAGAATTTACATTGTTTGTAGAACCTAAACCAGGTTTCAGTCTATCGACAATCAAACCCATTTTTTCTTTCGATCTGAATGTCTGATTTCCTTTTTTTAATTTCAATTTTATCTTCTTCACTTCTTACAGCCCATTTTTAATATTTAGTCTGTAACTAATATTCAAAAAACATTCGAATAATGTGATCCACAGGTGTAAACTTGAAAGACCGAAACGCTAATTATTTTCGTTGCAATTTAGAGATAAAACGCCTGGTAGATCATTCATAGATTTAGGATGAAATGCTCTACTTTATCGAATTTTTACTAACAACAATTACGCAATGGTTAATTATCTATTGTTCTAAGAAATTATGAAATAATAATAATAAATGGAAAAACACGGCAAGCTGGTATCGTATGATGAGATGTAATTGTGGCGATTAAAAAATTAAATAAGTAGTAGTTTAAAGTAAGTGACTTACTAAGTTGGTTACTGGAAAAAAAAGAGGGTACATCACAGTTAAAAAGCCAAATAGATATAAACTTACTTGCCGAATCGTCTTCCATACCGTGGTAAAAATCTTTTTCCCAAAACAATATGAAATTCGCTGATCTATGTTGCCGCTTTATCAATAAGATGTTAAAATTAATTGATTTACTGTGACGAATGTACCGTGTTTATTCTTTTTTTATTCCGTTGGCATTTGTTTTAAGGGATTAATGGTTTGTAAATACCTAAGGTATACTGTTTTTTCATGCTTTATTTCTTTCTTATTCCTAGAAAGGGAAAAATCTGACTATTTGCTTTTAATTGTTGTATTTATGGTCAACGAATCTCGTTTTTTCATAGCTTCGGAGATTTCCGTAATGTTTTCCGATGAAACTGGTTTACTATATATATATATCTATAAATTTCATTAGCACCTCTGTATTGCATCAAAATATTTAAAATAGGCTCTCAACAATGAGAGATTTATACCTTTAAAAAAAGCGTACACCTTTATTAGCTGGTATTAGCAATTTATAATGAATACTTTATCTCTATATAGTGTGGACTATATTCTGTATTAATATCTCGGTGTAGATCGGTGTAGATTTTTAGTAACCCCTTTTTTTGTAAGAAAAAAAATATAGCAATTGAAAAGAAAGGAGGGTACTCTGTACTATATCCACATTTAAAGAACCAAGAACTTATATAAACTTAATTCCTGAATCATCTTCTATTGCCTAGCATAAATTTTTTTTTTTCAAAAAAACACGATCCATTCTATGATTCTATTGGTTTTACAAATAATTTGGAAATAACCTGACTAAGCATTATGAGGGAACTACCGTATTCAAACCCCCCATTATTCTGTTAATACTTGCTTAAAGTGATTAATAATTTGTAAATGCCTTAGCTAGACTATTGTTTTCAAGATACCTACATGATTTTTTTATTTCGTTGATGTTAACTATTTCCGCCTAGATTGGCGATTCGTCCCACTGTGGGGCGCTCTGAGCTAGAATGGAAATAGCATTAAAAAAAAGTTTTGTTACAGCCATGATGAAGGCCTAAAACGTGGGTCGAAACATTAGATCAATAGTCATAAACACTTATTTGATGTCATTTTTGGCTGGCTCCAAATAGTTAAATTAGAAGGAGCAGCTTTTGCTTGATTCGTTTAAAAGAGAAACAGGCTAAAGGCTATTTCGGGGCTATTTTTTAATCGCAGTTATATGTTCCATGATTTTATTTATTAAATTAACACCGTATAATGATTTATTTACGAAAAATTGAGCTGAGAACGCAAAGACAGATTCATTACCTGTTTTTCTAGACTCGCCATAGACAACTAATTATTTATAACAAGCGGAACAATTTAAAAATTACTTGCAGAAATAAATTTTGAGCCTCCGATATAGAACAGGAAAAATAAAATAAATACGAAAAGAAATTCGTACATTTCTGATATTATTTTTAATATTTCTAATATGTAGTATATTAGTATAGGTAGGTATTTGACCATTATTTAACATAGAAGTACTTTAACAATATTTTTTTTTTTTTTGTCATCATGTGTTTATGTGTCATCACTTACCCGCAAAATGTTTTGTTGTTTTTCACCAATAACCTGTTATAACTTTTACTACCAGCTATTGCATCAAATTTTCTTGAGAATAGTTATTCTTTACCTATATTTTGGACACACTCTTGATCTGTCATAACGATCAAGCGCTTAGATCCTGGTCCATGTTGTTTCCAACCCATAAGGAGTACTTTGGATGTGGCGCCAATATTTCCTTTGACGGAATGTAAATTTCTTCTGGCAGAAAACCACTCGGTCATCGGATAGAAGGAGACCTTCCTGTGTAATGACAGCAGTTTACACAATCATCCTTCCTCTAGCCGTGATGCTGCGTCCTTGGTCACACCTGGGCACTCCACGCTCTCCGGAAGATGGCATTTTACGCCCCCGTGCATGCTTATGTAATTGTGCAATGTTATAATATTCAAAATAATATAAAAAAAAAAATAGCCTATAAATCATGGAAGTTGAGTAGGAATCTAGTCAGCATTGTCATCGTAAAAAGGCAAAGCGAAGTGGCATGGGGTCAATTAGGATTTAACTTCTTATATACACATGTAGACCTCGATTTTTTTTCAATTTAGACTTCCATGTAATTCGTTATTTCCTGAATATTTTTGATGAATTTTTGATATAATCCATGATTTACTCCAGATGCTATTCTAATCCTCGCTTCTAGGAATACTATCCTAAAGTGGAGAAGTGGCTGAATTTAAAACTTCAGTTTCAGGAGTAACTTCAGGAACAGCAGTACAAAAAAACAGAAGACCCTACTAGAAGAGGCAGTCTTTTACAAAGCTACTTAATACTACCAGATAAAGATCTTCCTTCCTATACTGATTTAAAGTAGGGGGTTTATAAGAAATAAATCATAATAAATTGAATGCGATATCATCGGGAGGGAACTCTTGGGCTTAAAATTATACTGAATTCGTCGACATTGGGCGATAGATGGTGAAAACCTTTGACACTCCATGATGTGAACGAAGCTTAAAAGCTGTAATTTGATTAAGTTTTCACCATCATGGAAGAATGCGATCTCGATGGAGAACGTGTTTCTCATGAGCGAAGTGTAAAAAAAAAAGACATAGTATGTTGCTGAAATCTTTTTAATTTTTTTTTCTTTAAGTTTTATAGATGCCTCTACATTTCATCATTATAACTTTCGTACACATTTAGGGAACCGATTGTGTACGAAAATAGATGACTACCTGTACACATATAAAAATACATATATTTCATGAAATTTAAAACTTTTTAAAAACTCAAAATACAATAATAATGTTAAAACACAAATGTTTCCCGAGGTTCCATTTTTATTCTTAAACAGTTTCATCGCTTCCACGATCTCCTATATAAACCGACTCGTAAACTCGATGTATCCTCCCTCCTTTTCCACTACTTTCATTATGTCTGCTTCGTATATGGTGGCCTCTTGGCAGAGTGAAACATAAATCTTCTCGCAGGGAGGCTAAAAAGAATTTTGAATAGCTTCATAAGATTTGTTGATGGGACCCTAATACGCTCCCGTATCTCTCACTATTATCATGAATGAAGGTGGCTCTTCACCTTTCGTTGACTATATTTCCTTGGCACAGTCCTTTTCCAAATCATCCACAACTATCGCCCTTACTACGTCTACAATCTCCTGCAATTTAAGTCCTCCCTTTCCGCAAGATCTCGCCCTTCTGATCTCTACACCCCTCTTTACAAATCTGCACATTCATTCATTGTTCGCTCCACCATGTTTTGAAATTCCTTCCCACTCAATATACCACCTTCATGTACCTCCTATTCCAATTTATATTTAATACGTTCACGCCGGCGTGTACCACCGATGGCTCACAATTGACTGCCTCATCGGGCGGCGTGTACCACCGGTGGCTCACGCTAGAATGCCGCCTCTGCCAAATAATTAGATCTTTAACACTTTGATTGCCGAAAAAGAATACCTGAGAGTCATGCTCTCGTTTTTACACAATTTTAATATTTAATTAACAGTTAAACGATTTCAGGTGACATGGCAGCCAAAGTGTTAAGCAAGTAGAAATAATTTCTATATAACTGAAAATTAAAATAATGATAATTTAACGTAAATTCATTTTATTTTATATTTAATTGTATTTATTTATATTTATATTCATATACTTATAAACGTATAAACATTTATTTTTTAATAACAACTATAATTAATGTCGTATTATAAACATAACTAGTAGAAGAGTATTTTTTATTGTTTATTTTATTATTGTAGGGTTGCCAATGCTGCATAATGCCCTGGAATAGCTCCTCCCCGATAGAGCGAACAGCATTAAAAAGTCCCGGCGTGAACGTGTTAAAAATCAGCTAGATGTCGGCTAATACTGGATCATTTAAATAAAACTCTACTTTCATTTTAATACCATACTTTCTCTTTTTTTATTTTATTCCTTTTTTCTCAATTTTCAATTAATGATGTTTAGTTAACTTATTTAAACATTAGATTTAACTATTAATTTTTTAATATTATATTTTACTTATTATTATTATCAATCTACTGTTAATAATTATTTTATTTGATCATCAGTTTCTTCATTTCTTTCTTATTTCTAGCAAGATCATTTTAATTTCAATGTTAGTTATTCAAGTAATGTATAGAATATAAACCATTTTGTTTTTTTTTTTTACACTTTTATTCTATTATTCTAATTCTATTATTTTTCATAAACTTTTATTTTTTTACAACTATTTACTCTTATTTGATTAACTTTCTTAAGTAAATATGAACTGTAATTATTCCACATTACTTAAATTATTTGGCCAGATTTTCAATCCACTCTGTTATTGATGAGGAACCTCGTTCGAGAATAAAGTTTATTTTTTATCTGACAATCTATAACTAATTTTGTAAGGAAAACACAAAAATATTTTTAAATTAAAAATGTGGGTTCCAATTTTTTTTTTAGTTTATTATAGAAGGAAAGGGTATATGGATCAGGCCAAAAAGGAAACTTCAGGGAATATAAAAATCAATTTTTTTTCTCATAATTTCTGAAGTAATAAAAACCATCAACATTATTATATATATACATTATTATATCATATAATCAACATTATTACTAAGAATTACCCAAAAATTGTGAGTCAAAGAAATACTAAATAAATGTGACGTCACCTACGCTTCTTCCATAGTACAGTCGTATTTTTCTAAAATCAATATTCAATACGCAAAAGAACAACCGATAATGTAAGAAGGGAGGACTTAAAAATCTAACAATGTTTCAATTCCGACTGACCTTAAAATAGGTGGCATGATTAGGGGAAAGTTATTCGATTAAAGTTTGATGAGCCACCCTTCAAGATTGAAGAATGATGGATCGAATGCGTAACGACTTTTTGATTCGCACTTTTGTTCGTTCAGTCGAATACGCCTATCCTGAGTTGTAGATCGGTCGAAAGGAAAAGTATTTTTAGGTTTATTCCTTTCGAACAGATTTCAAAATCTTAAACACTAATGATACATCGGGGACATTTTGCAAAAATTGGCATGTAAATACATCCAGAATTTTTTGCGATCGGAAGTTTTCGATAAAAAACGGGTTTTCATATCGTAAGAATTGGAGAAGGATATTATTCGATTCTTTTTTATATCATGTTATAAATAAAATGTATGTTATACTATTTAATAAATAGTCTTTTTGAAAGTATACATGTTTTTTAAAGAGCTATATGATATGACAAAATGTCGCACACTGAGTACAACGATACCTCGCCCACTTTAGTGTACGTCCTTGCACGACCTCGCTAATTACAGATCTTTCAAAATGGAAGCCTTTTAACTTTAACATGCTGATATTAACGATACACTGGTGGGCAGACAGATTTTCTCTTTTAACCTTTTTGGGCAACACGATTAAAAACATTTGGCACTGCTAAACAGGACCATCTAGCCTTGTGCCACACATTCTAGGCGGTTCGAGATTCCTTGGCCAAACATTTAAAGGACGATTTATGCGGGGCCAGAACGCTTCCAAAATTTGTAAGATCCCATTTGAAAAAAAAAAAAAAAAAAAAAACTAATAGGGTCTTATGATAATTCCTTATGGAATAATAATTACGCTGAAGATAAATAATTATTACGATTAAATTATTAAAATGAGATGATCGGAATATGTTAATTCGTACTATCTCCCTCCCATCAAAAAAAAAAAATAATAAAAAAAAAATAAAAAAACTAACATTTAGTACTAACACACGCCACAAAGTCATTTAGATCAAATGATTTTATCGATATTAAATCTAAAAAGTACATTTCTGCACGAACAACTGCTAGACTGCATTTTTTTGAAACCTGGAAAAAAAAAGAAGAAAAAGAAAAATGATGAATAGCCGGATCAATATCTCTTTGAAAGAGGGTAATGAACCAGAGGCCGCCTCCTCAGTTTGAACAGGTTCAACCTCGAGGCACTTCTTTTATCTATGCATCTTCAAACTGGGTCCAACATAAAAGGTTACGAATATGTAAAGAATTTTCCATCAAAAAACCTTTTTCATGAAATACCATGCTGTCCTGAAGACTTGAATTTTCTCTGCCGTTATACATAAATTTACTTTGTTACCATTTACTTTGTATAAAATATAATATAACATATGTTGAATTATATTATAATAGCGATCCAAGTAATGAAAGAGACATCGCTGACTGTTTTTGGAACTGTAAGAGACCTGGTCATAGAAGATTCCGTTGCAGGTATCTAAAAGAACTGAAATTTAAATATTTTATTTTTGAAGAGAAAAGACTGGGCTCCGCCGGGAATCGAACCCGGGTCTCCCGCGTAACATGCGCGGATGCTAACCAAAGGGACGGGGCGATTAATATAAAAGAACTGAAAGAAAAATCACCAAGTAAAGGTTCTACTCGAGGAATGATTCGAATCAGAGGATTGAACATCTGGACTGAAGACTGCAGCGATGACTCGTGAGTACTTGAAGACTCTGAAGCAGGGAACAATTGATTTACAGTAAGGCCCGATCTCCACTGAAAAGTACCCTTTTGTGGGTTTATCTCTGAAGATCGAGCCTAGCGAGCAGCAGTGTAAAACTATGCTATAATAAAGCTAATGAAGGCCCTTTTTAACTGAAAAAGACGAGATAGGAGTTCGACAATATCACGGTAAAATCACCTCTCGAAACAGGCCACGCCCATGAGCCACTCTTCAGAAGTAGTACCGAATTTTGTATTTCAGAGAAAAATAAAATTTTACTGTGACTATCCTATCAATTGTTAACAACAGATAATAGCCTGCCTCCCTCCCATTTATATTTCGGAATTATTTAAATATCTGAATGAATGTAGGGAATTGGATAACCTTAAATTAATAAGAAGTGCATTGTCACTCACTTTAACTTTGATGTTGAAAAATCTAGTAAGCCTGCTAGAGTGCAGGTTTACAGTCTTAAACTCCAGATTTTTTCAATTTATTTGCTCTCCGATGCATTTGTCATATATTTTATATAATTACTATCAATATTTTAGCAATGCATTAGATCAATTGTTTATCATTTTTATTAGTCGCAGCTAAATAAAGATTTCATTTGACATTAAAAAAGAAACGATAAAGCCTAAATTATAACAATTTATTTTAATATATAACAATATAACAACATAACAATTCTGTTGATTAACTAACGTTAATCAACAGAAAAAAACCCTTGACTAAAATAACATAATATTATAATACACTAAATTAGGCAGTTTTGTGCTCATCTTGCAATTAACATTTTCATGTGGTGTAGTGGTTAGCGTGACAACTTATTTATAAAACCCAAAATCTTGGGATCATCTGCTGTGCTGATCCTGTATCTTTTAAAGGGAGTAACAATTCCTTACTTATGCCGTCCTTCAGAGGGGACGTAAAATGGAGGTCTGTCCGATGTCAGGTCTCGTTAAAGATATTATTTATATATCGGGATAGGATAAATTTAGGACTCCCACTGAAGCATTGTCCGATTAGCCAATAGTTCCATAATTGACGTTAAATATTTTTAAAAAATGGATTAAAACATTAAGGAATGCTATCTTGTTTTATTAACGACTTTATAGATTATCAATAAATCTTTATCCGGGTTCATATTTACACTCTCTGTGACTGAATTCCTTAGTTATTGGTAAGCCTGATCACCTTTTGTAGACTATTCTTGGGGAGGTTAGTTCAATTTCGTTTTTATGTCTGGGAATATTTGATGGTCAAACAATTCAAAAAGCAATAGTCCAAGATAGATGTCCATATTTTCGTTAGCTCTAATAATTTAAATTGGGAACTTTTCAGTAATTTGCTTACATTTATATTGGGTTCCATTTCTCGCGATTTAACGCAAAGTTTTTAAATACTGAAAAAAGAAAAAATATTCTTCGATTAAAAGCCGTAGTAATTCGTATTTAGCTAATGAAACTTGAATCACGTTGAAATGGTGCATTCTTAACTGTAGTAGGTACAGTTGCATCAATAAATTTCTATTACGAATTATTTCTTGTACGAAACAATTTTTATCCTTCATGTGGAAGTAGTTGAAATATTAGAAGTTTGTGTGGAAAACCTTTGAAGCATGAAGGAGCAAAACATCAATGTTTATTTCTCTTCCCTATTATCATTAATTTCATAGGTAAGGTTTATGGTATTAATTATATGATATACTAAAATAAAATTTAAATAAATATATTTTAACACTAAGGATTGTAGGTATGGGGTTGGATGTCCTATGGAACGCCCACAAGGAACCGACAGAGGAGCTGCCAGTTCCTTTTTCGGTGAAACGGATTAACTTAGCTGGTGCGCCCACTATTTGACCTGACTCAGTAGCCCTACCTCCGCCGTCAGATTTCTCTCCGTCCAGGAACATCCGGGAAGCTATGAAGGACCGTAAAGACCCAACCAATTATGGTTCGAACGGTCAAACGATTCATGTAGAACCCGACAATGTACGCATACTTTGGAACAGCCCACGCGTTTCCAACTCACAATTAACTCAATTACCATGAAAGGCAATCTCATTTAGAGGTTAAATTCACTTGCTCAACTTCAGCTTAAACTTTTAGAATAAGAAATTTGTTGATATAGAAATCAATTATCTTTATCCTGTGGCACGCAAGATTTTCAGATTAAAATTGAAATAATTGTATGCATCTTATGAAACAAAACTTCATCATAAACTATTAAAATTAATTATGTTTAAATCTTCATACAAAATAATATTCCTAAAAATATAATTAGTAGACATTATTTGATTTTCAACATTATTATCAGAGGAAAGTTATTAACATTTTAGGTTCTAATGTAAAAAACATCAATGTATATTTGTAAGCCAATATTTTACATGACGACCAATATGTTTAAAAAGCCATCTTCAAAGTTTTTGTATTTATCATCTCAAATTTTCAGCCAATTTTAATTAACAACATAAAATACATTTTTTGGTAAAAAATATACTTATATATTTTATTAAGAAAATATCAACAAGAAGAGAATACAGTATTTCTAAAAATATGATTTGCAAGAAATAATTATCATTTAAATGAAAAACATCTTTCGTATAAAAAATTGTAAATGTGATTTTAATTTACTTCCGGTCAAATTTTCATTTTTTGCTCTTTAATATTAAATCAAACATTTAATTTAAATAACGAGTAAACAAAAAAGCGTTTAAATCATTTAACATAGAGTATAGAAGATTTAGCATCAATAAAAGATAGTAGTTTTATTCAAATTTAGATAAAAATATCTATGCTTGCAGCCTAAAGTGTGTTATATCCAATTTATTTAATTTGTTTGCACATAACATTGCAGAATTTTAACATTTTATAAACGAGGCTTTGATAAAGAAATTAAAAACGTTAAGGTCATTCCCAACCGTTTTAAGTGCTAAAGAAATTTAGAGTTTACCAAAGACTAAAGTTCTCAAATCTAAAATTTTGGACTTGACACGCTTTACGCTTCAAGCATAGATAAATACTTGAATATAAACAAACTGATTTGAAAATTATTTTAGCGTTCGATAAGCTTCGTATTAAGGAAGTCTTGTGGCCGCACGATATCACCACATAGGACAGCGTAGTAAACATAAACGTTTATCAATAGTAATATGTAGGCGACTATGCTAAGCGCAGGGACATACTTTAAAGCATATTGGAGTCGACTTAAAATTATGTTGTTGTTTTTTCCACAGACACCTTTATGCTGAATTATCTAAATAATAATTACGGTATAGGAATGAACTGATAACAGAATTTAATCATTAAAGCTGAATGGATAAACATGAATAATATTTTTAGTTAGAATGTTTAGTTAGTTTTGTTTTCGTGTATATTTATGGTTAAAATTATGTCTACAGATCATAATTTTAATAGGTAATGGAGATTATCTTGGCCAAAGACCAAGAGGGAGGCCAAGATTGACGTGGCTACAAAATGTTGAGGAGGACCTGAGAAAAATGAGAGTGAGAAGATGGCGGATAAAGGCAAATGATCGTCAGGAGTGGCTGAAAATTGTGGAGGAGGCCAAGGTTCTTCAAGAGCTGTAGTGCCCGTCAGTAAGTAAGTAAATAAGTAAGTAATGGGGATTATAAGGTAAAATAATGTATTTTTTTTTTTTTTAGTCAACATTTTCAGTTTATTTTTTGTTCTTTTAGGCTGAGCCTAGCTGATGGACCTAGTCCAAGCTTATGTGTATATGTGTGAGATTTAGTTTTTTTGTATGTATAAAATATTTTAATAAATACACATTATTATTATTATTATCTATATAATAATAGTTTCGAATGCGTAAATAATGTGTAAGAATTTAAAAATTTGGCTCTATATATTTTTAACTATATATTTAATATTTACACCTTTATTGTATAATGCATCAGGTAAACGTTATACAGATTAGTATGACAATGGCTTGAGCAGAAAATACATATTAGAAAAAATGACCGCCTTACGTGTTTAGATCTTTGGATGATAGATGTCTTTTAGATATCGAGATGATATTCTTTTTAAGGTCCATGGAAGATTAAGATGAATGGTTACTTTTGTTTCTTGCTTTTTTATTTTGTTGCGTTATATTATCATAATTATAGCATGTGACTCTGTTTTGTGCCAGCAATGGTTTTACGGATACTTTTATGTTCAGCAATTAGTGGTTTTCCCACACGCCTGTACCCGCGTCGATAAGAAACTGTCGGATGATATTTTTTTACGACAGCTTGAAGACAAACATCATTGGTTCCAACGTTAGTCTTTACGAGGGCTGGGCGCTGGCCAAGGGAGGACTCAACAAACAACCAGATGATTAATTGAGGTAGAGGGCAGGCGCCCATCTGCTAATATTCCTGTCCCAGGAACTTCATTGTTGCCAGGCCAAAGGAACCGTTGAGATATTTTTCTTTGCCGGGGGCTGAAGACAACTGCAATATTACCACTGCTTGTTTTACCGACTGGTGTTTTATTGTTCTAGGTCTTAGGTAACGACTCGATTTCGAACAGTGATACCGTTGTGGTGCCTATAAAGTTAAATCGAATCTTATCAAGATTTTATTTTTGATTCGATGGAACTATGCATAGTGAATGGTGAGTCGCTATGTTGATTGGCTTCACTTCGTCTTTGACAGTTTCCTTTCTTAGGAGAGGGTGTCACTTAAGAACAGAATTAAATAATGTACAAAGAGGGCTTTAGATCCTTAAAGTTTAAATAACCAAATTGAAATGATGCAAAACTAACTACAAATAATTAGAGAACCTCTAGTTTGAAAAAGAGAAAAAAAAAATACACATTAAATTTTCAATCAAGTGAAGAGAATTATTAGATACATATTTACACACTTATTTATAGATAGGTTTAGTAGTATTTATATTTTCTAAAAAAATAAATAAAAAATAAGAGCTTCCAGCGATTTAAGAAGGCCGCTGGATGGCTATGAAGTGATGATAAAGGCGGGACTTAAAGGTGGAGAGTGTATTGGAATTACGGATGCAAGGGGGAATAGAATTCCATAGGCATGAGGACCGGATAATGAAAGATCTATCAAAAGCTGACGTTCCGTGGGCCGGTGTATGCAGATCTGAAGACCTAGAATGGGTATTGGGGGAATGTAACAAGGATTTGGGCTGAAGAATTTCAGAGATATATGATGGACGGATAACTTGGAAAAGGAAAGATGCCAGGAAATACTTACTGCGGTAGGAAGGATAATACGACTTTAACTTTTCGTAAAAAGGCGATATGAAGACGTCCCTTGGGATCCCAAATATAAATCGGATGAAACAATATATTAAATGTTTTAGTTTTGCGTCGAAATTCTCTCAGATACCTCCATACACTTTGCAACAATAGTCAAAGTGGGGAAATATCAAAGAGGTGACCAGAAGTCAACGTGTTTCAAAATGTAAAAAGGTTACGGAGATGGTTTATTTGCTTTAAGGTCAAATTGGTGAGATGGGAGATATTGGAGATCTGGTTTTTCCAGGAGGCTAAATCTAAGGCAGTTATTAAGTTATTTCAAGCCCTGGCTGAACCCCCACTACAGCAGCATGAGGAGGAGAGCTAAAAGTCGAAGCCTGTGGTGGTTCCATTTCTATATTATGGTGATTCTACACGTGTGTAATTTAAATAATAAAAATATTAAGTTTGAACTTGGAAAGTAAATCTGTGTACCATAAATTGCTGTAGAAAACGCCACTGGCCTCGTCTCAAATCGGGAAATAGATTAGGTATGGGTAATTTGTTTTACATCAAATTCCAATTTATTTATTTTAGACTAAACAGACTTTAACTGTTGTAATCCACCTTCTCCTTCTCTGCCTGTGTTGGGCTACTGCTATTCCAGTTTGTTTGTTGATTCTATCTATCCATCTACTTTTTGCCCAAAAACGAGGTCTGTTGCCAACTATTTTGGAATGAATTGTCGTGAAGAGGTTTCCTGATGGATTGCTTAGAGCTAAATTTCCCGCCCACCTTAATCTTTTCGCCTTCAAATAATGAGATATAGGTTCTATCAGTAGATCTTTGTTGGTTCTTCTCCTCCATTCATTAATACTCATATCCTTGACAGCGCAGGTTATAAAGTCTTTTCTCTAAAGTCTGTCACACACAAACACTAAATAAACACTTTTATCATGGGCGGTAGTCAATGTCCACGTCTCAAAGCCATATAACAGAACTGGTTTAATCATTGCACTGTACACCCTTAATTTATGATTTCTATGGATTTCAGAACCTTTAAGGGTGATAAGAAATCTATATTTCCGTTTTTCATCCACAAAAATCATACTGGTTAGTTTCTATGTTTCTCAGCCATAAACGAAATCTTTTTTTTCATATAAACATTGCTTATTTAAAAAAAAAAAATGAATCTACACAATTTTCGTTCAAAAGATTTTTGTCATGTAATTGATAATATTCAATAGATTGGTAAATACATAATATTTGGATTATTTTTTTAAACTACTTATAGTATATCTATTCTAAAAAACTCTGCACTTTGTATAAAAACTACTCCCTCCAAAATCTATATTATTCCACATGTATGTATGTATATAATTCCACATAAATGTACATAAAAGAAATTTAGGCAGAGCGAATCATAAGTTACTTGTGATTGATAAGAGGGTCAAACTAAAATCTAATATCATTATAAGCATGTATAACTTGTGGTCTTGGAAAATAGCTAATAACAAAGCAAAAAACATGAGCTTGTCTTACTTTTGAGCAAGAATTCTTTAAATGTTACCAAATAGTAGTTGTAAATACACTGGTTGATTTTTAAAATTTTAATTCAATATACATTGTGAATATTTAACCCATTTAGTCTCAGAAATGAGTTTATGCATCATTAATGAGTTTATCGTTTCTTGTTTTCAATTAATTGATAAGGTTTTAAATTATTTTTAAAAACGTCAAACCAGATTTAAATTGTTTTAAAGTATGTTTTTTTATGAACTTGAAAACTTTTCATTGCACACTTCAGAAATGTGAAATTTATAAATTTCAAACTAAATTATTGTTGTTTCGAGAATATTACGAAAACTAAATTTTTAACAACTTTTAAACAGGGGCTGATTCATTTTTTTTCACTTTTAACCTCTTAATGTCCCAGCTTCCATGTGCGTTTTCAATGCCTTTTCGAAAAATAGGTCACGGGAAGGGCAATAATTTTTAAACTTACCAATCATACATTTTGACGTGTATTAAAATATAAATTGAAAGAAACACCAAAAAATCATATTATTTCTAACCTTAGGAAAATAGATTCTTATATTTAATTATAAAAGAAACATTTCTTAGTAAACAAGAGTAGTATGATTTTGAGGATTCTGGCACACTTTTTTGCGCGCCCGTCTTCTCCGTAAGTACCATGTCTACCATTCTTACCACATCTTAGGTTTTAGTCACGTGATCCCTTGTTGGGTTCTACTATACCTTGACCATCTAATTTGAATGACCTTCAGCATTTTAATCCCCCCCCCCCTCCTGTTCTTAGTGAAGGGTCAGGTACCTATAAAATATTGTTATCTCGCCATATTTTAGCTTTTCTCTTGAACATCCCCCTAATGATTGGGTACCTACCTTTAGGCCGCCATTTTGTTTTTTAATAGCCGCCATTTTGTTTTAGGTCTCTCTGAGACTATATAAGGAGAGCGCGACCTCACTCTTTCTCATTCTGTTAAGTGCTGTGCTAGAGTGAACATCTACTATTTGCTATATCATTTGCCACACGGTATTTGCTCAATCGTTCTGGGTGTATTTCCACAAGGGGAGATAGTACGGAATACATGAAGCATCGGTCATCGTTGTTTTTTTACATTAATAATGGCTTTTTTGTTAGCTATAAGTGGGGGTAAAGGGATGAAACTAGATCCTCCTATCGGTTTAAACCGGTTAATACGTAGTAGGACACCGTCAATGTTTTTAAGAGTCCAACCGCTTCCCTTCAAAGTAGATTCCTCCATCTCAGTTTTTATCTTGTCGTAGCTTGTGCTCAAACTATCCAAAATGGAAGAGTATTCATATAATATTATGTTCTTTGTTTTAAATGCTCTGTCACAAGTTTCACCCACAATATTTTCGAAAGTTGGCTTCAGAACCAAATCGTATTTGACGGGGGAAATATTTTCTTCCATATAATCTTTAAGCAAGGTTTGTATAGTCTCCGTCTGGGAATTCAGGAATTCTATTGCATCTGTACTTTACTGTACTGTACCAGGGGATGGAAGAAAGAACGTTTTCAGGATACCCCCGTGGGAAGTTTCCAGCTCATAGAGATGTCCCCTAGCAGCATCGATTCGGGCCCTCTTTGCCATGGTGGATATTTCATAACCGCAGCGACGGATATGGGCAATGAGGGGCCGGGATAGCCGAGCGTGTAGGAGCGCGACCCGTTGTTACACGCTCGAGCCGAACGGCGGCGGTTCGAATCCGCCCTGGGAGGGATAACTTTTATTTCGTGGAGGCCCCACGGAATAAATCTCAACCCTCCCACCATGGTTAGAATAGGTTTGGTTACACCTGTAGAGTAACCCCCCGTATGCCACACATGGCCAGGTAGGGGTACCGAACAAAAAAAAAAAGGATATGGGCAATGAGCGTCTTTTTTGATGTAAACTCTTCACCGCAAGTTGAGCATTTACGCTGTTGCTCACGTGCCTGACATGTGGCTAAATGCCTACCACTAACTTCACGTTCTCGACTGAATACTTTTCCGCAAAATTTGCATTCCATGATTAAAAAAAAAAGTAATTTTAATCTCACAAAATTACGAATTAAATATACTAAGAAGTAAGAAAAAAAAATTAAAATATTAAAATCAAATAACTTTTGAAGATATTAAAACAAAACAAAAGAAAAATTATAAATTACTTGTAAAACAAAAAAAAAAGCAACCGCTAATATAAATAATTTGAATCTACACTATAAAAAAAAAAATGCGAAATAAATATAATAAAGTGAAAAAAAAAATAACAAGAAGCAAAATAATTTAACTTCACGAAAAGAAATAGAAGAAACGATTTTTTACATAAGCCGTTAAGGAGACTAGTCGATGTTAACTCTAGCGCAGCACAACAGAATGAGAAAAAGTGAGATCGCGCTCCCCTTATATAGTCTCAGAGAGGTCAAAAAACAAAATGGCGGATAAGCAAAACAAAATGGCGGACAAGTTCCTGATTACTAGGTGGGGGAGGGGGGGATTAAAATGCTAAAGGTCAAATTAGGTGGTCAAGGTATAGTAGAACCTAACAAGGGTTCATGTGACTAAAATCTAAAGTATAGTTAGGAATGGTGCACATGGTACTTACGGAGTAGACGGGCGCGCAAAAAAGTGTCCCAGAACCCCCAAAATGATACTACTAACAAGTTTTTAGGAAGAGACTATTTAATTATAGTTATAGAATGCAAGGCCTCAAAGTCTCGTATTATTTCAATAATGCACTTAATCATGCAGATTACATGCCAAATTTTCGCCTATTCAGGCATCTTCAGGGCTACAAGTTTTTGTTCAGTCTGTTTCTAACTTGCTTGCGAAACTGTAGTAGCCCTGAAGATGCCTGAATAGGCGAAAATTTGGCATGTAATCTGCATGATTAAGTGCATTATTGAAATAATACGAGACTTTGAGGCCTTGCATTCTATATCGAAACATTTCTTAGTTTATTTGCTGGTCGCGCTAACGAATAAAAGATAATTTATTTAATTTATCATACAGTCGGATATACATTTTTATGCACATATATGTGCGCGCTTTCTATACGTTTGAACTTCATTTTATTTTTCATAATCTCTATCCGGATTATTGACCTGGACTCTTGTTGAAAGTAATACTTGTTTGTAGTGAAATGTTTCCTGGCGCGTGTAAAATGAAAATTAGGTATAATGACTGGTGTTGAATAACTTAAGACCGGGCTAAGCGAAAATAAGGAGAGCGTCAAGGAGATCGATAGCTGGTATGTACAGAAACTTTAAAATTTTGAGTGTTCCTAGGCGGTGGAAAACCATATTTCAAGTTGACTCTCACTAAATTTTTAATCTATTTTACAGTTCACTTAAATTTATATACCAAGGCCTATAGATTTTTGGTCCATATTCGGCCCGGGTTCCAATAAATTCTGTTTTTTATATAATAACATATAAATTCTATTTAAAAATGAGTATACCATTTGCATTTTCAACTTTGCTTCTCTCATTAAAATCATTTAAAAATATTCTTAAAATAAAATAATTTTTTCTTTCTTAAAGTCGGCCTTCTTTGCTGTGGCTAATTATAATACTAATTTTAAGGAATCAAATAAATGTATTAAATTAAATTGCTAAATTGTAAATTGCTGTATAATCGGAAAAAAAAAAACCATAAAATGTCTTTAAACTTTTTTTTACATTTACACTCTGAATTTACTGTAAAAATTTCGTGTCAATCTATCAACTAATTTTCATGTTATGAGGTGACAAACATGTGGACCCTTATCGCCTATAACTTTTCCGGGAAAATCCTTAGCATGCTGGAAAAAGCCTTACCAGAATCGGATGGACGGTATGGCAGCGCATAAAAGACGAACAAAAAATATTGATTGTGTATATTAGGTTATTAATTTATGCCAAAACTATCCTGAATTAAAGTCATTTTTGTCTCCTAACAAAAAAAACCAGCTTTGCTCTTTCAAATGTTGCATCATTTACCCATAATAAATTTATATTTAGTGGAAAAACAGAATATTATTCATATGGCCACTTAAAATTTTAGTACACAAAATAACTTTATTTTCAGCTATGTGGAATTATGAGAAAAGAATAGCTGGTCATGGAATCCAACGTCTTTATCAATTCAACAACTAGGCAACTACATGTTAGTATTATTTGAGAGCGAAATGCTTTTTAAATTGTAATGAATGCGTTGCATGACAAATAGAAATCTGCATCTTGATAGTCAGATATATACTCGCTGTTCTAAGTAACTCCTACACGGATTGAGTCAGCTAAGAGAGAATGCGTGGGCGGTTGAGAAGTAGGCCACGCATCGAGGTTGAGTGTATTTGAATCCCACACGATTATTAGTAGATACCGGATTGTGGAGATATCCCTGGGATACCAAGGGTACCGGTGGGTTGCGAGATAGGTAGAGCCATTGGAGAAGGTATCTTGACCAAAGTATATTGAATCTTTATTTGCAAGTGAAAGATTTATTAAACGAATCCTTTCCATGTATTCCTTAAATATTTAATTCAATTACTGAAGTTGCATATGTTAAGTTCAACAAGTTTCACAAGGTGGTCTATCTAGCTCGGCGTGTATTTGTTCACAGTTAGCTCGAGAAAGAAAATTAGCCCTAAAGTAAATTCACCCATCAGGTAGGTAATATGCTTGGGGATTTATTACAGAAAAATAGACTAAATATAGAACAAAATTCATCCATAAAACTTTGGTTATACTTTCATATTAGTAGTAAAAATTGAAATCTTCAGAGCTCACCCATATTAAAGGGAGACAACCAGAGGAAGGGGTGTGAGATATATGTTATATGAAATATTTTATATATTTATACCGTAGAGTCCATATTGTAAATTTTACAACAGATTTAAGGTGAAAAATTGTATTTTTCGGCTGAAAGATATTACTGCAAACAAATGATTAACTATATAATCAGAAATGGTTGGCCGAGAATATTCCACAGGCTCTAATTGGTTTTTGATTGCCGCCATTTTTCTTGTCCCCCTTTGGTATTCGACCCTTTCAGACATACATGCAATGACAATGAGTGAAAAAAATTATGCTACGTGGTTAATTTTTTTTTTTTTAAACACCACGGTACTTTACTATCAACAAAAAAATAATATAGTCAACAGACTAACATTACATGTGTATGTAACATAACATTGATTTAAACAGAACTTCGACATTACTAACATTGGCTTCAATATATCAATGTTAAAAACTACATCGACGTCACATTTCTAATTGTAGAGCTCGCAATCAATCATGGTTAACGTTGAAATAGTTAATAATTATTAATATTTAGACCAATCTTATATCGTTAATTTCGATAAACATAATTTGTTATAAAACGACAAATCAAAATAACGTTACAACGACTACAACTCTAGCTAAATTAACCCTAAATAAATGCGATTAATAGAATTAGCGAAAAAAAAAAAAAAAAAAAAAAAACCCGCAACGAACAGACAAAACACCTATTGTTTTCCAACGTTTGTAATGAAAATGCGCCTGCAGCATAGATAGATACGTCAAGTGAACATCCGAAACGTCCAAACAGAAGGTAATGTTGGTTCTGAATCCAATATTTATCTGACCGTGTGAGAACGTACTCGGCCTTTCAGAAAAATAGTTTTTTATTTTTAAAATACAACTGTCCCAGAAATTAAAACATATGAAATAACTATTCAAGATGTTAGTTATTTACCTTGGGCAACTCAAGTTATATATACCTACATTTTTTTTTTCTTTCTATTCTAATTTCTACTAATACTACTATTTTAGTTTATTCATTCATTCTTTCAGTTATAATTCATTGTCTATTTCTGACGATGATGAACGATTTCCGCTGAAATTGTAAAAACAAAACAGGTTTAAAGCCGCTAATAATAGCAAGTCGAAACGCCCGTGACGTCGATGGACGTTCATTGTTGCCCAGTCATGATTAATTCTCTAAATTTGCCCATTATTTATTTTTAAAACAATATTCATCCTAGTATTTTTTAAATAGTTCCATTCCTTCCCCGTAGAGTCATGAAGAAAATATGAACTCGCAGAAAGAGATCAATAATTTAAACTTTTGACTCATGGTTGACACTCTATTTCATTGTTGCAAATATACTGTCATTATTTACTTAATCTTAACCAACCTCAAAACTATCAATATATAATTATATGTTGGGGATCAACGAATCGGAAATATGAGTTCTTCATTTTGTATGTCATATTTTTGTTAAGAAAAAATTATTATTCAAATAGGATAAATAACATACAAAATAAACTTGAAACCTCTATTCGCAACCTTATAATAGGTACGCTCTTGGGTTCGCCCCCAATATATAGGATATTTACTTCATATGTGAATCTCTTGCACCTTATTCTGTGTCCTACCCTATGCAACATTTATTGATTCCCAAAAAAAAAAAAAAAAATCTTGCCCTTCGTTTTAGTTATATAGATGAGATTAAAATTGAATGGCTGAAATCAAAGAGTCACTACTAGGACTTTTTGGGAATAAGAAGAAGCGCTGGCATAAATGTATAGGGGAGAGCGGGGTTGATTGGCAACAGTTTTCACTTTTTTGATTGTTGAGTCGTTCCTATTAATATAATCCCAATAGGGCTGATACCACTGTAAACTCCAAGTATTAGAGTACTTCAAGTATTTTTTTCACCACATAACATTTAATACTAAGATCATAAAAAATTGAAGAATTCGTCAATCCAGAGTATGCCAATTAACCCCCTATGTGGGGCAGGTTGGCCTAGAAGGTGGGGTTGTTTAGCCATCTCATTCAAGTACTGCCTGACACATAGTATTGTTATTAAAAGCTGCAGTATAATAGTATAATAATTTTGAATCGGTTTTTAACAGCTTTTAAGGGAAAATAGAATGACAATAAAGGAAGATAGAAGTTTAGACTGTCGTCACTTTCTGCATAAGAAAAATTGCTCATTCTTGGTGGAACTAATAACAATTGGTAGTTTCACCCTTTTGTGTAATTTTAGTGTTTGTTGTTTAAAAATATCAATATTTTTTAGCTAAACTCCTGCAGACGGTTCCAATGCCTTAGTTGTTTATTTTATTTATATATAAATTGTATAATTTTGTATATTTTGTCAAATAAACTTATTATTATTATTATTATAATTATTAGTTTCACCTTTGTTTATGTTTACCTTTCTTTAGTGAATTGATACTGCTCCAACTAACCCCACAGGAGAGATCATATGAAAGATGGCTGCCAGGACAGGGGAGAACAATCAAACAAGAAACTGGTTAGTCGAAAGGTTAGGTTTTTCAAAGGAGTTTGGGGCTATGTGAACAGAATCGGAGTCAGATGTTTTGCCATGCCTTTAAACCAAATTTACTAAAAATATAAAAATTTACTTACATGTTGTAAAATCAATCAATGAAGCACACTCTTCTCTACACTGTTAGCATCGGATTGAAAACTCAGGACAAAACTCCCGAGGTCGAGCGGGTCACATGGTACAATGTTGGGGCCTTCACAACAGGTGTGACGGAAACTATAAGCCAATGGCCAACCTACCCCCTACGCCAACCAACCCCGCTCTCCCCTCCTAAAAAAACAATTTTTTTTTTAAATAAATCTAAATTAAAAATCATTCTTGCATTAACACGGGAGATTGATAGAGCAGGGAATGGAAAAATAAAAGGTGTTTAAATGAAGCTTAAGGGAGTTGGACAAACGGAGTAAAGGATCCCGTAATTAGGTGACATATCAGTGTTTGGTGACATATTTAGGTGGCATTTTCATCATAGACATATAGTCCTACGTAATATACAGCAGACTGCAGCTAAAGTTTATTTTTGTTAAAAATGTTGCTTGGCACTATTCTGCCCCGACCCCTTCAATTATCTCAAGAAAACGGAGAAAATTTGAGTTTGCGTAGAAACAATAGTTGGTGCGACGAAGACAATCTGTTCCTATCATTGTTGTGAGTTGATTTCATATTAAAAAAAATATTAAGTTTTACTTTTAAAAAAACTTTTTCAACGTAAAAGCCCGCAAAAATTCTTAAATTATATGAAAGGTAAGTACTTATTCTTTTCAGCAAAATACGGTTCTATGAGGATATTTGGAAATAGATTTAAGCTGTATTAATTTGTATGCGCCACTTTTAAAGTTAATTTCACTATATTACATTCAAATCAAAATGTAACTCTTATGACTCAATAACCCACTAATATTATTTCATCATTTATAGAAAATTTCATCCACTTTTCAGCGATATATAATAGTTTATTAGTCTTGGAGAGAGATTTTAGCCATAAAGAAATGTACATATCACACTGAATTGAATTAATTTTATTAGATTTAAATGGTAATAAAACACTTCCAACTCAAAAGCCCACCTATATCATTATATCATTTAAAAGGAAATTAGATGCCCTTTTCAATATATATACCTTTGTATGAGGATATTTTAGAGATATTTCAGCTGTATTAATTTGTATGCGCCACTTTTAAATTAAATTTTACTATATTTGATTCAAATCGACATAAAATCCTTATAAGTCAATAAGCCACTCATATTATTTGATCATTAGATAGAGAATTTTATCCTCTTTCTATTGATATATAGTTTGTTAGGCTGGTTGGAGAGAGGTTTTTGCCCATGGCATTTTTCGATGACTGTTTTACAACTTGGAAAAAATCTAAATTTTTATGTTTAAGAATTTTTTTTTTTCCATGATGGAGAATGATCTCTCTAAATTTATGGTATCTTCCGATTTTGTATGAAATGCAGAATTAATGAATAAATTTTTAAAGCTCCAGTTCAATTAATGCCCATTCTACAGAGGAAAGTCATAACACATACAAGTTGGTTTTGAGATCGAGTCGTCATCGGATCTTCAAATATCTCAAAAGTTCAAATGACCATAATTCTGAAACTACTTGTTGGAATTGGGTAAAATTTGGCATTGTTTGTTATTTCTGTATGTACTTAATACCCATAATTTTTTATCAAAATCTGAGGGGGGGAGGTAAAATTTTGAACTTTGGTTGGATGATTTGACTTGGAATGGTCCACGGTCTATTTCGTAAAAAAACATTGTAAAGCGAGATCATTACGATTTTTATAACAATAAAGAATATCAGCTGAAGATCGGTTGAAGTTATGTAATTTAAATATGGACAGGTGTTCGCACCTGGTATCAAAGAACCACTGAGTGAAATTTGGATAATTTAGGACAAACGGTATGGATTTCTATAAAGAACCAACAAACAAATAGAATTTCATCTTTATTCTTATACATTAATAAAATTCAATTTAACGTAATCACAGTATATAACCAAAATCCTATATCATTTTAATGTTTAGATTTACAAACAAGCCCAATGGGTCGTTCATTCATGAAGATCTTTATAAGTTATTATTTATATTTTATATTTCCTATAAAATATATTACCATTGTCTTGTTTTCATTAAAATCGAAGAATGGCAATTTTTAAAACATGTAAACGCACATAGCTCAAATACTATATGTCCTAGAAAGATAACACTTGTATCAATTAAAATTTTTCATTGTACCAATCTGAATAATGTATATATTTTAAAATCCGATTTTGGATTGTTTATGGATGGAGTAGATTATGGAAATGCCTCATTGCTCCATCGTCCATCAATTCCTTATAGAGTGTTGCGAACTCTCCTTCTGTTTGTCTTTTTATCCAAGTCTGATCAACCCACTGTTTCCTAACTTGTTGGTTCTCCTCTTCATCCAGAATAAGCGCAATGATTAGCAACTCTTTTTTAGAAAATCTGGTCATATTTAGCAACAATGTATGTAATTTTAGCTGAGAAAAAGTACTGACTGATGCCGGTGGCGTTACGGTTGTGTGTGAATCGAAGGAACTGAGAGATTACAGGAAGTTGAATCACTGAGAGGTACCGTCACTGATGTGTGTAAATAGGCCTTTAGAGAATAAAAATCGAGACTAAGTAACGCCTTGACAGTAGCGAATCCAGGTGCGATGTCCCTTGTTTATTTAAAATTAATATGGGTTAGTAAAAAGGTTCGTTTAGGTCCGTGGATCTTAATTATCTAAATAATTGGGACATGCAAAAAATAGACAGAATTACGCAGTGGAAGAATATTATAATTGGTGAATAATATATACATATATACATATAGAGAAATATATCTAATTACTATTAAAATACAAGCCTGATTAATATAGGAAGTGGGGTTTTGGGCCGGAGCTATGGCACAATATGTCTATACGGCAGCAAATTCCAACTTAAACTGATGTGAGTGGGGCCTTCTCAGAGCTAGAGCGATAAGGAGGGCTTAGGCCCTATGTTATTAGTTAACATATTTATATAGCTACCATACTATTTGGGCACCTAACTTACAATAATATATAGTCACTCTCATTAATATCTACTTACAGAATATTTATATAATAGCCCTCATAGAATATAATATAATAACAATTAATATACATCATAGCCCTCTTAACATAATGGCCCCCGTTTCATTAGAAAAATGAAATTTCCCGGGTGAATCATGGATATACAGCTAGTTCAATATAATATTTAACTATAAACAACTTTAAAGAAATTCGATGAGCTTTTCGTCATTCATTTAATTAATTCAGAAAATCACTGTTTGAATCCGTCAGTGAAAAAATAAAAATATCGGTGAGGACTAACCTAAATTTCACTGACAGGACACTGCCTTCACTGATAGGGTACTGTGCCGGTTGTGTGGAAACAGACTCATCTGAAATATATGTAAGAATATCTCAAAATAAGCCTGACGGATTATTTGCCTGTGTCGTCACTGATGTGTGTAAATAGGCCTTAAAGATGTCGTCTGAACGAGTTTGGCTCACGAAAGGTCGCTTTAACGGCATCATCGAAAGAAAGAAACAGGGATGCCGTTGAGTAAATTAAATCAAAGGCTGTGATAAATCGCTTACAAGATAGGACAATACACCTCTTTAAGCCGGCTGAGAAGAGAGCGGCAACCGATTGTCGGTCCCTGTCAAAGAGGCTTAGGGAGCCGCCAGTCTATTTAAAATTTAAAATGGATTTAAATTCCGAGCCAAGCCGGGATGGGAAGAGACTCGCCGAGGCGGTCACGAAAGGATCTATAATTATTTTGTCTTGTTCCATCTTTAGCTGAACTTGCCTCTTCCCCCTTCTCGTTCACTAATGAGTCGGATTACGCAACTCCTATATTTCTTTTCTATTTTCGCCTCGAGATCGTACTCAGTTATCGCCGGATCAGTTACCGGTTAAGCGCCATTTTCGTTACCGCAACCTTCAAAAATAAAGTTTAATGTTCTATTATTGAATTAAACTTTTAAATAATGATGATAAGATTGATTATAATATATAACTTATGTATTTATATGTTTATATTTTTATTTTAAAATAAGGTTTATAAACTTGTAGACAGACAAGTTCATTTTATTTAATCTGGATATGAATACTATGCCGGATTTTTCGATTCTTTCCTTTTTGAAATATCTCTTTACTTTTCTTTTAGGGTGATAGTCCATAAGCCATATTATTTGTCCTTTGCGTTACTTCCTTACTTTTATTAAAGTTATATTTTATCATTAAATAACTAAATATTATTTAAAGGGGGATGGGGGTCACCCCACCGACAACCCACCCTCTGGATCCGCCTATGCTTCATTCCATTTTGTTATAGTTATATGGATATATAACAAATGAACTCACAAAATTAAAACCTTTATTTTTTAAATGCATTTTACCTCCCATTAGTAATACTATAATAAAGTCATGTATAAAGAAGCCTATTTAACTTAGCTATAATGACTAAAAAAGTTATTATCATTTTTTGTTTTAGTGCATAATTGTACTATCTTTATCAACACTAACAGTCCGGCAAGTAAAAGTTATTTTAAACAATTGAGTAGATTTTTTATTGTTGAATTTTGTTTCTATTTATTAATACTTTTATTTTATATTTGATATTATTTTTGAGCATGCTTATTTCACATAAATCAATGTAGCCGCGACTTGCAGCATGTCTATAGTTTTTATCGATTTTTTTTTTTACAACCAAAATTTCAAAAATATCTTCTTTTTTTGTTTCTATGTAAAAATAAATTTTTGCCATCCCATAAAAATAGGAAATTTTTCAAATTCCAGTGATAAAAAGGCTGAATTAATCAATTTCTTAATTAGGCAAGACCGGGGGGGGGGGGGGAGAGGGGCGCTATACTTCCTGAAACCTAATCATTTCGCGCTATGTGTTTTTATTTTGTTTTTTTCACCCATATACTTATGGGTATATACTAAGGAAATATACTTCTTTCACATGGCCCCATGACAAAAAACTCGATTTTTTGTTATAATCCTTTTTATAGAATATTTCAACCGAAAAGTCTATGCTTTTATTAAATATTTTCTAGAACTTCCGAAATGGAACCTTTTTTTTCAATTCTGCTTACATATATGAGTCAGATGCTAATACTGGATCTCCTCAATGATGTTGTTTTGTAATTTTTTATTTTCTCTCTCGGTAAGATTGGGTGTTTCCAAAGCAGTTTGGTCTACAGATTACTATACTTTGTTCCTTTTTTTCTTCTTTCTATTCTTTTATTTCCTGACTGTAAAAATACTGACACTGTAGATTAATTCTTTTTAAATGGCAGAAATTAAACACAAAGTCAAATTATGCTCCATGACATTGATATTTGCCCAGTAATGTTGTTTTTTTTTTTTGTTTTTTTTTTTTGTTCCAACTTGTAGTTAAAACTTTAGGTGCTGCGGCGTGTTTTAGGGGTATCCTAAATTGAACGGTATCGGTCCGACTGCAGGGATGAGCTACAGACGATATCGGGCGTCGAGGTGCGATGTTTTAACGAAAGCGTTATCTTTTGACTAATAAGTGAATTAAATGAGCGTCTCGAGGTAGGGATTGGAACTAGACATAATTGGCGCAGGATAGGCCGATACATAATTTACGCCATTTTTTATCGAAAATCGGACCTCGGACCCCGGGGACCGATGCCGCACCTAACGGTTCAGGGACTTCTTCTTCCAATAAAGTTTATTTACTATTTAATTCTATTTATTTATTTTTTTAATTTCCTTCTAAAAGACAGTTTTGAAACTACTGTAAGTTTTCTGTGCTCTTCGTTATATTTTTATCAAGTTTTATATTTTTCCGAAGCTATAAAGACTTCATTAGATCATCAAGTACCTTGTGTAGCAGGTAATTGATTGGTAAGGAATAAACGCTATAGTTCTCGCGAAGCGGTGAGTGTAGAGAGAGAGAGGGGTATTAAAGTATTTATAGAAAGGCAGCCAGCTCTCCAACAGGGATCTTGACTCTTGCCAAGGCTTCCAATAGTTTTTCTTCTATATCATTCCTCTGGAGTTCTGTCGTCTGTCCCTCCGTGTCTTGGAACACTAATAATCAGAAAGAGAAATCTCCTTAATAAACAAGAACGTAGGTATATTGTCGTAAACGGGTCGCCTTTCAAAGTCAGTACAGCATTTCCAAGTCAAATGTAACCATTTCCCAATCAATCGTAACCTTTACAAGTCAATTGAAACTCTTTTCAGGCTTGAATAAATTCCTAAATATTTGGTTTATTTATATTTTTATTTAAACACTTTTCATCTGATCCCAATGTAACTTTGGGTTATAGGTTAAGTTGTTGAGTAAACTCCCGCGAATGTTTCTGACATACTACTTAAGCATTATATTATGAATAGTGTTTTTCTAGGGGGGATCTGTTATTTGATTTTTACTATTTTATCCAATTCCAACGAACGTTGAAATTGGCCTGTGAACACAGCAGTTGTTTACAGGCCAAATATAAGCATAGAGAGCTTATTTCCTTATAAACTGAGATATACTAATAGGTTTTATAACATTTAATCAATTTATCTGATACCAACGAATGTAAACCCACTGGTTGGTTTTAAGACAAATAGAGCTATTAGAGAGAAATTGTTATTTTAAAAATAGGCAGTGCTGCCCAGATACATTGGGTTGCTATACCATATCAATTAAGAATTACATACGTATATATAAGAATAAGAAGAAGAATAAAAGCTTAAGCCCGATGCCGAAACCACTAATCGTTCCCTACACACTTCCATCCACCTCCCCTCGTCTAATCCCAAATCTACAAGATCAGCCTTCACTGATATTACGTGGGCCAGATCCCCCTACTGTGCACCCCCCCCCCCCCCAAATCCATATAAATTGCATATCGTTGTGTTCCCTGTGATAAAATATTAAGAAAAAGCCAATGTTCCCAGAAAAAAAAAGTGGCCGCACTAACTAAAAATGGCGTTCAAACATGGCGGAATGACGAATTTGATTTTAGTTAGATTTTTTATTACTGACATTCACCATTATGCTTAATTTCACTATTTATGATTAAAGCTAGATAGTTCTAGATTCAGAATAAATAAACAGACGTTCTAAAATAATTAGGCTTGACAACATAAAATACCTTTAAAGTCAATTTTTTTAAGTCACTCGCGTAAAAGTTAAAATTCCAAGTTAATTTGTGATTAAACGGCCATCGTTAACGAAAAACGCCCTGAAATAAAACATCTGGAGCAATTATTCTTATCTTATGATTAATTCAAAATTAAACCACTACTGGAGAGGATTTTGTTGGCTGTTAGTGAAAGTGATAATCTCGTCATTCAGGATTGTATTATATTTTGGATAAAAGCTAGAATCTCTACCAGAGCTATAACTAACTGTGTAAAAAAAAACTTGTGGATCTTCACCATGCTTGGAGGGAGTTGCAAAAAACGTTCTAAAAAATACAAGTTATTTACAAGCGCCGTGAGGAGGACTTTAAGAACAATTTAGATAATTTATTTGATATAACACACGCTGATGCTTTGGAACGGATGAAAATTGGAGAAGATATAATATTTTTACATAGGGCATCCAGGGTGTTTAACGGGTGGAAACAAAAAGTTAGCCGAAAAAGAAGAAAGGGCAAGACAAAGGAAATTGAATGAAGAGAAAAAAATATGTTTGCAAATGTGTATCGGAGGTTTATCGTCATCTGTTACTACGCAAGGTTCTATTCAAACGCAAGGATATCCCGATCAACTTACCTGCTCAGACGAAAGCCTTGAGGAACCCTTAGCATCCCCCTCTCAAATGGTAAGTCCCAAACTACTAAAAAAAGAGGAAGAAAAGACTTTATCACGCCTAAGTTAGTTGCAGCTTTAGATAGATGCCAATTAAGCATAAGGGATTCTGTCTATATATTTCAGGCAGTAGTAGAAGCACTAGATCTTAGCTGTGATGATTTTCCGATAAACAAATCGTCTATTCAACCTATTAGCACACAGAGTAGAAAAGATAGAGTGGAATCTATAAAAATCAGATTTTCAGAATAATATGCCTGAAATGGTGACCGTTCACTGGAATGGAAAATTATTACCTGGACTTGACTTGAGAAGTTCTAAAGAAGAACGCCTGGCAATTCTGATTTCATATGGAGAAAAGGAACAACTTCTGGCTGTACCCAAACTGGAGAGCTCTTCCGGCCAGGATCAAGCTAAAGCTTTGTTGAACGCACTTTATGACTGAAGCCTCGATGAAAAAGTACAAATAATGTGCTATGACACAACTGTGTCTAATACAGGGCGATTAAGAGGAGCTTGTGTACTATTGGAACAAAAACTAGACAGGGAATTTACTACTCTTTGCTTGCCGCCATTACGTTTACGAACTGGTTTTAAACTTAGTGTTCGAAACAAAAAAAACAACCAAGTCACAAGTTGCCCTAATATCCCACTATTCAAAAAGTTTAGAGACAACTGAAAATTGACGTCTGTTTATTCATTGCGGTTTTATAAGTAAAACCATGGCTTGCATGTAGTCTGGCGGTGAATCAAATCAAGATTTGTGCTTTTTAAAGGGGCTTAATAAAATAAATAGTACTACCTGTATACTGTTCTTAATAAATTGTTAATAATACTGCCTTATTTATTGTTGCAGGAAAATCATTAAGTGATTTTTTGTCTGTCAAGAGCACAAATTTATTTTCTCGATTAAACACTTGAAATGGGATAAAGATGCTGCCTATTCATAGACGAAAAGGAAAGTGTTTTCTTTAAGAGCGGTTAATGATACGGCTGAAAGAGCAGGAAAAACTTAAGCAAGATTTGCATGGTTTTATCACTCCAAAGGAAGACCAAAAGCAATTTTTGCTACGCTGTGCAGGAGCATAGAAATCTGTTTCCAGACTGTAAAAAAGAGAATAAAGAAAAGAAAATATCCTGCCTGATCAGTAATTTTATCTTCTTTTAAAAAATATTTCATAAAAAATTTGATATTTCAATTGTTTTAGCTATATAACGGAAAGGGTCAAAAACAGCAATTTTAGCAACTAACAGCCAACAAAAGGCATATTATTCTGAAAATGTGATTTTTATAGATTCCACTCTATCTTTTCTACTCTGTGTGCTAATAGGTTGAATAGACGATTTGTTTATCGGAAAATCATCACAGCTAAGATCTAGTGCTTCTACTACTGCCTGAAATATATAGACAGAATCCCTTATGCTTAATTGGCATCTATCTAAAGCTGCAACTAACTTAGGCGTGATATAGTCTTTTCTTCCTCTTTTTTTAGTAGTTTGGGACTTACCATTTGAGAGGTGGATGCTAAGGGTTCCTCAACGCTTTCATCTGAGCAGGTAAGTTGATCGGGATATCCTTGCGTTTGAATAGAACCTTGCGTAGTAACAGATGACGATAAACCTCCGATACACATTTGCTCACATATTTTTTTCTCTTCATTCAATTTCCTTTGTCTTGCCCTATCTTCTTTTTCGGCTAACTTTTTGTCTACACCCGTTAAACACCCTGGACGCCCTATGTAAAAATATTATATCTTCTCCAATTTTCATCCGTTCCAAAGCATCAGCGTGTGTTATATCAAATAAATTACCTAAATTGTTCTTAAAGTCCTCCTCACGGCGCTTGTAAATATCTTGTATTTTTTTAGAACGTTTTTTGCAACTCCCTCCAAGCATGGTGAAGATCCACAAGTTTTTTTTTACACAGTTAGGTATAGCTCTGGTAGAGATTCTAGCTTTTATCCAAAATATAATACACTCCTGAATGACGAGATTAGCACTTTCACTAACAGCCAACAAAATCCTCTCCAGTAGTGGTTTAATTTTGAATTAATCATAAGATATATATATATATATATATATATATATATATATATATATATATATATATATATATATTAATTGTTGTGAGCTATTAAATTGTGATAGGTATATACTTCCTAAAATGTATTATGAATAATTTCTACATATCAACGAACAAACATAACTTTTTATTTATCTTCTTTATTTTAATTGTTTTTAAATCTGTAAATAATCAATACTTTGCAAAAAAGCATTTATTTCAAATTTCACGAATGGTCAGAAGCCAGTGTCTGTAACCCAACTACTCCTATGAGAACATTATTATTTTATTTTAAGATAACCAGTTTATGTCAATATAAGTGCGGTTTAGATAATGTGCAATCTGCGACTAATACATTATTATTTATCATATTTATATCCTTTATTTATCAGATTTATATAAAAAAAAAAAAAAGTTATATTAATTATTTCTGTCAATTAAAAACTTGCAGTTACATAGGCTCGATTATACATTCAAAATAATATCCTAAACCCGCTGTAATTACATCGTGTATGAGAACTGAACGATGTGGCAGAGGACTGCGTCCGAGTCACTGGCGCCTTTTCACCGCTAATGTCCGTTTTCTATAAAACTAGTTGATATATTTTGAAATTTGACCGCTGATTTTTAAAGAAGAATAATTGCTCCAGATGTTTTATTTCAGCGCGTTTTTCGTTAACGATGGCCGTTTAATCACAAATTAACTTGGAATTTTAACTTTTACGCGAGTGACTTGAAAAAATTGACTGTAAAGGTATTTTATGTTGTCACGAATGGTCAGAAGCCAGTGTCTGTAACCCAACTACTACTATGAGAACATTATTATTTCATTTCAAGATAACCAGTTTATGTCAATATAAGTGCGGTTTAGATAATGTGCAATCTGCGACTAATACATTATTATTTATCATATTTATATCCTTTATTTATCAGATTTATATAAAAAAAAAAAAAAGTTATATTAATTATTTCTGTCAATTAAAAACTTGCAGTTACATAGGCTCGATTATACATTCAAAATAATATCCTAAACCCGTTGTAATTATATCGTGTATGAGAACTGAACGATGTGGCAGAGGACTGAATGCGTCCGAGTCACTGGCGCCTTTTCACCGCTAAGGTCCGTTTTCTATAAAACTAGTTGATATATTTTGAAATTTGACCACTGATTTTTAAAGAAGAATAATTGCTCCAGATGTTTTATTTCAGGGC
This sequence comes from Aelia acuminata, assembly GCA_911387785.2. Classification (NCBI taxonomy): domain Eukaryota; kingdom Metazoa; phylum Arthropoda; class Insecta; order Hemiptera; family Pentatomidae; genus Aelia; species Aelia acuminata. Next base: position 93,187,568 of record OU426980.1, on the reverse strand, counting down.
GTTTTTCGTTAACGATGGCCATTTAATCATAAATTAACTTGGAATTTTAACTTTTACGCGAGTGACTTGAAAAAATTGACTTTAAAGGTATTTTATGTTGTCAAGACAAATTATTTTAGAACGTCTGTATATTTATTCTGAATCTAGAACTATCTAGCTTTAATCATAAATAGTGAAATTAAGCATAATGGTGAATGTCAGTAATAAAAAATCTAACTAAAATCAAATTCGTCATTCCGCCATGTTTAAACGCCATTTTGGGTTAGTGCGGCCACTTTTATTTTCTGGGAACATTGGCTTTATCTTAATAGTTTATCACATGGAACACAACGATATGCAATTCATAGGTATGTGGGGGGGGGGGGTGCACGGTAGGGGGCTCTGGCCCACGTACTATCAGTGAAGGCTGATCTTGTAGATTTGGGATTAGACGAGGAGAGGTGGATGGAAGTGTGAACGATTAGTGGTGTCGGCATCGGGCTTAAGCTTTTATTCTTCTCCTTATTCTCATATATACGTATGTAATTCTTAATTGATATGGTAGAGCAACCCAATGCATCTGAGCAGCACTGCATATTTTTTTTTTTAAAAAATTCTCTTTAATAAACAATTTCTCTCTAAATTTTTCAACGTTCGTTGAAATTGGATAAAATAGTAAAAATCAAATAACAGATCCCCCTAAAAAAACACTATATATAATATAATACTTAAGTAGTATGTCAGAAACATTCGCGGGAGTTTACTCAACAACTTAACCTATAACCCAAAATTACATTGGGATCAGTTGAAAAGTGTGGAGACGCATAAAGGACGAACAGACTAATTATTTTATTATGGTTATATGACGCCAGTAGGCAAGAATAGTACAACAAATCGAAATTTAAGAAATTCTTTTAGTTTTTTTTTTTTTTCGATTGATGCGCCGATAAAACTAAAATATCGTAAATTGTAATTTTTTTATATCCTCCGTATTTTTCGCTTTTCAGATAACTAATATTAACGTAAAATATTTAAACTAAAGCAACAGCAACTCGCATTGTGCATGCGGAGGGGGAGGAATCAATTCTTTACTTTTACATCCTAAATTATCTGATTTCAACAAATTTTAATGCACTGGTTTTACATAAATCAAATATAATCATAAGCCGATTAATTACTCATAGATAAGTGATACTAGTACAGATAAGTGATGGTGGGGGAGGGCTGGAAATTAGTTTCTTCTGAGAGCGCAACAACGCACATTCCAGTCCTGACCTTCCATTAATTTCTTTCAACAAATTTTAAAATATTTCTTACCAGTGTTGCATGCTGTTAGTTGTTAAGGGGATTCGTTTGATATTTAAGTTGCAGGAAATGTGGGTTTTTGAACCAGTAATGTAAAAATTAATTCTTTTGACACTCATTACTATGATTTTGTCAGCTTATTTTAAATAATTGAAAATGTAATTAAATAACAAGCATGCAACCAACTATCGACAAAAAAAGAGACGAGGATCCCGGAAGCGATGTAGAGGAAGTCAAGAAAGTCAGGACTACCTTAACAAGGACCCGCGAGCCCTCCTTGAGGAACTGGGCAAGGTCCACCAAAATGATGAACCAATTCGTGCCGCCGTTGATCCAAATATGGGGAAGGCAACCGGTGACCCTGTGTGGGCCGTATATGGATGACGGCGTAACCGCGCTCCGCGGCATAACCAGCGCCCACTTATCGCGGCTACCTGCTACCGCTCGCCTTCTAATTAATTAGTATCATTGGCGGCGACACCTCCAAGAGCAGTTTAGAAAGTCATTCTTCACCGGCAACAGCTCACGAAATCGATCTGGATCACGAGAACATGCATGCAACACATTACATTCTCTCTTGTACCGGCCATAAATTACATGTCGAAGACAACTTTCCTTATAGTTTCTCTAACAATAGCCCGTATGTTCCATTGCGGGGCATTGAATCGTGATGCATTCTCAGTTGTTTCGAAATGAAAAGGCACTATTGTTTAGTTTTTTTTAATTCTGTTTTAGGAAAATTACCATTTCCAAAGTTTAGAATAGGAGTATGTGCCCTACAAGTCGTGTAGTTATCCTGCAGCAAATGTTGAACATTTAATGTTGTCCAACAAAAAACGGTTATCCGTCCACCGTATTTGTTTGTTTGTTTCTTATTGTTTTAAGGCGTAAAACCTCCGGGGTCATCAACGCCTGTTGGACTTTATTTTATTTTCTTGAGATTAATATCGTCAGTTTTCGAAAGAAATGTAGTGAAAAGCGCGGAAAGAAAGGCAAAATAGATAAATAGAGAAAAACCTGTAGTAAATTATGCTACTATGTATTTCTATATTTGGTTAATTAATTTATTTATTTTAAGGAAGTTTACAACCGTGTTTATATCAGACTGATTATTATTTAATGCTATTGTTATATCTGGTCGAAGAGATAGTTTATTTAAGCTGGAGATATAATATGGACACTCTTGAATGAATAACAGTGAGAGGGCTATTGCAGTGTTGGCATGTTGGTGGTGACTGTTTGGTTATAAGATGCAGATGAGTTAGGTTCGTATGGCCTATTCTTAACCTAGCCACTGCGACCTCCTCCCTACGATTTGAACGATTGGACATGGTCCAGGGTTTTACGGTTTTTTTAATATATTTTAATTTACTAGGAGGGCTTTCGTTCCACATGGATTGCCAACTGTCTGATATTTCCTTTTTAAGAAAAAGCAAACTGATTTCTTGCGGAGTTCGTATGGCAGTGCCTCGACCTGGAAGTGTGAGTGCTTCTTTCGCTGCCTTATCTGCTAGCTCATTACCAACTATCCCCACGTGACTGGGGATCCATACGAAGTAAACTGACTTTTCTAGATTGTCAAGCATACAGATGTAATTATGAATTTTTTGCAAGACGGAATGTTTTGGGTACATGTTATTTAAACCTTTAGTGCACTTAAAGAGTCTTTTCTAGATTGTCGAGCATACAGATGTAATTATGAATTTTTTGTAAGACGGAATGTTTTGGATACACGTTATTTAAACCTTTTAGTGCACTTAAAGAGTCGGATATTACAACTATTGTGTTTGATGAAACTGTCATACAGAAGTGGAGGGCTGAGGCTTTGGCATGTAGTTCTGCAGTGTAGATGCTGGATAATTTATGGAGTTTTATTTTATGTGTGGAATTGTTGGTAACGAAAGCGGAAGCAGTGGCATCTTCAGATTTTGAACCATCGGTGTGCGATAATTTTAGTGAAAATAAAAAAAGGGGGAAAATACACTTAATCTGATCAATATCACTAACGTAAAAAACGGGATAAAAAAATTATTTCGCTCTGGTGAGCTCGGAAAAGCAATTAATACAATTATAATAACTGTAAAATAAAAAAATGAAATAAATCTTTAATGCAATTTACCAAGCCTACGCTGTACGCTGATTCTGAATTTCGGGCAAGGGTGAGATGAGGATAATCGGGTAAAAGACATTAAAAGGAGATTCTAGGATAAAGGAAATTTTAACCTGTTGCTCGTTCTTCTTGAATTTTGCGGCCAGCGGCAAACAATGATGATTGAAGAGAAAACTTTAAAAAAAATACGAATTTCATACCCAGGAGGCAGAAAATCGTAATAAATTGACACCCAAGAGGTACAAAAAAAACCATCGGCGGCGGACTCTAAATGAGAAACACACACCACGACGATGAGACTGCTTACAATTCCACATTCAGAGAGCAAGTGCGCAAAAAAAAAAAATGGCTTCGCCCGGAATTCTAATCCCTTACAAATGTCACCATGATGCCACTGATAACCAATTGTTGGCCCAGCGTGTGACATCTCCGTGACAGTTAAGGTGGCAAATTCGAATTGGAATGTAAAAAAAAAGAATCATGTATGATGAAATAAAATCAAAATACCGAACAATCGCTATACACTAAGAATGGATCTATAAAGCTTTGTAGGAGACGGTGGAATTCAGTTTTGTATTCTGTGAGAGAGGTATCGCTTTTGGATAATCGGTAGAGATGGATAATTGTTTTAGGAGGATTGTATATCCAAAGTGGGTTTTCATTTTCTGTTTGGTGAATAGGTAAGTTCTTGAGGAATGAAATGGCCGAATAAATTCTTTCTGACAAGTTAGAAAATCTTGGGTTAAAAGTGTATTTATGTGTACGATGTTTATTTTGAGGGAGTAATCTTGAAATATAGTTTATAGCCAGTTTTTTTCTTCGAAATAAGAGAGGGTGTATTCCGACTTCAGCGCAAAGACTCAGGATAGGGCTTGTTCGAAAAGCGCCAGTCGCGATCCTAATACCTGTATGATGTACTGCATCCAATTTATTTAGGACCCGGAGACGTGCAGAGCCATATACAAAGCACCCGTAGTCAAGTTTGGAGCATACTACAGCTCTATAGAGCCTTAGCAACGTGACTCTGTCCGCGCCTCAGGAAGTATTGCTCAGATACCTTAACACCATCATTCTTTTTGTAGCGGTTGTTTTTAGGGCAGAAATGTGCGGTGCCCAAGTCATTCGTCTGTCAAAGATCATGCCTAAGAATCTGTGATGGTCGGTGTATGGAATTAAAGCGTTTCCAAGATATAAATCGGGTGAGTGAGGTGTGTTTCTTTTTCGACTGAAATGAACGCATATAGTTTTTTCGGTAGAGAAATGAAGATCAATAGAAAGGGACCAGATTTGGATTCTACTACCAGCGTCTTGTAATTTGCATTTCATAGTGGAAATATTGTCTGATCGGCAAAATATGGCAAGGTCATCGGCGAACAACAGCGGCTTGACACCTCTTGGCAAGTTCAGTCCTTAGTCGCTTATCGCCAAACAGAATAGTGTTGGACTGAGGACACAGCCCTGGGGGACGCCGTTGAGCTGTTCTCGGTATTCTGATAGTTCAGATCCTATTTGAACCCTAAAGTGGCGATTCGAAAGAAATTATTCAATATAATTGTACATCCGACCTTTTATTCCTACTGATAATAGTTTATTGAGAATGATCGAGTGGTTAATGTTATCGAAAGCTTTTTCCAAATCAAAAACTATTGCAAGTGTTTGTTGTGCGTTTACAAAGGAATATTGTATTTCGGCTTCAGTAGTTATATTTAGCCGGTTGAGCAGGAGCACGAAGGAAATGAGCGTGCCGTAGTAGAGCTATATGTGACCTTGAGGGTCATTGACCGACCTTGTGAGGGCGAGGGGGGTGTTGTTCTAGGGTGAGGGGGGGTGTCCTCGAGGTGTGTTATGAGGTTTTGGTTGACCTTGAAGGGGTCAACGGATGTGAGATGCCCAACATGGCAACGTTGGATAGTAAGAGTGGCAACAGCGCGTGCTTGAGCCGTGCTGTAGCGTGGCACCTGTTCCCGGGGGCAGGTGTGCGCGGTGCACGGGTTGTGGCTGCAGGTGCGTGATTTAATCAGTTTACTGGTGCATGACTCAGCTGTTTCATTCAGAATTCATTCATAATTGTCGTTACGAAGCAATGATGTCGGAGGAATAAAGATCAGTTCCAACCCATACCATCCTGGTGGCTCCACTCTTATATAGCCCGCTTGCAGTGGCGGGGTGATCCTGACGTCATGCCCATTCAGCACTGTTTACATATGAGCGATGCCTTGAGCTAGCTCGCGACGGGTCTGTTATCTGTTTAAAAGGATGCCGCCCAGATATCAGCCGCCGCTGATTATAAACAAGACGACAAAGAACCATTCATTCTTGAGCCGGATAAAGAATCCATCTTATCTACGCCCAGTCAGCACGAGCTGCACTATGATAATCTCGAGCAAGTAGACCTCGAGGAGTTAAGACGACAAAGAACCATTCATTCGCTTATCTGTTGTGTTCACCGCAATACGTGTTTTCTATTTGAAAGGATGCCGTCCGAGTAGCACTGCCGCAATTTTATCAATGCACATCCAGCAGATGAGAAGCTATCGCTATACTTGTTATCTATTTGAAATGATGCCGCCCAGACATGAAAGAGTGCCGCCGCTGAGCAATATTTATCATCAAAATAAAGAAAAAAACGATTCCCTTCGTGTGATCTTTGAATAAATAGAAGGCCAGAGATAGAGACCAGTGCATACGTCGGATGTCAAATACAGTCCTCACATCCTCACAGTAAGTACTAAGTAATTTAATAACTGTTCGTTGAATAATTAGCATGTGAATGTCTGTCATTGTCAATAGAATGTATTTTTTTGTGTGCATGTTTCAGATGTCTCTCATAAAAAATTGAATGAAACAAAACCATTTACAAAAACATTGGGGAACTGACTATAGGACAAACATACAAAATTAACAAATTAACATAAAAGGAGAGAGAATATGGCTTGAGCATCGAAGCCATTATTGAGAACTTGGAAGTTGACGAGGGGCAGATAAGAACATATTTGCCGAAAAGATATCTGTTCGTTATAACTGATGAAGATATAGCACAGTATGATGGTAAATATTATTAAAATACTTAATAAAGTTGTAAAAACATTACTATACTTAGCTAATTGATGTTTTGTGTTTTTAGGTCAACTAAAATTTAAATATTGTGGGAAAAAGAAAAATTCATATGAATTAACGTTTATATAAATATAAATAAATAAATAAATATATAAATATTACTAGTTTTAGATAAATATTAATAGTTTTAGTTTTAGACCTAGTTATAATTTTTGTTTAATTTAATTTTTAATTTAATTTAAGGATTTAATAAAATGAATAATAAAAACAATTATTTGTGTGAGCAATGTGGGTTATTGGTTCCAAATAGACGGCACAGATGTAAATGGTTGCTTTTTTATTGTCAAAACTGTGGGAAAGAATTTAATAGAAAGTTCAATTTTGAACGTCATAAAATAAACTGTCAAGTTGTTAGTGGGGTTAGTAGTAATAATACGTTCAACGTGAGCACAATGGAAATACCGAATAAAAAAAGAAAATATAGCATGTTTGGTAGAAAGATGCGAGAGAAGGCGATTGCTGAAGAAAACGGGATTATTAGAGCTTCTTTAGGAAATGCGGTTGAGGACGTATACATTTCTAACGATAGTAAAAAATTAGTAGCTACCGAATTTTTAAACAATAAAAAAGAACTCTTAGTAAATTTATTAAATTCTTATGTTGAAGATTGGAAATCTTATAAAATAAATATAATGTTAGAATGTACATATATTAAGAAAAACGGAAACACTATTAGTGAAAGAACGGATTTTAATTTTAAATCGAAAGATGCGACCTTGAAAATTATGTTGAAATAACTTTTGAAAACATTTTAGCGGAACAGGACGAGTTTGAAAAAAAAGGTTCTGCTTGGATGTACATTTCATAATTTAATACATATGCTTACATTTAACAAAATATAGACCTTTTGGAGGATCCCAATATATTGAATTACCTAAAAAAATTAAGGATAAACGTTGTGTTATAAATGTAAAAAATAACACTAATGATTGCTTCCGTTTAGCTATACTTAGTGAAGATATTAGATCGAATAAATCTAATGAAGACAAAAATATTCAAACCACATATTCCTTTGATTCGATATCGTTCCCGACTCCAATAAAGGAGGTAAAACGATTTGAAAATTTAAATAATGTGTCTATAAATGTTTACGGCTTAGACGAAAAAAATAATGTGTATCCAATTAGAATTAGTAAAAAGGAAAATTATAATAAAATGTTCGATTTATTGTTTTTACAAAATGGGGAAAATTTTCACTATTGTTTAATTACGAATCTTTCACGATTAGTAAGTTCTCAAATATCGTTGAAAGAACATGCATATACTATATGTCGTAGATGTCTGACCACACAGAACAGAAGAATACACATTGTTTAGCAAGAATTTTTCTGATTTTTTATTACAAGCATCAATTGGTTTCATACAAATTGTTGTATGGAATGACGAGTTATATTCATGTAGAATCTGAGGTAGGATATCTAAAAATTTGTAATTTCCTTGCATACTGAAGGCTTTCCACATTTTCCCTTTTAATGTTCTATTAAACCTTTCTACAATGAAAGCTTTCATATTAGAAAAGGTGGAATAATGATTAATGGATTATTTTTTCATTAGAGATTTAAACTTGGAATTGTAAAATTCCTTTCCCTGATCACTTTGAATATGTTTTGGAATTTATCTTCTCGAAAGAAACACACTCTCCATTGCTTTAGCCACATTTTCTCCTGATTTGAGCTTTAGAGGCAGGGCCCAAGCATATTTGGAAAAACAGTCGATAATTGTTAATAAATATTTGTACCCATCATTTTCTCGAGAATAAGGTATCATCTCTACTAGATCTATTTGCCACAAGTCATTTATTCCTTTCAAAACTATCTTTCTCCTAGGATATTTCTTGTGAGCTGGCTTATGCAATTCATTTACAACAGTTCTTTAATTATTGATGAATCCATCTACTTCTTCTCAAGTACTCTGTTTAGGTAACCAAGTGTGACCACATCAGATTCCTTCTCAGGTTCAGCTACGTTTGTTATTTTCTTATCAAGAGAGTCATATATACCTTCAACCAAGGTTAAAGCAACGCTGTTTAAAAATTCTTTGGTAACAACATCCTATTTATTTATAGGTGGTGCAAAGTTGACAAGTCTTTTTCTTTTTCCATCAATCCAATTACCAGGCCAATTGTTTAAATCACAGTAAGTAGCCGCTAGCGTATCACAATACACTTTATTAACTGCGATTGGGTTTGCAACATTGAATATTCGTAAATTGCGTGCATCGATGTCCTTTACAGACTTCAATATGCTAAACGGAAAATAGCGTTTTTTACTTTCACTTACCTATATATGAAATACTCGTATATAGTAAGGTGGAAGTATTGCGATCGTGAAAATTTTCGACTTCCGGTTTTCAACGGAAATACACGTTTTGGGGTCCCCTGAGTCAAAATAACCAAGTCACGCGAAATGGTCTGTGTGTGTGTGTGTGTGTGTGTGTGTGTGTGTGTGTCTGTGTGTGTGTGAACAGACTAGCTCAAAAACTATAAACCTTGCGATCCTGAAATTAGGTATTTAGTGTAGGTATATGCCCGCGATGTGACAGCATAAATTTCATCAAAATTACTTAAAGGGAGGGGGTACTTTACTTAATAACTTTTTAGGTTTTTTTCGATTTTCTCAAAAACGGCTCTAACGATTTGGATTAAACTAAGTATTTCATCTATTTATATGCCCGAGATATGACTGTAAAAATTTCGTCAAAATTTATTAACCGGAGGGGGGACTTTACTTAATAAATTTTGTAAGATTTTCACGTGTTTTTTTTTTATTTACTCTAAATCGGCTTTAACGATTTTGATCAAACTGGGTATTTGATGTATGTATATGCCCGAGAAATGACTGTTAAAATTTCATTAAAATTGATTAACCGGAGGGGGGACTTTACTTAATAAATTTTGAAACCTTTTCACGTGTTTTTTTTATTTACTCTAAATCGGCTTTAACGATTTTGATCAAACTGGGTATTTGATGTATGTATATGCCCGAGATATGACTGTTAAAATTTCATTAAAATTGATTAACCGGAGGGGGGACTTTACTTAATAAATTTTGTATCATTTTCACGGGGTTTTTTATTTACTCAATAACGGCTTTAACGATTAACAAAAATAAGATATGGATGTAGAAAAATGTGTGACTGGGAAATTATATTTGACAAAACACGTCAATTTCTTATCTAAGTAAGTTGGTAAGTGAAAGTTGTGTGTTGCGCGCACGCATCAGATTTTTATACTTGGAGTGCTTTAATGACATGTGAGATCCGAACTTGTTTATCGCCATGTTTAACCTAGCTATATATGGTCTTTAATATATAATATTTTCTTCTCGTAGCTCTTCAATTATTGATTCTATTTCGTTTTGGTGTCCTTCATGACCGGCATTAGCGGAAGCCATTAACAGCTTTAGACTACTTTTTACTAGATTTACTAGCTCATTTGGATCGTTCCAATACTCATACAGAGGTTTATCGGCTCTCATAAGACCAGTGCCCCGTTTGTGAGAACGGAGCTTCATTCTCGGAGCTGAGGAAGGGGGATGGAGTTTTAAGGTTTCCGGTGGAAATAACTTGGATATTACATTTCTATATTTCTCTCTGATAGTGTTTCGTTAGTCACATACTCGTCCTCGTATTCTTCAGATGACAATAGGGGAAAGGAAAAAGTAGATAACGGTCTAGCTCTTTTGTAGTGAGGCGTTGTTTTCGGCAATAAAGTTGATTTTCGGTAAATACTAGCAGACTCGTTTTTATCTGGCGATTCGTCCCGCTCATTAACACTTTCTCTGGAAGTCAGTTCCGGTATGGATTTTAATGATTGTTTAATGTCTTCTAAAGGTTGAAGCACGGGTGTAAAAAATTCTTGACGACCCGTTTCAATCTCCTGGAGGTTACGCTTCAATGCTCGAAATTTGTTTTTCAAAATTTCACTTATTTTTATTATTTGACGAGTGACTTTCGGGTCCATGATTGTTAATGATAATTACTGCCGAGATCGCTCTTTATATATCTACAATGTATGTGTCGATTCCTTTTCTAAAACGTCCATCGTTCATACCCCTACTTTTATCAATAACGAAATAGCCAAACAGTTCTTGCCAGCATAACGAGCACATGTCTTTAAAAAGAGTAAAACTTAAATCTTTCATGCTTACATGTTTATCATAAATATGTTTTAAATTTAATTCATCTTGAGGAAAAACTATTAAAAAGCTAAAATTACACCTGATAAGATGTCTCGGGATACAAACATAACTTTGTATTAAATAAAAGCAATCGAGGTTCATATGACGGCCATAACTAAAGTATCGTTTAATTATATCCTGATCTTCCATGGTGACATCATCAAATATGCAGATCGAATTTGATTCGACTTTTTGAGGCAATTCCTTTGCATCTTCAAATTCATATAATTATTTCAGGAACAAGATTTATGACGCTTTTTAAATACTGGTATTTAGGTTGATGTAAAGTTTTTCCAAACAGATACACATTTTTAAACTTTAAGCCGCTAGGGTTTAATAGCAATCCAATCATAATATTGGGCTTCCCACATCCGCTCGGACCACATATCAAGGCTCGGATAGTGTTTGGTAGTAATGAACTATGCCTCTCCTCCGATTGTCCTTTAACTGGGGAAAAGTTGGTAGTAGGGGAACATTGCACTTGTTTAACTAATTTCATTCTGAATGCAAACAACATCAAGACGGCTATATATGCCCTATTGTTTCATTAGGGACCTGTAGGGGAGTACAGTATGAGTCACAAGGCTCGCAAAGGCAGAGGTTTGCTGAACAGTCTTATCAATAGGTTGCCGATTGAATTGCACCTTCCAGGATATCAATACTGCGGTTCCGGTACGAAACTAGAAAAACGCTTAGCTAGAGGTGATAGCGGAATAAACGAGCTTGATAGAGCTTGTAAAGAACACGATATAGCTTATAGCATAAATAAGGATATGGAGAGTCGTAAACAAGCGGACAAGATTCTTGCTGATAATGCTTGGAAACGGGTTAAAGCTCCAGATTCGTCATGGGGAGAAAAAACCGCGGCTTGGTTAGTTACGAATGCAATGAAAGCAAAAAGGAAAATTGGTTAGGGGCTGAGGAAGAAAAAAAAGAAAATTAGTTTTAAAGATTTGGTTAAATCGTCAAAAGTAGATGATGTATCATCTATTCTCAATGCATCAAAGGCGGCATATAAAAAGACTAAAATGCATCTACGTGGTAAGGCGAAACCTTCACCGCCAAGAGTTTTTCCGCTACCAAAAGAGGGAGGTTTTCTCTAATTTCTTGTACCATTGATGGCAGGACTTTCCGCTGTGGGATCTTTAGCAGGGGGAGCAGCGAGTATAGCCATGGCGATCAATGAAGCTAAAGAAGCCAAACTAAAATTGGATGAGCAAAAGAGGCATAATTTGGCCATGGAAGGTCAAAAAGTTGGAAACGGACTATATTTGAAACCATATAAGAATGGTTACGGTCTATTTATAACCCGAAAAAAGACCAAGAAAAATATGACTACCAAATAAACCATTGACCAATTTGGAATTGAATCATTTAGCAAAAGTTTTAAATGTTCCAAATTTTCGTGGAGTGTTTATGATTGATAATCTTGCAAAATATCCAAAAAAACTCGAGTCAGCTATTATAAAGTTAAATACAAGTTCAGAACCTGGTTCTCATTGGGTCTGTTATGTAAAAAAAGATAATGTAGTGAAATACTTTTATTCTTTTGGAAATTTAAAACCTCCTCCTCAATTGTTAGATTATTTCAAAGGTTGTCAAGTATTATATAACCGCCGTCGTTATCAAAAGTAGAATACTCCGGTTTGTGGACACCTTTGCATAAAGTATTTAGCCGATGTTTCTCATAAATTTTGATCATTAATAATCATGAGCTACACAGTAACGTTTACAGGCAATTCTAGCGTTCTTCATGCAAACTTCCTACCTCCTCTAGAATAAGGGCCGGATTGTACAATCGGGTTATTATCTTTTGACGCGTATAATACTATTCCAAACATAAGAAAGGGTGTTAACGATGATCTGGTCGTTCAGATCGGTGATCTGGCCATTCAAATACCTGAAGGATCGTATGATATCGACGCTATACAATCTTTTCTAAGCGACGAAATCGCTCACCGTGATACGGGTGCTGGACTTGTACTCAGAGGAAATCCAAGTACCCTGAAGACTGAAATTAGATTGCCTAAGCAGGTTTTTTTCAACTGTCAAGGCAAACCGCATTTCATCGGCCCGCTATTGGGTTTTACTAGCCCCGAACAAGTCATTAACCCAGGGCATCAGTATACTGAATCAAACGACATTGTGAAAATCCTTAGTGTAAATACTATTTCGATTCATTGTAACATCGCGTCGGGGTCTATCATGAATGGAGATCCGGATCATAGTATACATCAATTCTTTCCTGCAGTAGAACCAGGATATAAAATCATCGAAACCCCGAATCCAGTCATTTACTATCCTACTAACGTGAGGACTGTTGACAATATTACTGTTCGTTTAGTAAATCGAAACGGCGAGCTTATTGATTTAAGAGGAGAAACAATTACTATAAGATTACATTTAAAGAAAAATGGGGATTGATTTTACCAGAGATAGTCTTAACCAGAATCTAGCTGGTTATAAAAGGAGATGTCAGACCCCATTAAGATTTAGTACATCTAAATCATCAAGGCGGTTAACACCTGCAAACGCAAACTTTTTAAAACAGTGTGGTTTTCGGTTAAAAATAAAAACATGAATAATATACTGAACATAACATCAGACATGAAATTTGATGACTCCCTTACACAATTTCAATATCATTCGCATCAGCCGTATGCAGGCAACACTTTTAACAAGTCTGATGAAATCAGAATTCCGATCCATCAACAAGATGTTTATACGTTTCCTTCCTTAAGTTTTATTTACATTGAAGGACGAATTTTAAAAAAATACGGTACTCTAGGAACTATTTTAAAATTGACTAATAACGCGTTTGCCTTTTTGTTTGATGAGATCAGATACGAATTAAATGGCATTGAAGTTGATAGAGTCAGAAACCCTGAATAACTGCAACGCTTAAAGGTTATGCTTCGTTTTCACCTAATCAAGTAAAAGGTCTTGAAAATTCGGGGTGGATAATACCTGGCATCGATAAAACTCTTTCAATCGATAAAGACGGATTTTTTTAGCTTATGCCTGCCACTGGATATTCTCACATGTCGAAGGTGAATCGAGCTGAAGGGTTGGCAAACTCTGATTAAACATTGCGAAAGAAATAACAACCTGTTCTATTTTCATAACTCTGTTCCTTCCCCTCTTGGAAAGTGTACAATACACATTTTTACACCTTACTCGGTCTTCAACCTCCACTTTCTTGGGCCTGCTTTGCAAAAGAGATAACATCCTTGGAATCTGGTCGGCGATGAATCTCCATTCTTCCGTATCCATATACACTGCAGTTTTCTTGTCGATGACCGCGACAGTGGGTACAAAATCGCAAAGACCGACTCGCACTACTTTGCTACTGACGATGGAGTAGTCTGTCACCAGTTCCAATCGACGCGGCACAACCATCTTCCAAGGCTTCAACGTTGAGACTAAAAGGTTCAACAGAGAGGAGGGGAAACATGAAGTTTTCCTATTTTTTTTTATTAGTTGATTTATTTCGTTTCTTTTTATTTCATATAAATCGATTTGGTTTTTTAAATGGTAAAGTTGTTGAATAAACCGTTTAAACCTCTTGTGCATGTCAGCAACACCCACAGCTTTTTTCCTCTTCTTTTTTATCACATACGTCATCTATTATCATGGTAGCTTCTCTAGTTGTTCCAAGTACTCAATAAAGGGACAATATTTAGAGCATTTCTTGTGATCTAAAAGAGAATCGTCATGTTCCAACCATTCGTGTAATATTACTCCACAAAAAGGACACCTTGTCCGATCTGAGTTTTTCAAATAATAAAATCCGGCTGCTGCTAGTTTCAAAGCACTCACTGGTGAATTCCAACCGACGAATGTGGACAGTCGGTCGGCCTCATACCTCATGTTCTTACTAGTTAGTCGTCCCATATTAAACTGGTTTATCAGTACTAGGACTATGACGAAGGCTTATGTATGTGGTGAGGGGTAGTGGGGGGAGAAACCTCTCGCTTTTACTAAGCTTGTAAACGACACAATGAATTCAAATAGGCTTCAATTATAGATGAACTTGAATGAAACAGCTGAGTCATGCACCAGTAAACTGATTAAATCACGCACCTGCAGCCACACCCTGCAGCGCACACCTGCGCCCGGGAACAGGTGCCACGCTACAGCACGGCTCAACCACGCGCTTGCCACATCTACTATCCAACGTTGCCATCTCGGGAATCTCACATCCGTTGACCCCTTCAAGGTCAACCAAAACCTCATAACACACCTCGAGGACACCCCCCTCACCCTAGAACAACACCCCCCTCGCCCTCACAAGGTCGGTCAATGACCCTCAAGGTCACTTATAGCTCTATTACAGCACGCTCAAGGTCATTTCCTTCGTGCTCCTGCTCAA
The DNA here is from genome assembly GCA_911387785.2 of Aelia acuminata. NCBI lineage: Eukaryota > Metazoa > Arthropoda > Insecta > Hemiptera > Pentatomidae > Aelia > Aelia acuminata. Next base: position 93,172,507 of record OU426980.1, on the reverse strand, counting down.
CCGGCTAAATATAACTACTGGCTTCTAAGGTAACTAAATGGTCTAATGTGCATCGGCCTTTACGGAATCCTGACTGAAAAGGTTGAATTAGATTGTTGTTTTCTATTATCCAGATTATTCTTTTATTGATCATTGGTTCCATTATTTTACTTAGGCAACTCGTGAGAAATATGGGGCGATAGCTAGTTGGTAAACGTTTGTCATTTCCGCTTTTTAGAATTGGGATTACCAACGAATCGCGCCAATTACGTGGAAACTGTCCGGAGGACCGCACATAATTATAATAACCATGTAGCCATTCTAGAGTGTTTTCTGGAAGATTTTTATGCCTTCATTCATATTCATGCCAGGGGATGAGCCTTCAACGTTATTTAATATGTTTTTGAATTCCCACATAGAGAACGGGAGGTTGTAGTGTAATGTTTCATCGTTCATTATTATTTCTCTATCCGGTGCTTCATGATTGGTTGGTTTCTCCCGGAATTATATATTTCAGAAAAGAAGTCTGCAAATGTGTTAAAGACGGGTAGAGGATCGTCTGACAGTTGTCCGTTGACCAAAATGGTGTGGCGACAGGGAAGGGGAGTACTTGAAATTTTACGTATTTTGTTCCACACTTCGGTTGATGATCCAGAAGAATTAATGGAACTGTTAAAATTTTTCCATGACTCGGTCTTGCATTGCTTTATTACATGTCTGCACATGACACGGTGTCTTTTATATTCTATTAATTTTTCGGAGGTCATGGATTTTTGAAAATTTTTGTAGGCCTTTCGGCGATCTTTAATCGCTTTTTTGCAGGCATCATTAAACCAAGGTAAAAGCGGCCTTCGTGGTGACTCGGATGTCGTTGATATTGAGGCTTTAGCTGCATCTACGATCTTATTCGTGATGGTTTCACAGCCTTTATCGATATTCATTTGGTACGGAGGAGTTTGGGGTGGAGACGCAAGGGATGTAAACAGAGTCCAGTCAGCTCTGTTTAGGATCCATCTTGATTTCATTCTTGAATGGTTTGTTGGTTTAAATTTCATTAGGATCGGAAAATGATCGCTACCGTACAAGTCTGGTAATGTCGTCCAATTTACAATATTATATAAAGCACTATTGGTTAAAGAAATGTCTATGTGAGAATAGGTACCATGGCTTGAACTGAAAAAGGTATTTTCTCCGGTGTTGAGCAGAAGTCGATCAGTGGCGTCTAAAAAATTTTCGATTATTTTACCTCTAGTGTTTTTATCTTGGGACCCCCATAGAGGATTATGGCCGTTAACGTCCCCGAAAGAAAGTACTGGTCGTGGTAATTGATTGTAGAAATCTATAAGTTGTTGCGTCTTTATTATACGGTCTTGGGGAAGGTATATGTAACATATGGTAAAAGAACAGTCTTTGTGCACCCTGACTGCTATAGTTTGGAGATGGGAGTTAATGTTAATTGGTTCAGAGTAAACAGACTTGTGGATAGCTATTAAAATTCCGTGATAACTGTTTAGATTTTCTTTCCTATATATTTCAAAAATTTTCATAGTAAAATTATCACTGATTTTAAGGTGAGTCTCTTGAAGAGCTATGCAAAACGGGTCCGTATCTTTTATGAGTATTTTTGAATCATTAAAATGGGTTTTTACACCATTGCAGTTCCATTGAACTATTGACATATTTTGGTGTTATTAGGTATGTATTCCTCCTCAGATACATACATACATAACCCGTAAGACATATGTAGAAAAAAAAAAAGGAAAAAAGAGAAAAAAAAAAAAAAAGTACACACCCACGCGCGCGCGCATGCACACACACACACAAACACACACACACACACACACACACACACACACACACACACACACACACATATATATATTCACATATTTTATGCAGCCTGGTGTTAAGAAAGCATCACTGTGCTTCAAAATTATATTTAGATTTTTTATTATATTTATACGTAAGAAAATAAACAGGAACTTTTATAGTGATAGCCATGTTTATGCCCGTAATAAAATAAATTCAGGTAAAGGTAATGCGAACAGTAATAAAAAAATATCATAAAAAAGAGGAAGAGAAAAATAAATTGTAATAACCAGAGTAATCATTATAAACAAACACCGGTAGCAGGAAAGAGTAATTGTTTATAACGGCGATAATATGCGGCTTGTAAATATTTATCAATATGACTAGTACTGCGATATTGTTATTGTTGACAGTGAGTTTGTCATTACGGAATCTTATTGTAGTTAGATTATTATTGACATTTAATTAATAAGTATATGAGTTAGGGCAAGGACTGGGTTTAAAAACAGTTATTATGTAATATTGTTACAGTTATTATATTGTTTTCGTAGATAACGGGTATCTCGTAATATATTTTTTTGATCATGATGTTTTTTTAGTTTTTAGTTTGCCCGATTTTTTATTACTAACGAGAGTAAACTCTCCTTCCAAGTTGATATCTGGCTCTTGGGTATCCATAGAGTCAGATACTTACTTACTTACTTACTCCCTGGCGCTACAGGTCTATGTGACCCTTGGCCTTCCGAACTATCCCCCTCCATCTGTCACGATCCCTGGCAGCAGTCCTCCAGTTTCTTATTCCCAGTTTCGCAGCGTCCTTCTTTACCTCATCTTTCCATTGGCTCCTCGGTCTGCCATTTTCCTTTTTCTTTCGAGGATTTCCATGTCAAGCATCTTTTTCTGCGGCCTCTCCTCTTCCATCCTTTCTACATGACCAGCCCAACGTAGCCTACCTGCCTTTATGTGGTTAACAATGTCCTCATTTTTTATTAAGGCTACTATTTCATTGCTGCTCTTAACCTTCCACCTTCCGTCAATCCTCTTTACTGCACCATATATTTTTCTTATTATTTTTCGCTCAAAAACTCTCAGTTTTTGGCATTCTGACGCTGGAAGGCACCAGTTTTCAGACCCGTAAGTAACAACTGGTGTGTTAATCATATGACATATCACAATTTATTCGAAAGGGAAACAATTAACACAACTGCAGGAAGATATTCAAAGCACTTTGAATAAGGTCAATCGTTGGATTAGTACCAAAATTTCAGGCTTCAAAATTTCAACAGCTAAGACAGTTGCAGTCCTGTTCAGTAAAAGACAACCTAATATTTTGCCATCACTTTCCATTGCCGGTCAACCAATCTCTTACTCAAACACAATCAAATACCTAGGTGTAACTTTTGATAGAACTCTCAGTTGGTCTCCTCATATAAAACTATTAAAAGCAGATTATCTCCGCTCCTTAAACCTGTTAAAATAGTATCTAATACAAGTTTGGGTGCAGATCGGGCCAGTATGTTAATGTTATACTAAACTCTTATACGATCTAAATTGGATTACAGCTGCTGTTCATACAACTCAGCTTCTACTCGAGTCCTAAGAATTCTGGAATCTGTACAGAATACGGGTCTTAGGTTAGCTAACGGTGCTTTCGTTCTAGCCCTTCTAGTAGTCTTTGTGTTGAAGCCGGCGTACCTCCCCTTGACCTAAGACGACAAGAACTCGATCTCAAATACTTCGTTAAAATCCTCTCCACCTACAATCATCCTTTGAATTATCTATTCCCCAATAAACAGCTCCTATCCCAACAACAAATTTCCTTAAAGAAGAGAACATCCTTTGCAGTCCGTGTTGCAGCATCCTTATTTGACCTCGACCTTGATATACCCACATTCCATGAGACTGTAACATCTCCTATCCATCCCTGGGGACTACCTACCCCAAAAATCATCCTTTCTCTCACATGGCTACTTAAAAGCAACACAGCACCACTAATTTACAAAAACAAATTTCATAAACTTAAAGAAAAACTAGGGGACGCTAACTAAATTTACAGCGACGGCTCTAAGAGTTCTATAGGAGTAGGAGCCTCGATAATATGCAATGATAGGCAGCATCTTTTTTCCTTATCTGCTACTTGTAGCATCTTTACTGCGGAGATCGTCGCAATCCATAAAAGTTTAAATGTTATACAAGCCACAAAGAAATCCATAGTTATTTGCAATGACTCACTTTCCGCTCTAATCTGTTTAAAAAATATTTTCTGTTTAAATCCCATAATTCAAAATATCCTCATTTCAATAAAGTCGGGCGTGACAAGCAATAGCACTGTATTCTTCCTATGGGTTCCAAGTCACTGCGGAATAGTTGGAAATGAATTGGCGGATCAGGCCGCCAAAAAAGCATTAACAGATGGCATTCCTTATCTAGGGGTTCTAGCAGCGGACTTTTTATCCCTCATCAAGCAAAAAATGAAACAAAGTTGGGAAAACAGGTGGTTGAATTTATCTGAAAATAAATTACATGAAATTAAAAGAGAAGTGATCCCATGGAAGTCCTCTAACAGGAGTAAGCGCAGAGAGGAAGTAATTTTGACGCGTCATCGCATTGGTCATACGCGCTTGACACATGGACACCTAATGGCACGCGAAGACCCTACCGACTGTCAGGCTTGTGGATGTACCGCTGACAGTAAAGCATATTTTGACGGAATGCAGGGCCTACGAAGAATACAGAGCACTCTTACCAAATGACTTATACAGTACACTGCAAGACAACGTAACAGACACACTGTACGACTTTCTAAAATTAACAGAATTATATACTAAGATATAAACCGAAAATTGGAATAAATGGCGATGATGACCCTAGTGGTTGACGCCTTAATAAAAAAAAAAAAAAAAAATGAAAAAAGGCGAACATGAGGCCGTTTTCTTTTAACCTTCCGGCTACTTAGTTCTATGGGATCCCCCATATTTAAAATAAACAAAAGTAAAATAAGAAGATATTGAGAGAAGAAAAAAAATAAATTAATAAAATAAAATAAAAATAAAGAAATTATAAAACGTGCTTCTTCACAAAAAATATAATGCAATTTTCAAGAGATAAAAAGAAAATAATAAATATAGGTATAGATATTTCAGTCTTATCTGAACAGCAGGGAGCGCTAAGTAGGGACGTCTTCTCTCTTCAGATCCTAAACACTGACTGGTCCACCGTATTAATTATGATTTACATGTTGAAAATAAAGAGCTTTAGCTCCGGCCCTTATTTTTGTTTAGTTTTATCATCATCATCAGATGGAGGTATGGTCCTCACAGGTCCATGACCTCCTCAACTATTTTACTCCAAACAGAAATTTTCCATCCTCCATTTCTATCATGGAAAATGTTCTCCTCCTTTTACTATATCATTTTTAATAATATACATGTATGAAACTCCTGAAGATGCCCGAATAGGCGAAAATTTGGCTGTTTTAATGTTATGTAATATAAAAGATTACAATTTACATACAAGATACAATTTAAGTGTTAAATCTTAACATGCAAATAAAAAAAAAAATTAAATGAAAATTCATTTCAAAGATATTAGCGCTTTACGGAAATTTGAAGCCGGATTTTTATAGATCCATAATCCTGATATTCTCCTTCTGCTCACTTATTCACTAATAATTATTGCTATAAAATGAAAAATGGATAGGCCAAGACTTCTATTATTCATTATACTAATGCTTTTTAAATGATTTTTTTTTCTATTTGCAGGTGCAAAGTTAATAATGTTTTCACCTCAAACGGCCCTTTGACAACTGCACGGTTGACATATTATTCTTCCAACAGATGAGTGCTGAGAATGTTATGTTATTATAATAAAGTTATCACGAATTAGGTTTCCTTTCCCCATCCTTCCAAAGACAATATGTTCTTGGCACATTCCTTTTCCAAATTACCAACAACTATTGCCCTTCCTAATTCTACAATCTCCTGCTATTCAAGTCCTGCATTCACTCCGTTTCCACAAAATCTCGTCCTTCTGACCTCTTTGAAGCCCTTTCCTGGTTCAGCAATCCTTCATTGCTGAAGGATCCACCATGTTATGGAATTTATTCTCACAAAATATCAGACATAAAACCTATTATACCCATATTTAAGAGGCTTCTATACCAATTTATGCTCAAAAACCAGTCAGATGCTGGCTAATACTTGCCTATTATCTCCTTTAATAAAGCTGCATTTTAATTTTTTATTTCCATTTTCTCTCTCGTCAAGTTTGGGTATTTCAAAATCGTTTTTTTTTTTTTTTTTTTTTTTTTTTTTACAGATTAATCTAATTTGTTCTCTTCTCCTTTTTTTTCTCACTGTACAATTATAGTTGTTTAGATAAATTCTTTAAAATAGCAGAAACAACTATTACTTTTATTATATTCAATAATATTATAATCTATCATAATATATAATATATAATATATAATATATAATATATAATATATAATATATAAAATATCAAAAATATAATTATCTATTTTTTAATAATTTTATCATTATTGTATTTTTATATATTTTTTCGTTTAAAAGATTATTTTAATTTATATATCTAATTTATTTTATTAGGAAATGAATATATTATTCAAGATGTACACTTTACTCTTTTTTTTTTTTTTTTAATTTTGTATTTAAACACTAAGTCTAATTGAAGGGTTTGGGGCAAAATAGTGCCAAGCAACATTTTTAACAAAAATAAACTGTAGCTGTGATCTGAGTTGTTAATAGTTCGGAAGGCATCAATTTTGGTATTTGTGGATATTTATTAAAATTAGACTACGATAATCGATATAATAATAGATTTATGAAAGTTTGTTTATTTTCAATTAGCAAGTAAAATTTATAAAATTATAATCGGATTAAAACATTTCAGTTTTTAAAATTATTCACTTGTGTACAATGCACTATTAGATTTTTAGTCCGTTCCTTCGGACTCACCTGGATAAAATAAGTTTTATACCTAAATCGTAGTTGAAAGCTGAGGCAATGATGAAGCTATCGTACCACATAAGGAGATAGTTTTTACAACTCCAGACTATGTAATATATAAGAAACCAAGAAGGCTCCATGACCCCAAGTTGTCATAAATGTATATATCAAAAGGATGTAAATTATCTCGCAAAAACCTTTCTACTACTGGACATATAATACATCCTTGAATGTTAACGACTTCTCAACATCCTTCCCGAAGAATACTAAGTGCCTTGGCCCATATTTTACGGGTATACAGCCTTATCTCGGATCGCCTACATTCAGGAATTCCTCTGTATGAATATTTTTATTATTTCTTAATCTGGGCGAAGTATATATCCAGGGAATCGGGGTTCGTCGCAGATGCGGAGAGAATACTAATGAGAATATGCAGTCAAATCTCTGCATATCGATTCTTTTTTTATTTTCTGTAAACTCGAATTTTTTAGAATAGAAATATTCAGTGCGTTGAATAAAATTTCTTAAAATTTAGTCGAAAATAATGGGAAATAGACCATGCTCTTATAGGACTTTTTTTTGAAGGAAAAGCGATTTAGAGTAGCTGGTATTTCTGTTGTATCCGAAATACCCTGTATATATTGTTTAACCGATCAAGACTAATAAGCCCCTTACCTCATTATAAGCTAACAATATGTCTCATTTAAAATTATATATGTTATTTATGGGTAATTAGGTTCAATTAATTTGTGTTGTTTATATTGGACAGATTTCTGAACTGTGTGACCCCTTTTATCGCAGTAGTGGCAAATTATTGAGGTTTTATGAGAATTAGTATTTTTATTTCTAGCATACTTATGAACTTGAGATGTGTTGCCCTTAGCAACCAAAACTTCTTCTGAACAACTATCACCCAGGTTGCTCTCAAAAGTACATAATTTCTGGGTAAGGTTATTTAAACTGCTATTCTCTTCATTTATGAGTCTCCATCCAGCAGTAAACGATTTGAATTTATCAGGGAGGGACTTCAAAATTTTACATATTAGTAAAGTATCTTTGTTATCAGCAGGCTGCTTATCAATTTCCTCTCGTAACTGTTTCCATGCATTAGAAATTCTAGTAATAAATGTAACAGCATCATCCGGCATCCACTTACTTTCAAAAAATTTATTATACAAATCAAAAATTCTGTCTTCTGAAAATGTATCAAAAAGTTGACAAAGCCCCAACCACATATCTCTAGCAGACTCATTGCGTCTCACCTTTTCAAACATCTCCTCTGTCATATCATGTTATTAGACATAATCAGCAGTGCTTGGTTGTCAATTCTATTAAATATCGCTAAATAACTATTGTAAGCTTTCACAGCTTCTTTATCAGCTATATCAGAAAGTTCTGAAGGACATTTGTAAGTTCCATCTATTATTTCTATTGCCTTAGGTATCATTTTCAATCCCATTCTTATTTTCACCTTCCAATTTTCCCAGTTGCTCTTCCCTTCTAACAGAGCAATCTGAGGAATCATGATTGATTTGGACTCCATATTAACAAAAAACTTACCTCAGAGCACTAACGTCTTACAAATCTTCATTTATTTATTTCTTTTAGAATGTTCCTTTAAACTTCATGCTGGGCCCATAACCTGTTTAGGTAATTTGAATAAAATACCCACTGATATTAAAGGTTTATTGAACACAACATACTAACAAATATTGTAAAAATGCAATAAAAAATATATTACACATGTTAACTATAATCACACTTATTAACCCGGAGGTTACAAAAAAAATACTTAAAATTAATAACAATCGATGTTATCGATGTTACAAGGAAATGATGTTTCTACTTCAACATATCCATCTGTTTACAAAGTGTCATTAGATGAGTAGTTGTGCATTAATTAATTACTGACATTAAAGAGTCCATTTTAATCCTCAATAGGTTCTGATGCAAACAATGTATGTATATGTCATATTTTACGATGACGAACTTTCATTTAATTATTTATGCCAACTGCTTCTGCCTTTTATTTCGTTCTACAAAATTTATTTATTTAAGGAGTATGATGAAGGTTGTAAAACAATCGTGTGTAAAAGTGACTCGAACATGAAGCCCTTGGTTTGTCTGTTCCCCGCCGTGGTTTTAGCTGATTGTTTTGATTTCCTATATTATAAGAACTCATATTTTTTAAATGTGAATTTCGGAATGTATGATTGGTCTTGAGATTAGTAATAAAGCGGGAATTGTGATGTTTATATTTGATCCTTAAGAACTAATAATCCTTCGTAAATACTTAAATTGTTTACTATATAATCCTCTATGCATTCGCCTAATACTAGATCTCAGACCTTCAACCTGTACATCCTTTCTAACTGAACTGCCGTCTATGCAAAATCCTTTACCATCCGTGTTGCTTTTCTTCAATAATTTTTTGGTACCACTACTGAAGTGCGGCTGACGGGGCAGCCCTGCTTCGGGGCGTGGCCTAAGGCGCAGCGATCGCTCGGCGCCTTGCCGAACTGCCGTCCCCACCACCTTCCCCCCTTCATTGATAAGGCTCCAGCTCGCTGTTCTGTCCGAGTTATTTTTCCCGCCATTTCCCTTCAGTAGTCGACTGTGACGTCATGTAATCGTCAGCTCTCTATATCGACAATAAAGATCGACCGTGCTACTTTCGATACTAATACCTTAAGTTTGAAATTAAATATCTTTATACATACTTTCGATTTATTATATAATTTACATATTTTCAAACTTTCCTGCTGAGAATTAAGCGTCATAATATCATTTTACCGATCTTAAGCTCATTTACAGAGTTATATTTCTTGTTATAAGTAAAACAGCTCAAATTAACTTTTCTTTTTTTTATTATATGGTTTATCACTTTACCTCTTTATTTTTTCCATCTTTTTAATTACTATTTATTGTATTTCTCTTTTTACTACTTCATATCTCATTATTTGTCTCATAGTTATAATTATTATTTATTCTATTTCTGTACTTGAGATCTCATAGTTATAATTATTATTTATTCAATTTCTCTATTTAATATTTCAATATTTACTGTTATCGGTTACTTTACTTTTACTGGCTGACACAAAAACTTTTATACCTATTTTGTTTTAACATTCTTACTATTAATCAACATCACACATTTTAAGTGGTTACAAATTTGTTTTTCATGATTGCAGGGAATACCACGCTTCTTGCACATATATGGTCTTAGTTTTTCTTCACAAAAAATATAATGCAATTTTCAAGAGATAAAAAGAAAATAATAAATATAGGTATAGATATTTCAGTCTTATCTGAACAGCAGGGAGCGCTAAGTAGGGACGTCTTCTCTCTTCAGATCCTAAACACTGACTGGTCCACCGTATTAATTATGATTTACATGTTGAAAATAAAGAGCTTTAGCTCCGGCCCTTATTTTTGTTTAGTTTTATCATCATCATCAGATGGAGGTATGGTCCTCACAGGTCCATGACCTCCTCAACTATTTTACTCCAAACAGAAATTTTCCATCCTCCATTTCTATCATGGAAAATGTTCTCCTCCTTTTACTATATCATTTTTAATAATATACATGTATGAAACTCCTGAAGATGCCCGAATAGGCGAAAATTTTATTTTTTCCATCTTTTTAATTACTATTTATTGTATTTCTCTTTTTACTACTTCATATCTCATTATTTGTCTCATAGTTATAATTATTATTTATTCTATTTCTGTACTTGAGATCTCATAGTTATAATTATTATTTATTCAATTTCTCTATTTAATATTTCAATATTTACTGTTATCGGTTACTTTACTTTTACTGGCTGACACAAAAACTTTTATACCTATTTTGTTTTAACATTCTTACTATTAATCAACATCACACATTTTAAGTGGTTACAAATTTGTTTTTCATGATTGCAGGGAATACCACGCTTCTTGCACATATATGGTCTTAGTTTTTCAAAAGTCACACTTCCTATTCTGTTACTATCATCTCTTTTGATTATAGTTTGACAAACATTGTCATTGCAGAACTTCAAACTTTGTTTAGGTGATTGTGCTTTAATGAGATAATGACACTTTGTGACAAATAAAAGTATTGTGCATGGTATTCATTAAATCTTATTCCAATTATTTAAGCATATGTAACAGTTAAATGATGATAATTTATAAAAACCTTTTATAGAACATATTCAAATTGAAGATTTTAAAATCAATTTTAGCATCAGTTATTGAATGAGCTATAATTGCAAGGTCATCCACAGACATGAGCAATAAAAAATATTTATGTTTGCCAATAACATAAAGTAGGTATATTGGTGATACCATTCAAAGCAAGAAGGGTTCCAAATCACTTATGAAGATAGGGAAGAAAAGGGGACTTAGCTTAATAATCTATTTTATTACTGTATAGTATAATTAAATGATGATAGTTTAAATTTATATTAATAAAAGTTGGAAAGAATAAAATTACAGGCTAATATTTTATTTTGAATAAGAATTCATTGATTTGTTAAATGCGTGTTCCATCAATAATGTAATGAAGCTTGTATTTATGAAATGTAACTCTTTGAATTTGAATTAGAGAAAATCCCGTGAGATATGAAGTAAATTAGTCTTAATTTTATTAAAAACTTTCAATCGATTTCGGAATTACTGATAATTCTAAAAATGGTATGAAAGCCGAGGGCGATGATTCGGAGTCAAAAGTCGGAGAACAATATGGACTCCTAAAAGGCCGTTATTTCAAAAGTCGGAGAAGTATATCGATTTAAAAGTAGCAACTGAAAAATCGATGTGTCAATTGGAGAATTGGTAAGATGGCTTGTGACGTAAAAATGACGTGACACTCAAGCAAGACGCACTGTTTTTAAAAAGGAGGGGAAATAGTGATAAGGTGGTGGGGGCATCAGCTGACGAGAATTTCCCCTCCGAAAGGGAGTGATAGCCACGCCCCGAAGCAGGGCTGCCCCATCAGCCGCACTTCAGTAGTGGTACCATTTTTTTTAATACAATGCTAAATATACCGGGCGCAAAAATATAAAACAAAGCAACCACTAACCACACTAGAGAATTTGAATATGATGCCTAAATATAAAATTAAAACGTATCTTCTAAAAAGTGATTTTTATTTTTTATCCCAATTCGATCATTATTATTTATATAATACCATATCACTCAGTGAATGATCATTATTTTTAACCAAATAAAAAAACATCGAAGATCGATTTAAATTGTGTAGAAAGCAAGAGCATGATTTAAAAATTAAAAATCAAATATAATTAATATTATATGATTTTTCGGCGACAAAAAAAAATTGCTATCGATTTTAAACCGAAATAAAATGGATTCAGTATATATTAATGGATGCAATTTTTTATTAACAATTTTAACATTCCTATTTACTCAACATGGTATTGTTCTTTTCTGTTTTTAATTATAATGAAATAATTATAAATATTGCCTATTATAATTTAAATATTTGCTATTATAATGTAATTATAATTTAAATATTGCCTATTATAATTTTAATTTATAATAATACCCAGACTAATGCCTCCGGCATTGTACATAAACTAAACAATATGGTAAGTACACAATCCATACCGGCAGGGTTTAAAATGGATAATTATTTTTCCAAAAAATCATATAGTATTTATTGCGTCTGATTTTTAAAAAATCAAGCTTAATTTATAAATAACCATTTATAAATCTAGATGCTTATTATTAAAAATAATGATCAATCACTGATTGATCCCCTACTACATAAAATATAGTGATCACATTGGGATAAAAAAAAAAAAAGAAATGAAAAATCATTTTAAAGATATTAGCTGTTTACGGAAATTTGAAGCCGGATTTTTCTATATCCATAATTCTGATATTCTCCTTTTGCTCACTTATTCACTAATAATTATTGCTATAAAACGAAAAATGGATAGGCCAAGACTTCTATTATTCATTATACTAATGCTTTTTAAATGATTTTTTTTTCTACTTGCAGGTGCAAAGTTAATGTCTTCACCTCAAACAGCCGTTTGACAACTGCACGGTTCACATATTATTCTTCCAACAGATGAGTGCTGAGAATGTTATGTTATTATAATAAAGTTATCACGAATTAGGTTTCCTTTCCCCATCCTTCCAAAGACAATATGTTCTTGGCACATTCCTTTTCCAAATTACCAACAACTATTGCCCTTCCTAATTCTACAATCTCCTGCTATTCAAGTCCTGCATTCACTCCGTTTCCACAAAATCTCGTCCTTCTGACCACTTTGAAGCCCTTTCCTGGTTCAGCAATCCTTCATTGCTGAAGGACCCACCATGTTATGGAATTTATTCTCACAAAATATCAGACATAAAACCTATTATACCCATATTTAAGAGGCTTCTATACCAATTTATGCTCAAAAACCAGTCAGATGCTGGCTAATACTTGCCTATTATCTCCTTTAATAAAGCTGCATTTTAATTTTTTATTTCCATTTTCTCTCTCGTCAAGTTTGGGTATTTCAAAATCGTTTTTTTTTTTTTTTTTTTTTTTTTTTACAGATTAATCTAATTTGTTATCTTCTCCTTTTTTTTCTCTCTGTACAATTATAGTTGTTTAGATAAATTCTTTAAAATAGCAGAAACAACTATTACTTTTATTATATTCAATAATATTATAATCTATCATAATATATAATATAATATCAAAAATATAATTATCTATTTATTAATAATTTTATCATTATTGTATTTTTATATAATTTTTAGTTTAAAAGATTATCTTAATTTATATAATATTGAAGTTTATTCCATATTATGGATTCAGTTTTATATATCATATAATAGATTATTATAGGCTGTGACGCTATGATTTTTAAAAAACATTCGCAGAACAATACAATTGTTTTGATCCTTTTTTACCCAAAAATTAATTCTTGGTTACAATGTCGATCAGTAAATTTTCTGAACCATGTTTAAGCGTTTAATGAAAAGATATTTTACAAAAAAAAATTGTCAACATAGCCAAATTATTCATCTAAATATCTGATATTCTTATCAACTCGAATTAAAAGATCATACGATGTCTTCATTAAGAAAACTAACACAATCATATTTTTGGGCAATGGTACAAATAAGGATGCTTTCCCTTTGCAATTTTCCTGTTTAGGTCTAATTACACTTGTGGAATTTGTTTTCTTTCCAAAATAGTTGTTCCTAAATTCATCATTTCTTTTTATTTTATCCAGTATGGACATTCTCACCTCTCTTCGGCAATAATCCATTCCCGTTGCCAGTAGTGTGTTATTAAGACTTTTATGTATTTATTCATGAATTTAGATTCTTGTGGTTTTAAGATTGTTATGTTAGGAGTCTGTTTCGAACTTCTTTGGAAGAATCCGAAATCGAGAAATCCGAAGGCGACAATCTACTTTCATTGTCTTTTTTAAAAAAAAGTAAATTCCACTTATTTATGACCATAATCTATCCACCGATTTGTCTTCAGGTAATATAGACTATCTTGGGAAGAAGACCGACCCACCTTGTCACAGAGCTACAGGAAACACGAAGGGAGTGTGGATATGAAGGAAGAAGAAAATGGACTTAGGAAGTTTAAAATAAGTTTGTTGAGAAACAACTTCCGGCTACTCAGCTGCTGGAGCAGATGTGTGGGAGTAGTTCCGAACCCCTGCTATAAAACTATAAATAGTCACGTGGATTAGGAGGTTACCACATGCGTGACATATGTGACCGTCATCACGAACCTATAAGAAAGAAAAAAAGGTGTTGATATTTTTGAGGGTGGTTATATCGGTCGTATATATTTTTTTCTATCGTAGTACTTAAAGAAAATCTCGGAACGTGAAGAAATTATTTTGAAGCAAATAAATGTTCACTTTCGCTTTCTGTTCCTTACATGCAACTACTTATATCGGCAGCGCCATAGCTCAAAAAATAAAAAATAAAAAAAAAATAATAAATAAAAAAATAAATGAGCAGTTGAACTCAGTTACTAACCTTATATTTCATTCTCATTTTTTATTTGATAACATATGGGCCACTCCACGCTAAATCATACAGCCGAAGTTCAATTGGAAACCAACCCCCTCAGATTTTAATATAAAAATTTGCATATTAAGTACATCCAAAAATAAGATAAATACCAACAAATAGTTTCAGAATTATGGTCATTTAAACTTTTGAGATGTTTGAAATTCCGTTGACGACTTGAGCCCAAAAACCGACTTGTACCTACGTGTTTGGACTTTTCACTGTAGAATAAGTATTTATTGAAGTGGGGCTTTCAAAATATATTCATTTATTCTACATTTCATACTGATACCATAAATATAAGAGATATATTTTGGTAAAATATTCTTAAAAATCAAGTTGTTTTAAAGTTGTGGATCAGTCATTTAAAAAATACCTTAAGCAAAAATCTCTTTCCATCCTGCCTAATTAACCATATACAATTGAAAGAGCTAAACAAATGAAGCTAAACTCGCTCCAAATAACTTCAAACAAGTATATGTAAATGGAAAGAGCATTTAATTACCTTTATAACGATATAATAATATTAGCGGGCTTTTGAATTCAAAGAGTTTAATAGCAATATAAATTTGATAAAATAAAAAACACATTGTCAGTGTTATTAACTGACGGTCAATTTTTTTAATTTTACGTAAATACTGCAGTTGGTTTAAAAAATTTTGCTACTGATTACTAACGCTGCGGACTGACAACGTTGACTGGAAAAACGCTACAAACTTCTCTTATATTCCAAAAGGCTATAAGATTTATAAGACAATAATAATACTCTATTTGGACCTGCAGAATTGAGGCTTGTACTCCATTCAATCCGAATTCCTTAATAAATCTTATTTTGTCACAAATATCATTAATCATATTCATATTATCATTCATATTCATATCATATTAATCATATTATTAAAAAAATTGACCGTCACACACAGGTGTATTTGACCCGAAAAGCTGGCCAAAACTATTTCCTTCCATTTTATTAATTCAAAAGTCCTCAAAATGGCTTCTATATTTGTAATGGACATTAAAAATGTTTTTTTAGCAGTTAAAAAAATACTCTAAGGAGAAAATTTTCATAAAATAAATTTTTACATAACTCCACCGACTGTGAAATAGGCATCCATGGGTTTACAATTTATGTTCATATTATTTTCTCTTTATGCATTGCACCCATGAAATATGCTTGTAACTAATTAAAGATTTATTACCATTTATCTACTACTATTATTTTTAAAAAATGAAAATAGTGTAAAATAGGTGAATATAAAAAGTTATGGTGATAAAGAAAAAAAATGTGTTTTCCTAATTCTTTAAGAATTGTTTATTACCTCTTCGAAACACTACTTACATCCCAGGAAGAAACGCCTCAACCTTTCTTAAAAATGCATATTAAATTTAATTATTCATTATTCACTTCCCTCTTCACTTAATGAACTTTCGGAATCACCACTATCGGTTAAGTTGGTTGGGGGAGACAACATTTCTAAAGTTTCCTTAAACAACATGATACCTTTTTTCTTGAACTTCTCATACCTGTGATAACTGGATCTGATGACAATATTAATCTGTTAGTTACATATTCTGTCCGGGAAAATGTTCTGGTCTTATTTTCTCTGTAAACCCGGAAATGGTTATTTCGGGTTTCTGCTGCTTCCTTAGATAAAAGACCAATATGAAGCAGAGGGCTTTGTATCACTTCAAAACCATCCCTTAAAATTTTGTGAACAGATGGTGTCACAGCATACCATTGATAAAGTTTCTCCGTATCCGTTGTAAATTTTAAAGTAACAAATGATTTTTCAGAGCTTTCACCAGATCTTGAGCTTTTGATTGATATCGTCCCACTTAGCCATTTGGTTGTTTCAAAAACTTAGCCTTGTTGCTGTTTCAAAAACATTTCTTTTCCTTGAAGAAGCATTCTATCTCACTTGGAAATCATGCCTCAAAATGCATAATTTTGTTTTAGCTCTTTCACATACTCTAGGTTATTACAATATTTCCCAATCAGAAAAGACACCAAAAATTCCTTCTTTTTTTTAAAAGCTAATGTTTTGACTGTAAAAATGTGTCAAATAATTCCATTCAGGTTACAGTTATTCTTCCAGAAGATCCTAAAATACAAATAAATGAAAATATAACAAAATTGATTTTTTTTTATTATTTAATGAAATTGACATTTTAGTAATAAAAAATTATAAGTCTCCCAATCGCAGCTATTCGCAGAATTTTTTTCAAGAAACATAATCTACGATAAACATACATTATCATAAAAAAATATTTCGTTGCCCAGAAGTATAACTTTTTAACCTTCAAATTTAATTTTTAGCTCTAAAATATATCTACCAAAAAACAAAAAGATATTGAATACAAAAAAAATATAACTATCTGGATAAAAAGTACAAACCTTGCCTCGAACTATCCATCATATGATAATGCCGATACTTCATTAAGAACAAAGAAAATTAATATATTTTGTAGACCAATACTTATGAGCACAGACGAGTTAAAGGATAAGGTCAGATTTGAATTAGAATAGCCGCCGGATTAAGGGCCTGGAAGAGATAAAAATCATCTTACATGATCAAACATGTCCTCTACTTGAACTTTCAGTCATTATTTACCAGAAATTTCAAATTTCAAAAAATGGGTTTTGGCCAACTTTTAGGGCCAAATACCCCTGTGAGCGGCGGGGTATCAAACCCCGGTCTCCCGCGTGACAGGCGGAGACACTGACCACTATATTACCGAAGACCGCGTCAGAAGATCGAGAGAAAGAGAGTGAGAGTAAATGAGTTTTTCATACGTTTATTTAGAAAAATAACAATTATATTCATGGATGCTGACGTGTTTTTTTAGCTAATTGTACAATCCATTTATATAGAGAGTATTCGATGACACTAAATAATTATTATTATAATGAAGAAAAACACCATCTATATATAACATATCGTATCGTACTTCAGAACCGATTGCGAGTGTATTCATCTAGAATATAGTCTATACAAAAATGTTGCTTTGACGAAATTTAAAATTTTCCAAGCTGAGTATAATTATAACTGAAAGAATAATTAAGTCAATTTAGAAATTATAAATGAATAACATTTAATAGAACAAGGCTCGGTTTCCATGACAACTTTTATGAATGAAAGTAGCTAAGTTATAGCTATTTGTACTTTCGATTCCAACTTTTACATATATGGATACTGACTACTACACTACCGAAGACGACGCACATTGTTTCGCTTAGTAGGAGCTAGGTTGACAAAAGTATTTTTTGTAATTTTTTCATCTCTTTCGAACATTTAAGTAATTTAATTACAAAATTATTATATTTAATAATAAAATGGTTATATTTAATTATAAAATTGAATATATTATATTTAATCTTATGTATATTTCATTAATTAAATATACTATATTAAATTATAAAATTGTTTTTCGTCATTTTTTCATTGATTGCGACCAATTAAATGATTTCACTATAAAATAAAACATTTTTATTAATTAAATATCGAATTTAAAACAATTGCCAGGAGATTAAGAAGAAAAAATAAAAACAAATGCCTATCTATAGAAAATTCTGCACTCTTTATTTTTTCTAATCATCTTTATATGTATTTTTCTTTTTTCCTTCTTTTCTTTCTTTTTAGGGGATCTTTTTTTTCAACCTTAAATAAATATTTGATATTGTAGCATGATGGTCAGACATCTATTTTTATATGTGCATATCTGTACAGGGATTTAGCCCCAGAATAATGTTATTTTTTGAGAGCTCACCTGTGCAAAGATAAATTTTATGGGATATCATAGATTATGGCTGAGGATTCCGCCGAATGATAGAGCTGGTACTGCTAAGAAATCCAGAGGGAAAAAAGGAAAAAGCATTTTCTTAAATACCTGTTAGTAAAAGATTTTCTTAGACGGTCATGACCTGCCTACATAGACCGCATCCTAATCTGCTTGTACGAATGCGCTGTAGGCTTAGAGTCCATGTAATTGGCTAATGCTTCATTTCCACTTAATTACTTAGCATTACCCAAAGGAATAAGTGATGTCTTACACATAGTGCTTCCTTGAAATGTGGAAGTTGGCGTTGAGCCTAAAAATGCTGCTGATTTTCCCGCAGCAACCTATTTATGAGAAATTTTGGAGGCATAGTAAGGCAACCTCATCCATTGTAATCTGAATGGTTTTTAAAATTATGTTTGGACGAAAGAAACTTTAAGAGAAAAGAGATTTTTCTCCCATAGAGTGGTTCAACGATTATGAAAAAAATATCCATTTTGGAAAGAAAGTACTAAAAAAAAGAATGTTGTACTCGAGTGTGCAGGCTATAATACATATTATTTTAAGTTGAAAGGTGCCCCTATTATATAAAGAAAAATCAGCCCGGGTACAAGTCATTAACATCATTTGAAAGTTTCAAAACGATGAAAAGATCCTGCAATCATTTCAAAAACATTTTTTTATTGTTGTTTGAATAACAGATAAATTTACTGAATTAGAGTAAATTAGCGCTCACTAGTCCAAGTAATATTAATCCTTAACAACCAAATCTATAAACATTGAGGAACACTGTCATTTTTATGATTGAAGTGATGCCTGGAATTCAACTGATTTATTTTATTACACCACGATTTTACACCTTTGGACCCTATTACTAACCAGGTGGAGCGTGTGGGACATAAACAAAGATTAGAATGCCACGTTTTGATGTATTGTATACATTATTATAATACCAATATTTAGAATTTCAATCATGACTTTTATTCACCTAGCTTATTCTAATCGAAACACTATGCGACGGTTAGAGGTACGAGAGAGAGATAGGGCTAGAGTATTCGTATTCACACTTGTAAATACGAATTTATTTGTATTCATTCGTATTCACAAATATTGTGATATAAATAAATTTCTATTCATATTCACATTAAAATTAAGATAAAAATAAATTTGTATTCGTTTTTTAAAATATAAATATGCCCAACTCTGAGCGTAAGTTATGTGTTGCGCGCATCGCATCAAACTTTTATTAATCTATTTTATTTTTTATGTTTACATTTACTTACATAAATAGGAATCATATAGATTTTCCAAAAAAAAAACGGAATAAAACTTAAACATTGATAAAGTAAGGAGCGGCGTAATCAGCCATTTGGGAATAAAATGGTTTTATTTTATATGTCCCTTTAAAAATAAATAAATAACAATAATAACTTTAAAAGTTAATAAAAATAAATGTAGCAATAATAAATGACGACAGTAAAGTTTTTTACTAAATATAAGTTTCTGTACCTTATAGGGTAACTGTACCATAAGTTGACAGTGCTCCAATAGTTGACATTTCGTACAAAAAGTGTGAATAATAAGATTCGTGGTAGATTGTCTTGGTTCAAAATTTGGCGGTAATTTCCCAAGTTTTACTAGTTAGCTGTGCTGCCATCTGCATTAGTGTGATGAAAACTGAAACTTATTTGTGAGAGGTTATAATGGAAAATTTCCTAGTGGCCTCAACAAGTGGTTTCTGCTTCCCTATTTCATTAGTGTGGTAAGTCACATTGAATAAGCTTTTTAGTTCGTTTATTTGTGTTCAATTATTTTTTTTACCTTTTTTTATCCTTTTCGATTTATTTATACAATGTTTTAGGGCTTAAATGTGGGTGTCAATCATTAGACCAAAAATTAATCCTTAATTTCAATATTTGACATCGATGTCAACTATTGGTGTTTTTTACTCTGATGAAACTGATAGTTTAAAATAACTTGCTTGATTTGAAAAATATCTGGGTTTAATTTCGGTAGTGGAATCACTGATCTAGCTCCATCCTAACCAATGTTCGACAGGGGTGTCAAATAGTGGAATATTCTGTTTGTTAAGTTGAAATCATGTGTAGTTATAGTTGACACCCATGCATAGCCTCAGCTTTATTTGACATAATCTTGTTTTGTTTATTTTTTAAATTAAGTAACAATTGTAACAGTCGGAAATTATATCAATTTTATTTTAATAGGGAATAAAATATATTGTAAAGTTAAATAGTTGAATGGATTGAATAATACAACTTATTATAAACTTATGATAATTATAGATGTTGTTGTAAATAGATATTCAAAAAGAAACCAAAGAAAAATTCAGTTAATCAGGAGATACCTGAAAATGCTGCAGCACTGGAAGTAGACGAAACCTTACTATCCCAACCAGAAATTTGGGAGGAGAAAGAAAATCAGAAAAGCTTAGATCCCCAAGAGCAGGAGCAGAGAATTAATGTTGATCAAGGAATATTTCTTCAAGAGGAGGAGCAAGGTAGTTTAAGTGTTGATGAAGGAAAATTTATAGTAGTTGGGTTCTCAAATAAGAGATTTAAGCGTAAAAAATGTCTGGCTCTATGTCTGTAAAAAATGAAATTGTGTTATATGTATATTAAGTATTATGTGTAGATAGTATGCGTTTTTTCTTTGTAAATGTGTGACTTTAATGGATCTTTACTTTATAAGTAGTCCTTATCATTAATTAATCTGATATAATTAAGGGTTTTTAAAAGAATATTACGGCGTTTTGTGTATATATTTTCTATATATGTATTTTTTATTGCTGGGCTTTTATAAATTGAGGGGCCGGATTAATATCAAAACTTATAAATATTATAATTTTCTTCAATAGTGGTTCTTTGTACTTTTTGAATTTGTCTAATGTTTTGTGTGCATAATTTGCATCCCTTATATGCTGTCTTCATTTTTGATTAATTGTTTTTTGAATAGACACGAAGACAATATTGTTTTTAGGAAATAATGAATTTGAATAATGGTAATGTCTAAATAATGAAGATGAACTACAGTTACATTTTGATGTTTTTAATTTTAACGATTACAGTTAAAAGTAATTATATATACAACTTAGAGATGCGACATCGAAGGCAAAACATCGATGTTTTGAACATCGATGTTTTTGCAATCAAAACATCGATGTCGATTAAACATCGACCAAAAAACATCGATGTTCAAGAACATCGATGTTTATTGACATCGATGTTTTTTAATTTATACAGACATTAAACATTAACATATTAGTGCCCAAACGTAATTAAATCGATGTTAAAGTGTAAAGCATTTTATATTTAATATTTAATGTATAAAAAATTCGATTTTTTCGACATGTTTTGACAATAACATCGATGTTACATCATATTTGTTTATGTCCAAAACATCGAAGGTATTGTCAAAATATCGATGTTAAAACAGACAATAACCCGGCTCTTATTATCATCGATGTTTTGGACAAAAACAAAGTTGTATTTAACATATATGTCTTGATAATAACAAAGATGTTTTAAACATCGATGCTTTAACCATAACAAATTAGTTTTGGACAAAAATAAATATTTTAAAACATCGATGTTTTGAAGAAAAACAAATTTGTTTTAACAGTATCCCACCTATTATTAACATCGATGCTTTTGCCGAAACAAATATGTTTTAACATCGATGATTAGTAAAAAAACAACAATATATATATATATATATATATATATATATATATATATATATATATTTTTAACATCGATGTTTTAGCTAAAACAAAGATGTTTTTAACATCTATGCTTTACCATTAACAAACTTGTTTTGAAGAAAACCAAGTATATCTTAATATTGATGTTTTGACAATAACATCGATGTTATGGATAAATATGTATTAACATCGATGTAATGGACAAAAACAATTTTTTTTTATTATTGGTGTTTTTAACCAAAACAAGTATACTTTAACATCGATGTTTTTAACAAAAACAAAGCTGTTAATAACATCGATGTTTTTAACAAAAACAAAGCTGTTAATAACATCGATGTTTTTAACAAAAACAAAGCTGTTAATAACATCGATGTTTTTAACAAAACAAAGCTGTTAATAACATCGATGTTTTTAACAAAAACAAAGCTGTTAATAACATCGATGTTTTTAACAAAAACAAGTATCCTTCAACATCTATGTTTTGACAATAACATCGATGTTTTGGATTAATATGTATTAACATCGATGTTTTTAACAAAAACAAAGCTGTTAATAACAACGATGTTATGGACTAAAACAAATTTTTTTTTAACATCGATGTTTTTATCAAAAACAAGTATACTTTAACATCTACGTTTTGACAATAACATCGATGTTTTGGAAAAATATGTATTAACATCGATGTTATGGACAAAAACAAATTTTTTTTAACATCGATGTTTTTAACAAAAACAAGTATCATTTAACGTCGATGTTTTGACAATAAAATCGATATATTTAACAAAAACAAAGCTGTTGATAACATCGATGTTTTGAACAATATCAAAGCTGTTAATAACATCTATGTTATGGGCTAAAACAAATTTTTTTTAACATCGGTGTTTTTAACTAAAACAAGTATACTTTAACGTCGATGTTTTTAACAAAAACAAAGCTGTTAATAACATCGATGTTTTTAACAAAAACAAAGCTGTTTATAACATCGATGTTATGGACAAAAACAACTTCGTTTTAACATCGATGTTTTTAACAAAAAAAAGTATCCTTCAACATCTATGTTTTGACAATAACATCGATGTTTTGGATTAATATGTATTAACATCGATGTTTTTAACAAAAACAAAGCTGTTAATAACATCGATGTTATGGATAAATATGTATTAACATCGATGTAATGGACAAAAACAATTTTTTTTTAATATTGGTGTTTTTAACAAAAACAAGTATACTTTAACATCGATGTTTTTAACAAAAACAAAGCTGTTAATAACATCGATGTTTTTAACAAAAACAAAGCTGTTAATAACATCGATGTTTTTATCAAAAACAAGTGTACTTTAAAATCCACGTTTTGACAATAAAATCGATGTTTTGGATAAATGTGTATTAACATCGATGTTATGGACAAAAACAAAGCTGTTAATATCATCGGTGATATGGACTAAAACAAATTTTTTTTAACATCGATGTTTTTAACAATAGTTTTGATAATAACAACGATGTTTTTAACAAAAACAAAGCTGTTAATAACATCGATGTTTTTAACAAAAACAAAGCTGTTAATAACATCGATGTTTTTAACAAAAACAGGTATACTTTAACATCGATGTTTTTAACAAAAACAAGTATACTTTAACATCTATGTTTTGACAATAACATCGATGTTTTGGATAAATATGTATTAACATCGATGTTATGGACAAAAACAAGTATACTTTAACAGCTATGTTTAGTCAATAACATCGATGTTAAAACATATTTATTTTTAATTAATCTAATCTTAGTTCGTGGCTGACCACCATTTTAAATTATTTTTAAATAATTTATTTTTTTAAGAGAAAAGATTTGGCTCCCCCGGGAGTCGAACCCGGGTCTCCTGCGTTACATGCGAGGATGCTAACCGCTACACCACAGAGCTCGGCTCAAGGCAGAGCAAATCCTATCAGGTATCAGTGAAGAGGAAGGATTTGCTCTGCCTTGAGCCGAGCTCTGTGGTGTAGCGGTTAGCATCCTCGCATGTAACGCAGGAGACCCGGGTTCGACTCCCGGCGAAGCCAAATCTTTTCTCTTCAAAAAATAAAATATTTATTTTTGTTAAAAACATCTTTGTTATACCTAAAACATCGATGTTAAAACATTTTTATTTTTGTAGAAAACATCGATGCTAAAAACATTTTTGTTATACCTAAAACATCGATGTTATTTTATGTTATGGATAAATATTTATTAACATCGATGTTTTTAACAAAAACAGGATCATTTAACATCGATGTTTTGATAATAACATCAATGTTTTTAACAAATACAAAGCTGTTAATAACATCGATGTTTTTAACAAAAACAAAGCTGTTAATAACATCATAACATCGATGTTATTAACAAAAACAAAGCTGTTTATAACATCGATGTTTTTAACAAAAACAAAGCAGTTTATAACATCGATGTTTTTAACAAAAACAGGTATACTTTAACAGCTATGTTTAGACAATAACATCGATGTTAAAACATATTTATTTTTGTTAAAAACATCTTTGTTATACCTAAAACATCGATGTTAAAACATATTTATTTTTGTTAAAAACATCTATATTAAAAACTTATTTGTTATACCTAAAACATCGATGTTAAAACATTTTTATTTTTGTAGAAAACATCGATGCTAAAAACATTTTTGTTATACCTAAAACATCGATGTTATAACATATTTGTTTTTGTCGAAAACATCTATATTAAAATCATCTTTGTTATACCGATGTTTTGAACAAAAACAAATATGTTTTAACAATAACCCTGTAGTTTTTAACATAGATTTTTTGGACAAAATCAAATATATTTTAACATCGATGTTTTGGACAAGAACAGCTAAGTTTTAACAATAACATCGATGTTTAGGACAAAACCAAATATGTTTTAACAAAAACATCGATGTTACAACTTATTCGTTTCTGTTAAAAACAACTTTGTTATTATCGAAACATCGATTTGAAATATAACATTGTTTTTGTTCAAAAAATCGATGTAAAAACCTATTTGTTTTTCCCCGGAATATCGATGGTATTCTAAAAACATCAATGTTAAAGTATTCTTGTTTTTGTTAAAAACATCGATGTTAAAAAAATTTTTGTTTTTGTCCATAACATCGATGTTATTGACAGATTTGGTTTTGTTAAAAACATCGATGTTATGAACAGCTTTATTTCTCTTAAAAACATCGATGTTAATGTCAAAACATCGATCTGATTGTCAAAACAAAGATGTTAAAGTATACTTGTTTTTGTTAAAAAACATCGATGTTAAAAAAAAAATGTTTTTGTCCATAACATCGATGTTAATATATATTTATCCAAAACATCCATGTTATTGTCAAAACATAGATGATAAAGTATACTTGTTTTTGTTAAAAACATCGATGTTAAAATAAATTTGTTTTAGTCCATAACATCGATGTTATTAACAGCTTTGTTTTTGTTAAAAACATCGAAGTTACTAACAGCTTTGTTTCTGTTAAAATCATCGATGTTATTGTCAAAACATCGATGTTATTGTTAAAACATAGATGTTAAAGTATACTTGTTTTTGTAAAAACATCGATGTTTTGGACAAGAACAGCTAAGTTTTAACAATAACATCGATGTTTAGGACAAAACCAAATATGTTTTAACAAAAACATCGATGTTACAACTTATTCGTTTCTGTTAAAAACAACTTTGTTATTATCGAAACATCGATTTGAAATATAACATTGTTTTTGTTCAAAAAATCGATGTAAAAACCTATTTGTTTTTCCCCGGAATATCGATGGTATTCTAAAAACATCAATGTTAAAGTATTCTTGTTTTTGTTAAAAACATCGATGTTAAAAAAATTTTTGTTTTTGTCCATAACATCGATGTTATTGACAGATTTGGTTTTGTTAAAAACATCGATGTTATGAACAGCTTTATTTCTCTTAAAAACATCGATGTTAATGTCAAAACATCGATCTGATTGTCAAAACAAAGATGTTAAAGTATACTTGTTTTTGTTAAAAAACATCGATGTTAAAAAAAAAATGTTTTTGTCCATAACATCGATGTTAATATATATTTATCCAAAACATCCATGTTATTGTCAAAACATAGATGATAAAGTATACTTGTTTTTGTTAAAAACATCGATGTTAAAATAAATTTGTTTTAGTCCATAACATCGATGTTATTAACAGCTTTGTTTTTGTTAAAAACATCGAAGTTACTAACAGCTTTGTTTCTGTTAAAATCATCGATGTTATTGTCAAAACATCGATGTTATTGTTAAAACATAGATGTTAAAGTATACTTGTTTTTGTAAAAACATCGATGTTATTAACAGCTTTGTTTTTGTTAAAAATATCAATGTTATTAACAGCTTTGTTTCTGATAAAAACATCGATGTTATTGTCAAAACATAGATGTTACAGTATACTTGTTTTTGTCCAAAACATCGATGTTAAAAACAAGTTTGTTAATGATAAAGTATCGATGTTAAAAGGTATTAGTTTTTCTCAAAAACTTCGATGTTATTGTCAAAACATCGATGTTAAAGTATATTTGTTTTTTTCATATTTTTATTTGCCGAAAAAATCTATATTAAAAACATCTGTTTTTAATATAGAATTTTAACTTTTTAACAAAAACAGGTATACTTTAACAGCTATGTTTAGACAATAACATCGATGTTAAAACATTTATTTTTGTTAAAAACATCATTGTTATAACTAAAACATATTTATACGTATATTAAAAAAAAAAAAAAAAAAATTAAATAAATAAATAAAAAGGTCAGCTATCAAAAACATCGATGTTAACATCGGCCCACAAACATCGATGGTCGGAAAACATCGGCTGCGTATCATCGATGTTAAAAACATCGACATCGATGTCGCATCCCTAATACAACTACATTCACATTTAGTTAACGGAATACCTCAGTAATAGTACATTGAAAAACATCTTATATGATGACTTACAGTCTTGACAATTAAGAAAAGATAAATTTTAGTGGAGGTTAAAACTAATTATATGGCTAGCAGTGATGGTATAATATTGCTGTTGCAAATTCGAAAATTGCAATAAGACTCGACAATTCTCCTATCAGTTTCGAAACTAGCCATAAAAATCATTACACGCTTCTCAATAACTTATGAATACAATTTTATTACAAAACTCTTCAGATATTGTTATTTGTGCTCTTAGCTATATAGTATGACTTTTAGTTTCACTGGAACTCCGCGAATCGCTTAGCGTCCCTCGAATCTTTGAGAAAAACGAGATTGTTTTATAATTATTATTTTTTTTAAATATTGCAAAGTAATGTAAATGCGTAGAACTCTTCAGATATTGTTTTTTTGTGCTCTTAGCTATATATTATGAGTTTTAGTTTCACCAGAACTCCGCGAATCGCTTAGCGTCCCTCGAATCCTTAAGTAAAACGAGATTGTTTTATTATCATTATTTTTATAAAAATCGCAAAGTAATTTATATATTGTGTATATGTGCTCTTAGCTATATAGTATGACTTTTAGTTTCACTCGAACTCCGCGAATCGCTTAGCATCCCTCGAATCTTTGAGAAAAAGGAGATTGTTTTATAATTATTATTTTTTTTAAATATTGCAAAGTAATGTAAATGCATAGAACTCTTCAGATATTGTTTAAATGTGCTCTTAGCTATATAGTATGAGTTTTAGTTTTATAACTTGTTAGATTGTTTTATAACTATTATTTTTTTTAAATATGGCAAAGTAATGTAAATGCATAGAACTCTTCAGATATTGTTTATATGTGCTCTTAGCTATATAGTATGAGTTTTAGTTTTATAACTTGTTAGAATGTTTTATAACTATTATTTTTTTTAAATATGGCAAAGTAATAGAAATGCATAGAACTCTTCAGATATTGTTTATATGTGCTCTTAGCTATATAGTATGACTTTTAGTTTCACTCGAACTCCGCGAATCGCTTAGCATCCCTCGAATCTTTGAGAAAAAGGAGATTGTTTTATAATTATTATTTTTTTTAAATATTGCAAAGTAATGTAAATGCATAGAACTCTTTAGATATTGTGTATATGTGCTCTTAGCTATATAGTATGACTTTTAGTTTCACTCGAACTCCGCGAATCGCTTAGCATCCCTCGAATCTTTGAGAAAAAGGAGATTGTTTTATAATTATTATTTTTTTTAAATATTGCAAAGTAATGTAAATGCATAGAACTCTTCAGATATTGTTTATATGTGCTCTTAGCTATATAGTATGAGTTTTAGTTTCACCAGAACTCCGCGAATTGCTTAGTGTCCCGCCCTTTTTTGATTTGGATGTATGCACTTAGTTATAGTTTTATTTTATTTAAACTTTATATGGTTTATAATCATATTTTGTGTGTTTCCTCACTTACTATGTACGTATTATAATTTAAAAAATTGCTTAGGTATCGTGGATGTCTGTATTTTCGGTTTTTAATTTAATTTATTTCATAAAAAATAATCGCGGTGTGGCTTTTTTTTTATTTCAAAATGTAATTTTTTGTTTGTTTTATCGATTTAAAATTATTGTAGAAATCTTAAGGAGGTACAAATCTAAGACCTAGTGGGTTTTCCTCCCCGAAAATAAGTTATTTTAAAAAATGATATGCCAGCGTGAAGTTGGCGTATCACTTTTTACAACGGTTTCTTTGTACCTTAATGTCCGATTTTTTTATTTTAAACTATCAGGAACTCTAGAACTATTCAGTAGGAAACCAGAACTCTCAAAAGTTTTTGAGTTTCCACCAAATGATTTTCCAACTTCACACCGACGCCAAATACCCCTGTGTGCGTCAGTTTATAACACTGACAATGTGTTTTTTTATTTTATCAACTTTATATTGTTATTAAACTCTTTGAATTCAAAAGCCCGCTAATATTATTATATCGATGCCTATTTCACAGTCGGTGGAGTTGTGTAAAAATTTATTTTATGAAAATTTTCTCCTTAGAGTATTTTTTTAACTGCTAAAAAAACATTTTTAATGTCCATTACAAATATAGAAGCCATTTTGAGGACTTTTGAATTAATAAAATGGAAGGAAATAGTTTTGGCCAGCTTTTCGGGTCAAATACACCTGTGTGTGACGGTCAATTTTTTTAATAATATGATTAATATGATATGAATATGAATGATAATATGAATATGATTAATGATATTTGTGACAAAATAAGATTTATTAAGGAATTCGGATTGTATGGAGCACAAGCCTCAATTCTGCAGGTCCAAATAGAGTATTATTATTGTCTTATAAATCTTATAGCCTTTTGGAATATAAGAGAAGTTTGTAGCGTTTTTCCAGTCAACGTTGTCAGTCCGCAGCGTTAGTAATCAGTAGCAAAATTTTTTAAACCAACTGCAGTATTTACGTAAAATTAAAAAAATTGATCGTCAGTTAATAACACTGACAATGTGTTTTTTATTTTATCAAATTTATATTGCTATTAAACTCTTTGAATTCAAAAGCCCGCTAATATTATTATATCGTTATAAAGGTAATTAAATGCTCTTTCCATTTACATATACTTGTTTGAAGTTATTTGGAGCGAGTTTAGCTTCATTTGTTTAGCTCTTTCAATTGTATATGGTTAATTAGGCTGGATGGAAAGAGATTTTTGCTTAAGGTATTTTTTAAATGACTGATCCACAACTTTAAAACAACTTGATTTTTAAGAATATTTTACCAAAATATATCTCTTATATTTATGGTATCAGTATGAAATGTAGAATAAATGAATACATTTTGAAAGCCCCACTTCAATAAATACTTATTCTACAGTGAAAAGTCCAAACACGTAGGTACAAGTCGGTTTTTGGGCTCAAGTCGTCAACGGAATTTCAAACATCTCAAAAGTTTAAATGACCATAATTCTGAAACTATTTGTTGGTATTTATCTTATTTTTGGATGTACTTAATATGCAAATTTTTATATTAAAATCTGAGGGGGTTGGTTTCCAATTGAACTTCGGCTGTATGATTTAGCGTGGAGTGGCCCATATGTTATCAAATAAAAAATGAGAATGAAATATAAGGTTAGTAACTGAGTTCAACTGCTCATTTATTTTTTTATTTATTATTTTTTTTTTATTTTTTATTTTTTGAGCTATGGCGCTGCCGATATAAGTAGTTGCATGTAAGGAACAGAAAGCGAAAGTGAACATTTATTTGCTTCAAAATAATTTCTTCACGTTCCGAGATTTTCTTTAAGTACTACGATAGAAAAAAATATATACGACCGATATAACCACCCTCAAAAATATCAACACCTTTTTTTCTTTCTTATAGGTTCGTGATGACGGTCACATATGTCACGCATGTGGTAACCTCCTAATCCACGTGACTATTTATAGTTTTATAGCAGGGGTTCGGAACTACTCCCACACATCTGCTCCAGCAGCTGAGTAGCCGGAAGTTGTTTCTCAACAAACTTATTTTAAACTTCCTAAGTCCATTTTCTTCTTCCTTCATATCCACACTCCCTTCGTGTTTCCTGTAGCTCTGTGACAAGGTGGGTCGGTCTTCTTCCCAAGATAGTCTATATTACCTGAAGACAAATCGGTGGATAGATTATGGTCATAAATAAGTGGAATTTACTTTTTTTTAAAAAAGACAATGAAAGTAGATTGTCGCCTTCGGATTTCTCGATTTCGGATTCTTCCAAAGAAGTTCGAAACAGACTCCTAACATAACAATCTTAAAACCACAAGAATCTAAATTCATGAATAAATACATAAAAGTCTTAATAACACACTACTGGCAACGGGAATGGATTATTGCCGAAGAGAGGTGAGAATGTCCATACTGGATAAAATAAAAAGAAATGATGAATTTAGGAACAACTATTTTGGAAAGAAAACAAATTCCACAAGTGTAATTAGACCTAAACAGGAAAATTGCAAAGGGAAAGCATCCTTATTTGTACCATTGCCCAAAAATATGATTGTGTTAGTTTTCTTAATGAAGACATCGTATGATCTTTTAATTCGAGTTGATAAGAATATCAGATATTTAGATGAATAATTTGGCTATGTTGACAATTTTTTTTTGTAAAATATCTTTTCATTAAACGCTTAAACATGGTTCAGAAAATTTACTGATCGACATTGTAACCAAGAATTAATTTTTGGGTAAAAAAGGATCAAAACAATTGTATTGTTCTGCGAATGTTTTTTAAAAATCATAGCGTCACAGCCTATAATAATCTATTATATGATATATAAAACTGAATCCATAATATGGAATAAACTTCAATATTACCATTGAATAACAGCGATTATTTCATAACAATAAATAAATACGTTCTTAATCACAATTCCACTTAGAAAATCTCTTGGAAATTAAATTTTCACCTTGAATAAATATTTAATACGGTTCCACGTCAGTAAAGAAAAAGTCGTGGCGTCAACATCGGGGCTGCTAGCATATCTTAAAAATAGATCAACTGGAAATTCCAAGTACATTTGATATCGTATATCTAGATTCTCGCTCTCAATGAACTTAGAGTAATGAATAATTTTTTTTAAAATATGTGATATATTTTATATATATATATATTTTTTTTTAAATATAATTATTTGACGATTTTGATGTAGTCTGATTTAAAATAGAAACTGTTTGTATGTGTATGTGTTGATAAGTTTAATCATAAAACTCATCTTTAAAAAAAAAAAAAAATGTCATTCATTAACATGTTAATTTAAAAATAATTCATCGTATTTAATTGTAAAGGTGACTTTCCTTTTACATATTTTTAATGTGTTTTTTTATTTTAAAGGTTTTATCCACTTCAGCTTACCTTATGACAACTACATTCTTACATTTTTTTTAAACATAGTTTAGAAAGGATTTGTTAGATAATAATATCAGCAATAGAGAAGTTCCAATGTTTTTGTTTTGTTTTTCTTAACGATGTATTTCTAAACATACTCTACGAAGAGAATGATAATCACCTTTGTCACATTTTAATCACTGTAAATTGTGTAACAATCAAATTTTGTAATTATTTGTTAATCTTGAAAATTCTGTGGGATTCCACAAGAAACATTCTCAGGCATTTTGGAAACTATTCAACAAGACACATTTTTTATGTAAAGCTATAATTTTTGTACAAAAATATAAATATTTTTCTTTATTAATATAAGATTAAAAACACAATCCTCTATTTGAAATTACTAAGTCAAATATTCCCTATACAAAATGAAATATCTATAATATATTAATAATAGGTTGATTCATAGTTAGGATTTTCAGTTAATTATTTTTTTTTTTTTGAAAAGCCAATGTTTCGATCCCATTTGTGGATCTTCATCAGGGCTAAAAGAAAAAAATTATATGAGTATCTATGCTAGAAGATGATAAGTTTTTTTTTTTTTAGAAAGAAAGCTCTTTATTGATATTTTTACATTCTGTCTCATTCGAGAAATTGGTAATAGTGCTAATTGAACACATTCATACATTATTTACAAAAACATAAATATACAAAGAAATAAAAATAAAAGCTCAAGTAAAGAAAAAAAAACACCTTAATCACATTCATACACTATTTACAATCAGGCTGGAGAACCCGGAGGCAGGCTTTTCCCTCCACGGAGGAGGGAAAAGCAAGCCTCAAGAGGTTCCCGCGCTTCTCTCTCAGCCGCATCACTGTTATTAAAGCCAGTGGAGGCTAAGCGAGGGCGCAAATGCCACAAGCACACCTGACTTGAGCGAAGAATCTGGCCATTGCCAGAACTCCGGTATGTACATATTTACAAAAGGTCACGTGGCCACTGCCGCCTTAACCTTCTAGGAGGGTTGTAGGGATGAGTGGAGCTAGATAGGGATTGAGCAGTAGGATTAGGATGGTGAGTAAGGTTACTGTGAAATTCGGAGAATTTCTTCGGGATCAATTCTTGAACGAACGGGATATCAAGGTCATGGTGTAGGGTTTTGTTGGATACATAGAAAGGAGCATTGACTATTGTTCGGAGGATTTTGGACTGGAAGGATTGGATGCGTTTGATGTTAGAGGGTTTAGCTGTTCCCCACAGTTCGATGCCGTAGGTCCAGATAGGTTTCAAAATGGTTTTGTAGATAAGTTTGTTATTAATTGAAAGTTCTGATTTCCTGTTCAGCAGTCTATAAAGTTGTCCAAATCGTCGATTAAGCTATTGTCGTTTTAATCTAGTATGTGGGTTCCACGTCGGTCTCCTGTCTAACATGAAGCCTAGATACCGTACCGTGTCTGAGAAAGGAAGTTGAACAGAGTTGAAATAAACTGGTGGGCAGCATCTGCGTCGAAGGGTGAACGTTATTTGCTTGTACTTTGCTTCGTTTACTTTGATGCGCCAGTTTTTACAACAGTGTTCAATTAGGGAGAGGTGCCTTTGTAGGTTAGAGGATGCTGTTCCAGGGTCGGTGTTGGAGGATAGGATGGCCGTATGATCAGCGAATGTTGCCAGGAGGGTGTCAGGATCAGTAGGAATGTCAGATGTAAAGAGGGTGTAAAGGACGGGACCCAAGACACTGCCTTGTGGAACACCGGCCTCTACTGGATAACAATCGGAGAATTCTGTTCCACAGCGAACTCGGAAGGATCGGTTTGAGAGGTAGGATCGTAGGACTAAGTATAAGGACTGGGGTAAAATGGATTTAAGCTTGTAGAGCAATCCGTCGTGCCATACCCGGTCAAAAGCTTGCGCTATGTCCAGAAACGCGCCGGAGCAATATTGCTTGCATTCTAGGGATGCAGAAATGTGGAAAACAACTCGGAGCCCTTGTTGGACAGTGGAATGCATTGAACGGAATCCGAATTGATGGGTGGGGATATTTTGGGATTCTATAATCGGAAGGATTCGTTTTAAAAGGATCTTTAGGGCATGTGCCCTACCGTCAGGGTGGTCAGTACGGTATGTATGGTACTGCGGTATTTTGAAACTTTGTTTAGTGGTTAGTCGAGTTTCTGTAATGAGTGCTACATCAATTTTTTTGTCATGTAATAATGCAGTTAGTTCGTTAGTGTGATTTTTAACACCATTCGTATTCCAAAGGAGAATGAATAAGGATTTTTCGGAAGACATTTAGAGATTGCTCAGAGGAGGAATGAGATGGGATACGAGATTCGTAAGGAGTGATATCAGTGGAGTAACAAGTGATTTGAAGTCGGATAGGAAGGATGCTAATAAGGAGGTAAGGTCTGTAGCATTAGATGGAGGAGGGATGTGAGAAATTGGTTGTTGATGGGATTGTTGAGGATAGGGTGAACTAGTATGGTGAGAAATAGTAGGTCCAGGTTGGGGTTGAGAAGTGCTTTGTTGTTGTTGTGGTTGCGGCAGGGCCTCACAATTATCGTTTCCACTTCCACCTCCTAGTAATTGTGCAAACGAAACAGACGTGTCCACTGTCTTTGAAGGTCATCTTCTAGTTTTATTTTCCTCATCTTGACCCTGGTGTTTCTTATAATATCGAGATTTAAGTTCTTTGTAAATTTGACACCCTTTGTAATTGACCGGGCGATTTTCCATGCACAGGGCACATACCGCAGCGATTTATTTAGGTTTATTGCACTCACCTGATTTGTGTTGGCCACCGCATTTTACGCAGCGTGGTAAGTGGTGACAATAAGTTTTTGTGTGGCCGTATGACTGACAATTGTGGCACTGGATTATTTCCCTTTTTGAGTAAGGTTTTTCTACTTTCACAATAGTGTAATAGATCCTGTTGACCTCATATATTTTTTCGATCCCAGGTGACTGCTCTAAGTCCACGAAGAATAATGGCAGTGCGGTTTTATTTCTTGTTCCGGGCTCTTCTTTATTGTCTTTTAAAACATTTACTATTTGACTACTACTACTACTCCGTGGCGCTACAGACCGATGTGGTCCTTGGCCTCCTCAATGAGCCTTCGCCAGGTGGCTCTATCTTGTGCAGTCGCTCGCCAGTTGCGGGTGTTCAATAGTTCACGGGCGTCCCGGATGACGGCATCCTCCCATCTTAGGCGTGGTCTACCAATCCCTTTTGTCCTGTAGAGCTTCCCGTCGAGCAACTTTCTTGGGATTTCCTCTTCTGACATTCTGGCTATGTGGCCGGCCCAACGCAGCCTCCCAAGCTTGATGCACCTCATCACATCCGCCTCCCCATACAGGTCATATATCTCCCTGTTCGTCCTCCTTCTCCAAATCTCACCGACTTTAACTGGTCCAAAGATCCGACGAAGGATCTTTCTTTCAAAGATTAATATATCTTTTTCCTCAGTGCTTGACAGGGTCCATGTTTCGGAACCGTATGTGAGTACAGGCCTAATGAGGGTCTTATAGAGGAGACATTTCGTACGTCGAGAGATTGCACTGCTTCTAAGGTGTTTACTAAGGCCAAAAAAACACCTGTTTGCCATTATTATACGCTGTTTAATTTCCAGAGTTATTCTGTTTTCACAGCTTACTACAGCTCCCAGATATGTAAAATGGTCCACATTAAGAAAGGTAAACGGAAAAGGGCCCATGGCCACAGGCACTCGAACTGCGTTCTCTGCTGTCAGGTCCTGCGCGCATATACATGGTTTTTTCCTGGTTTACGCTCATTCCCATAGTCTCTGCAGCTTCAGCCAACTTTAAAAATGCATTTTTTAGAGATTCAAAGGAGCGTGCTACCAGGTCTATGTCGTCAGCAAACCCTAGTATTTGCATCAGCCTGTTGAAGATAGTGTCGGTAGTCTGGATTCCCGAGTTACGTATCACCTTCTCCAGGGCCAGGTTAAACAATAGGCAGGCAAGACCATCACCCTGCCTAATTCCTCGCGTGGAATCAAATTCAGGCGACAAGTCTGACTGTACTCGAACTGTGCACCTAGCATCATCCATTGTCATTTTGATCAGGCGGACAAGTTTCCGAGGAACTCCAAGGTCACACAGGGCTGCGTACAGTTGAGGTCTCTTGATGCTATCGTATGCACTCCTGAAGTCTATGAACAGGTGGTGGGTTGTCATCCTGTACTCTTGAGACTTTTCTAATATCATCCGGAGGCTAAACATCTGATCAACTGTAGACCTTCCACCTCTGAACCCTGCCTGATATTTACCAATCATCCTCTCAGCTATCGGGAGAAGTTTGCGGTAGATGATGTTCGAAAAGATCTTACTATTTGACGCACCTTAAAACACTGTCAATTCTTTAATCACCTCAACTGGGGTTGAAGGGTGTAAATTTCTTATCACCACCCTTAGTGACCTTTCTTGACGTAGTTGGTACGTGTGGAAGTCTGCCTTAGTTTCTGATAGATACTTTACAATTTTTTTATATGTTTCCGGAGTGTCCGGTGTTATTTTTGTATCATATGTTCTATTTATGCACGAGTAGTCGCCTGGACAAATTTTATTTAGATGGGTACATAAAA
Organism: Aelia acuminata; assembly: GCA_911387785.2. Classification (NCBI taxonomy): domain Eukaryota; kingdom Metazoa; phylum Arthropoda; class Insecta; order Hemiptera; family Pentatomidae; genus Aelia; species Aelia acuminata. Next base: position 93,135,796 of record OU426980.1, on the reverse strand, counting down.
GGTGAAAATTTTTGATATTTTTGACAAAAATAGGAGGAGGTCGTGATTCCCTAGGAATATGAGCTGTTTCCATTTCTTCGTTAGTATTTTGTAGCAGCTCGAAGCCGTTAGGGGTGAAGAAAGGAGATTCCTCTGTCATATTAGATGTACCAGGCTGAGGTTCAGATTGTGAAGGAATAGCAGGAGTTGCTGGAGGTGTATTTCGTTTATTACGACGAGCCTTTTGTTTTTGTGGTTAAGAGCGCGTCGTGGAACCAACATATCTAGACCTTTTAGACGACATAACTTGATGAAAATATCGCATAGGTCATAAATGAAGAAGACAAGGTAAAACAAAAATATATAATAATAAAAAAAAATTAATAATAAAAAAATACGTCTGCGTGACCTTGACCTTGTCACGGTAAGCGATGACCAGCCCCCTCCGAGGTTGGTGCCGTACTGAGGACAGCTGACTGGGCTATTGAATATGGCGATATAGTAATAAGTCTATACTACACCAACTTCACTGTCTACCAATGTACACAGTAAATAATAATACTACTCACTGTATTGTTTACTACTGCTGAGTAGTTAACTGCTTAACATATTTTTAAATGGAAAATAAACTAATTAACCACTGAAAATAATGAACTTCTGGGAGACGAGATGAAATATGAACATAAAGACCTAGCGCATGCGCAGAACTCGAAGATGATAATTAAATGACTACTTTACAAAACTGATAATTTTATAAAAGATGGTAAGCATTATACATGAATATTTAAATAAGTAGCTGGTTAGCAAGATAAAATAAAATCTGATATTTACCTACAGAGTCCAGAGTAATACAAAGACTGAGGGTAGATTAAGGCAAGAGGTAGTGGTAGGGAGTTAGTTTTCCGACTTAAAAGGTTTATTTATATATGGGGGAAACCCAACGCTTTTGAAGTGACAGGCTAAATGACAATTAAGTGAAAATAAAATTTTAAAAACTAACAAAATAAATAGATGGTACTTTATAAAAATCAAAAATTATGTATTCGACTAGTAAAGCATAGGAATAGTAGCATAGGCATGGTAGATGTCTACTTTGCATTTAAAATTTATAAATCGCTTAAACCCCTTATGTCTAATATTTTATCAAATAATATTCAATTATTCTTATAGAAAAATAAATTTTAGACGATTTACACTTAAGATTAAATCATTTAGGATTTAAGGTTAAATCTATTGTTGCTTTTGAATGCATATTTTTTATTATTTTAATGCTACCAATTATTCTTTCTAAACGACTCTCTATTCATTTAATTCCACTTAAAAATACTTTGTTTGGTACATTTATCAAGAGAAAATATACATTTACATTACAAGGGCCAAACTATTGGACAAACTAATCGAAATATTTTTTTGAAATACAGTATATATTTTCAAAATTACAACTATCATTTTTTGAAGATAATATCTACAGTTCTGAGAAAATGAGAGCCCGATGATAAACAAAATACTAAATAATTGTTAAATAATTTTAAATGTTAGACTTATTATATTATATACTTTATCTGTTGAAATGATTAGATAATTAAAACTAAATCTAAATTATCATTGATGAAATCTCTGAAAATAAAAAATGGTTCCCCATAACTTACTTTCCTTTTAAATTTGTCCTTAATGAGAGCCTGGTTACACTGAGAATGTTGTATGCGAGCCCATTAAGATGTGAACTAATCACTCTTGACTCAACGCTTTGCCTTATATATGTATAATTCATGTTCTGCTCTATTAAATGACTTTGACTGGATTCATCCACAAAATTGATTTCGTAAATGGATATGCCTAAAACCCATATTAAAAACAAAACTAAACTCAACAGAACAGTAATTGAGGTTTTGATCATCTTGCTTTCTTAAGCAGCCAAAAACTTCCAAAAATCACAGTTGACTTACCCTAAGCCTACTAAGATCGAGATATAGTGATGTTGGGGATATATCAGTATATAGCTACATCGATATTTTAAATTAATTTATCGATATTTTTCTAGGATGTTTTTTTTTTTCGATACCAGTTAATATAGATATTTTAATTTCACTTTCGAAAAACAGCTATTAATAAAAGAATATCTGCCTTATCAGCAAGCATGTTAAAATCTGAGTACATCTGTCATTTCAGTGGAATAAGTTGTTACATCGAATGCAGCCTAATATGGGTTAAAAAGAAGCATGGAGGTAGCGTATATATATGCCAGGCGTTCATTTGAAATTTAGTTATAATTTGCGTTAAATCGTTTGTAATCGGTCGGTGAAGAATTATTCAATTCTAATATCTTATTAATAAGATCTATTTAGTTGGTTAAATCGCTACAATCCGTAGTCACTGTCTTGGCATTTTTGACGAAATTTCAAATCTTGAAAACTTTATTTTATACCATTGCTGTTAAGTTGACATTTTTTTCTTTAAAAAAAAAAATTTAATTTTATATATTCATATATTTTTTTTTTTTTAAACATGACACAAAAATCAACCATGTAGCATAGCAAATGTAAGCTTGAAAGGGATAAATAGAAAAGAGAGAACGTGACAAAGGGGCTATAACCAAGAACCTTTCTTCGGTTTTCAATTATGTAGTAAAAAGTGACGGGTTTTAACGTGAATTACACGAGTCGTTCATAAATAATTAACGATTGTATATTAAGGTGATAATTATTATTATGATGCCTCCAACAGGTAACGTTTGGAAATATTTTTCTAAAATTTCTAACACATTAGACAAAAAAGTGTAGTATTCGCATCTAGCATTTCAAAATTTCGGGCAAAATTTACTTGAACAATAGAAGTTTAAAGATAGTGATATTTATTGATGTTTTTTCGTAAACAAAGATGGTTTAACACAGGTTTTTTCAAAACCGGTGGTGGATGGTTTTAAACTGGGGCGGATCAAGGGGGGGTGGGGGGGGGGGGTCACACTCTCTTCAATTATTTAGGCTATATAAACTTTTAAAATATATAAGCGTAGAAGATCAAATCTTTTTTTTTTTTTTTTTTTTTTTTTTCCCATTGACCTCAATCAATATCTTTGAAACGGCTGTATTTTTTCTACAATAATACAATTTTATTCGTAAAATTATCCTATAAAATTAATAAATATAAGAGTCTATTCCAATAAATCTACACTCAAAAATAATAACCGATATCATTTTTTAAACTCGAAATATAAAATAAAGTATTTTAATGTTATTTTATTTTATTTTTTTTTTCTTGGCTATCGGCTGTCTGATTTTTTTGACCAAGAAACGCCAAGAAAAAAAATCACTAAGATGCGTGAGAGACTGACCGAGTTCTCTTGCATAAATTTTTGTTCATAAAAAATATTTCAACTATAAAATTTTGTAATACTTTCATTCATTAGAAAGTATTGTATTCTTGGTCAGTTATTCTTCAATATTGACTTACATCTTTATTTTTTCTTGTGCCTAGTCGTTTCGAACTCTCCCTAGAATTTTTCACTGATGATTATGGTTGGAATGCTGTTATTTTGACTATGTTATTATAAACAATGGTGGAGGGGAAAAAACAAGATGCAGGATAAAACAAGTTAGGTAATTTATGCAAAGGTTAATTATTGTTTTTCAATAAATATATATAAAATAAAAGCAAGTTTTAATGATTTGGAAACTCCTACTATCTTGTTATCTGATGATTCGCAATCCGGTTATAAAGGTTTGCACACACTATAAAATGCAATGTTTTTTTTTTCAATCAGGTGAATCTGAAAGACTCCATATAACGCAAATGGAACCAAACAAGTTATCTGATTTTGGTATCATTCGATTTTTATTCTCTACCATGGATGTGGGCGAGGACCTTTAAATCAATCAGACCAGCCTTCGATTGACAGGAGCCTTTCAAAAGCTAACATGAGCATAAAATTAGCATTTCAACTCTTTATATTGTAAATACATTTGTTATTGTTATTATTTTTTTTTTCATAAAGAATATGCATTCTATACCATTAAGAGCCTTCTGGAATTTCATTATATCGTCGTTGATACTGCAAAAGGCCGTATGTCAATTAACAGCTGATTTTCAGGAGAACAAAAAAAACATTTCCTTTTCATTTCATTTTTCTAGTTTTTGTGTTTGATTATCGAAAGAAACATTATATTAAAAAACTCAAGAAAATTGTTATTATATTCATTTGTAAAACTTTTTTTTTTTGTTATAGTTTAAATTTTCCTTAACGGTGGTGTCACTCAGGACCAAGCGAATCCTAAAAATTCGAATTTTTTTTTACTGTGCATAATTCTTCTTTTCTATTGGTCGGTGACCTATGTCGTCTTTTAGGACCCTAGTGCCGTAGTGATTAAAAATCCACACGACCTTTTGCAGTATCAACGACGATATACTCGACAAGAACCCGAAGTGTACAGTCCACTGCGTTGCCAGTGGACAGCTTTTTGTTTAGCAGCACTTTATCTTTTCGCTGGAAGAGTTATCAAAAGTTAAGAAAAAACTAATTTTTTAGTGTTTTGTTTGTTAATCATGGAATTCTTCTTTAAAGGTCTGTTTTTATTTTTTTTTTAATCATCATGATCTACGAATTCCTTTTTATTTTATTTATCCATGTTCTTACATTAAAGCCGGCGTTTTGGGGCATCCTATACCATCCTCAGGACTCATCACATAACTTTCCTTAAATTTACTCCATTCATACCAGAATATCGTCATTAATTTAACTTTATCATTCAAAAACCATCGAATATCATAAGAAATATATCTGAAAATGCTTAACATAGGATAACGTGTGCGTTTCATTTCATTGTCACATATCTTGTCAAAATCGTATCTTGTCAAAATAAAAAATATCATTCATAGGTATAATTAATAACTTGGGAGTTAAAATTTTTACTACATTTTTTTATTGTAAGCATGTATAGTACGTACATACATACATATGATTAGTATCTACGGGTAAGTAAAAAAAAAAAAAAAAAAAATCCTCATCGAATTCCCTTCCTAAAAGTTCCTGGTTATTTTTATGATCCTTTCCCATCTCTTCATGATTAAAAACGGTTTTGTGAATTTTCATGTCGTAGATATAATTTTATTTTATTTCTTCAAAGAAAATAAAGAGTTTAAATTAAAGAAACATAAAATTAGAAATATTTATGTGATTTTAAATGTAAAAATTAATATAACAACGTTGTAAAATATAATGCAATGGTGATATGGATATATTTTGATAGTCTTGGGGATGGACGAATTGGGCCCGAAACGTTGACTAAGTTGAGTTAAGGTGTTATCTTATTAAAAGGGTGAATTATTATTTTCAATAAAGAAGTAACAAAGAAGTGAATAACATTATAACACAAAAAAGCAAATTTAATATAAAATTTCTATTTTTACCATTAATTTGATTACTGAATGTCAATTATGACTGGTTTAGTTTATGAGAAAATTTAATTGGTTTATGATAGAAAGCACCTAACCATTTTTGGCGTTAAAACCTTTATTGAGCAATAAAAATGCAGCCAAATGTTCAAGGGGTCTTAACTTGTTAACTCATTCATTCAACGTAGGGGAGAGTTGGGTAAAGTGGGGTATCGGGTAAAGTGATGTACCGATCTGATCGCGGTGTTTGGCGCTACTTATCAACTGAATGGTATATTTGTTTCCTTTGGTTGTGGTGTTAGTTTAGCAAAGGGTTCTATAGTGAAAAGTTGTTCTGTTAGAATTTGAGAGTTAAATATATATTTTGAGTGCATTTTCTCTCATTTTATTACTAACTTCAAAATGGTATAACTCAACCACATATTCCTTGATTGCTACGTTTATTATCTCATTGGATTGGTCATTCTATTCATATGTGTTTCCGTTGTTTCTATGTGTTCTCCGTTGTTTCTATTTATATGTTGTTTCGTTGTGTTTCTATTCATATGTGTTTTAAAGTTTCTATTAATATTTATTACCGTTTTACAATTTTTATTTTCATTATCCTTTCGGCTAAGGTGGGGACGTCCCCACTTTATCCGACGATGACTGATTTAACCTAACTTTTACATTTACTAAATCATTTACCCCATTGTTGTTACGCTGTTTGCCTAATATATTTCCCTATTTTATTTTAATATGTCAGTGCATAGAAATAGAAATACAATAACCGACTACAAGTTCCAGTTCCAATAGTGAAACGCACGATTCTCACCATCCATCATTCCATCAAATGTTCTAGTTTTACCTTTCGTCAAATTGCAAGTTACTTATTATCGAAGAAAATTAAATGATGGAAAACTTGGGGCAGTGACAATTTTAACTTGTTCAGCTTGAAAACAAAAACTCGAAAAAAACTAAGCAAAAAAAAAAAAAAGAAGGACGTCAAAGAAATAAAATTACCTGAAAAAAGAAATCTACAAAAAAAAATAATCAAGAAAAACCGTCAGAAATTAATGAAAACTCGTTAGCAAATGTACAATGAAAAAAAAAGTCACAAGAGAAAACTTAAGAAACTCATTTGAGGAAAATGATTTTTGCACAGTGTGCTTGTGTGCACTGTGCTTATGTTGAAATGTAGGATTTCACGAAGTGTTCTGAGTTGTGCCAATTCAAACTTGAAGGTGCTCATTGCCAGCTGTGCAGATCTTTTAAGGATCACAAAGTTCACTGAGTTATGTTTTAAAATATGTTTAGTTGTTAGTAATTAATTATCATTTGATCAATTATTTTAAATTGAATAATTTTGGTCATTGTGGTAATAATTATAGTAGATAAGGAGATATTCCATTTCGTTTGTAATAAAAATGACTTAACAATTTTCATTAATCCTATGCTGAAATATCGTTTTAATAGCAGGTTCTATAAAAATTTTAACAACCAACATTTTAATACATAGATGTATGCTTTATATAGTACTCATAGCAATAATAAAGCATTTTTGTGCAATTCAAAAAGGATACCCGAGATTACCCGAAGGCGTACCCCACTTTACCCGAAGGTGCGGGTAAAGTGGGGATATTTTTTATTTTGTATTTTTATTAATTACAGCCAAACCGTTCCGATTTAATCCAAACCACTTAACAAACATAAAGATAAGTAGTAGAAGTTTAAAAATTATGAATAATTTTAGATTTTTAGTGAAAATGTAGAATTCACAAGGAAATACAAAAAATGTCCCCACTTTTCCCTACTCTCCCCTATAGTCTTTATTGCTCGAAGAACTGGAAAAATAAATAAACTTTAAAATGATAAAGTGTACTTAAAAATAATAATGGAAAGAAGGATGAACAATTAACAAAATGAGGGGAAGCTCCAGTTTTAAAAATAACACTTTAAAAATATTTTCTGCAATTTCAAATTTAAATTCAATCGTTACATTAAATAAAGAAGTACATGAATGTTATAAATATGGTGATGAATTGTCAGGTGATTATTAAATAATGACCTTTTCCAAAGTCATTACGGTACTTCCTTTGTTGTAATAAGAAGGAAGAAAAAAAATACATTTCATTTTATTCAAAAAGGTCATTCCTTCGTGTCCAGTTTTCCAAATTGGAACAATGAAGTTTATTAACGTGTAGCTATGTAAAAAACGATTATATTTTAGAATTACTTTTCAATAATTATTCAGAAAAAAATCAAAACAAAAACCAATAGGCAAAAATATATGTATATATAGGAAAAAAAAAAAAAAAAAAAAAAAATATATATATATATATATATATATATATATATATATATAATAAGTATATGGAACTAATATTTCCACATAAAGTTAGCTGTTTTTACATTTACATATAATTTTACATATATATATATATATATAGAGAGAGAGAGAGAGAGAGAGTCAATAACTAATTAGATATACTGTTTTAAAAAACAAAAACTATTAGATATTTTAATGCTCTATTGTCATGCATGATGCAAGGACAACTAATTAGCGAACCTTGCATCACTCACACTAGCAAAGGTTTACGTAATAAACGAATATAACTTCTATAAGCAATCAGTTTATTTAAAATATAAAATATAAAAAATAGAATTGGAAAAGAAAAACATTAAGAAAACGAAGAAGAAAAAAAAAACAAATCTAAATAGAGAGTGAAAGTAAAAACAGTAAAAAAATAATCATATAAACATTTAGAAAAACACTCTAAATATACAATAGTAAGTATTAATTACACACATAAAAACAATATATATAAATATTAAGTTCACTCTTCATATCACCATTTCAACAGAATGTAAGACTGACAATCCTTTACAGGAGGCCTTCGAATTAAGGTGGAAATTCGCAACAACAAGTTTGGAAAAATCTTTGAGAGAATGAGTCGTCAGCTCTTGTTTTTTGAAAAAAATTGAAGGCAACCGTATATTGAAGACAGGAGTATGTAGAGCTGGTACAAGATACAGCATATGGAATACTTTAGCATCATGTATATGTTTGATTCTAGCCAGAATTTCAATGGATCAGAGCATCCCTGAAACAGATACTTAGTTTCAATATACCTATGAATTATTTGTGGAAAATTAATTGTCGTTAATTTTTAAATAATTATTATATATTTTTTAAATTATTTTATTATGCATTACCGTCGCAGCGCTCTTACCTTTTAAGGAGACCTGGCGGGTGGGACTGTTGAAGACAAAGGTTCAAACGGCTTGGATTGATAGGAATTAGCACAACGGTAAGGGAGCTACGACGGCATGCAGAAGACCCAGGTTCAATTTCTAGCCGTGTTCAATCTTTTCTCTTCTAATAAAATTATTTATCAATGAATTAATATGGATAAAATCAATAAAAAACAAACATTGCCAGAACGTAATAGATATATTACAAAGAAAATCCTTAAGTCTCTCAAATGACATCATAACCAACACGTGAACTTATCGTCATCAAAGGAATCATCAAGCCATTTAGATCAATGCATACGAAGCTAAGTCAATAAGTATCCGAAGTTTAATTATAAATTCCATCTCAATACAAATAGAAAACTTACATTAGCATAATTTTCCAACATAGTCCCCATTTCTTTTCAACGCGTTTCTATCGTTGCAAAAGCTTCCTGAACTCTCAGAAAACAAGATTTCAGATAAAAAACAAGCCACGAATGCAATGCTTCCTATTTATCTTTATGAACCCCGAGTCTGTTGATGTTGATTTCGAAGGCAAATCCATGGCTGATTTGCAGACGGTGTGCCACTTCATTCATTCTTCTGTCTAGCACATCATATCACATGGAGGCACAATACTGTCCTCATTGGTGGCCGTTGTGCAACGGTCGTGAAACCATTTTGGGATTTTTCGATTAATTAGTAGACACTGTTTCGAGATATGACACTTCCAATATTGTGCTGAAAGTCTTTGATGGATTGCGGTCTCCAATACACCTGCCATCCAAAAAAAAAATCGAAACAACAAAAGTCACTCTTCTTTGGTACAAACAGGAAGCGTAGAAATAATTCATGGCACGTAGAAAAGTGCGTAGTACACCACTTCAGCAATATAAACACTACTGCATTGCGGATAATTATTGTGAAGTACAATAATTTGATCAAGGGTTATTGTAGGTAGCAAGGGCATGAATTGAGTGAGATCAAGCTCAGCCGTAAGATTATCTCCTTAATTAATAATTTGATTGATAGTGCGCCAACTGTCAACTCAAAAGAGGCTGAATGTGCCTCAGGAAGTACTCCGATCCAAGAGGTGATCCAAGGGTGATGCGAAAGAATAAATAGTACATGTCAGTATAGTATTAGAAGAATAAATAGTAGCTGGACTCAGACGCCGGGTCCGGAGCATAGTAACACAGCAACACTTTCATAAATAAAAGGGAAAAAGGGGTTTTTTAACAGTTAATAGTCATGTAGATTACTCAAAGAACGGAAAATAGATCCCAGAGGATGTCTTGATAAACAATGTAAACATTCTAAAATTGTTCCTAGAACCATTTTTCAGGACGGCATCTTTTCTGGTACCATCCATCTCACCTGGTTTCTTTCTAGCCATACCCCCATTGCTCAATTCTATTTTCGTTTCCTTTCATAGAGAGGTACCCTTCCTCAGAGGATATTAAAAGCAGCGGAAATGTCTTTGGTCAGTTTTAACTCAACTCTGACTTAGCGTTTCAATTTGAAACCCTAGGAGTTATCAAAAAAAGAAAAAAAAAAAAAAGAAGAAGTAAAGAAAAGAAAGGAAGTCCGATGATAAGGCTTAAAAGAATTTTTTATATATTTATTATAATAAACAGTACATTGCATCACCCAAGGGCATTGGTATTTGTGTTCTAAAGATTCATTCATACTGCACATATATACAGGCTATGGTAGAACTAATAAAACAAAATAAAATAATAAAAATTTATTAATATTATTTTATACTTGATTAAAAGACAAATAGCAATACAAATAGAATAATAATAAATATACATAAATACTAGTAAAATAAATATGACTTGATTTCATAAAATAATAATACAAAGAAATAAAAAATTTCTGCCCACATTGCAAGCTATCTTCAGGGTCACGAATTTAAGAGATTTTGGCTCCCCCCGACATCGCTAATATTCTATTACTTTCTTCGACAGCCGAATTAGCGATGAAAGCAAAAATCACCAAAATTATCTCTATCATTCCTTTAATTGAACACCTCCAAACTATCTGAGCATCTTTTAACCCAGGATCACTCGTTTGGTCTATCCTAGAGCCATGAAGCCCAAACATAAAACATAGTATATTAATTTCTTAATGGTGGTGGAAGATAGTTGCCCGTAGGTATAATGAACATTAAATAGATGGGAGTGTGGTCAAGATGAATAACAATAATATGTTAGTATGAAATACTTAATTGTGATGGTACATAAAAATATATATATATATATATATATATATATGAAAATAATAATAATAATAATAATAATAATAATAAAGGCTTAACGAACCCGAAGGTTCGATGCCGACACCACCACTCGCTCCCTGCATACCTCCATCCATCGACCGCCTTCCAGACCTAACTTCGATAGATCCGCCCTAACGCAATCCTCCCACCTCCGTCTCGGCCTGCCCCTCGGACGTTTCCCATTCGGCACCGCGCTTATTATTCTTTTCGGAATTCGTTCACAGCCAAGTTTTGCAATTTTACACGCCCATTTTATTCGTCTTACTGCAATCACGTCAATTATATTTACTGGGTAAAGTTCACTCAGTTCGGCGTTGTGTAAGCGTCTAAATTCTCCGGTTATTTCATCCCTCTTCGGTCCAAATATTCTACGCAGTACTTTATTTTCAAAAACTCTAAGCCGTTGCTCATCCCTCAATGTCAGCGGCCATGTTTCGCATCCGTAAACGACCGTTGGAAGAATAATAGTTTTGTAAATCCTAATTTTTAAGTTTTGGGACAGAAGGCGGGAGCTAAGCAATTTCGCGACTGAAAAGTAGCAAGCATTACCGGCTTTTAATCTAGCCTTAATTTCCTCATCGATTTCGTTTTTTCTAGTTACCATCGCCCCTAAATATCTAAATTTCTCTACCTGTTCAAACGTATTCCCCCCTACACTGATATCAGCGAAATCCTCACCACTTCTACGACTAACCATATATTTTGTCTTATCCGTATTCATTTCCAGTCCAAGTTCTTGTCCGGCTTTCATCAACGTTTTTGTGTTCATTTCTATGGTTTCCACGTCCTCCCCAAGCAATACCAAATCATCGGCATATCCGAGCACGGGTATATTCCCTCCCAAATTTAAACCCTTTCCGGTACGTGTCACCTCCCTATTAAATCCCTAATTAAATAAAACAGGTGAGAGAGAATCTCCTTGTTTCAAACCAGAGCGGACCTCGAACTTCTCAGAAAAATAATTACCGATTCTAACTTTATTGAACGTTTCAGTCATACACATTTTTACTAAGTTTACTAATTTTTTTGGTATTCCCTGCCCGACCAGAATGTTATACAACTTTTGGCGGTTAATTTTTGATCCCTTTTTGTGAATCGGAATGAGAATAGACTCTTTCCACTCTTCGGGTATCTTTTCTTGTTCCCAGATCTTTTTAACCAAAAGAAATATTTTTGATATCCCAGCTTCCCCGCATGCCTTGATTAGTTCGCTAGGGACATTATCTGTTCCCGCTGCTTTATGAGATTTTAATTTTCCAATGGCTATTTCAACCTCCTCTTTACTCGGTTCTACTACTAACGGTTCAGCACTCTGGTATTCCGAAGAGGAAGATAGATCATTATTTAAAATACTATCGAAATAATCCTTGAACCGTCTTAAGATGTCTACTGGATCGGCCAAGATATTGTTATTTTCATGCCTAATTCCAGTTGTAACCGGGCCCGACCGTTTACGAATTCTGTTTATGCCTTCGTACATGGCTTTAACGTTATTCTCGATTTTGTTACTTTCGATCGCTATTATTTTATTTTTGAGATATTCTCGCTTTTTAAATTTTAGCAGTTTAGTTGTTTCTTTTCTTGATGCTCGAAAGTTAGCAAGATTGATTTCGTTAGGAATATTTAACGCTTCTAATTTAGCAGCTTTTCTTTTGTCGCACATGTTAATACATTCATCATCGAACCAAGGTTTATTTTTATTTTCCCTTTTTCCAAGACACGAGTTACCGACCTCTTTAATACTATCCCTGATACCTTCCCACAACTTATCAATGTCTTCGTTATCCTCGTCAGACGATTCCAACTCCTCAAACCTATTTTTGACTTCCAGTTCGAATTGTTTTCTAACCGTCGGAATTTTTAACTTCTCCAAATTATAATTATCATAATTAAAACCAGCCTCATTTTTCCTATGTATTATAAGTCTCTGCCGAATTTTCGCGATTACTAGTTCATGATCCGACCCGCATTCGGCCCCACGATATGATCGACTATCAATTACGCTATTTTGCCACCTACGTTGAACCAAGACGTGATCAATTTGATTACGGGTTTGCGAATCCAGTGACGTCCAAGTATATTCATGTATATCTTTATGTTTAAACGTAGTACTTTTGATTATTAGGTTTTTCGAGGTGGCAAAATTTATTAGTCGTATTCCGTTATCATTACTATATTCATGTAAACTTTCTCTACCGATCGTAGGATAATATACTTGTTCCCTCCCTACCTTTGCATTTGCGTCTCCCAGAATAATTTTTATGTAGCTTCGCGGTAGTTTGTCATAAATCGATTCAAGTTTTTCATAAAATTCACATTTAACTTCATCGTCACTATCTTCAGTAGGTGCGTGTATATTGATCAACGCGATTTTAAACCACCGACCCTGAAATATAGCTACCGATAACCTATCTCCGTAAAATCGAATGTCCTTCAACGTGGAAAGTAACCTATTTCTAATCAGAAATCCGGTGCCTAAACAATAGTTTCCGCTCCCACCGTACCATAAAGTGTACTTCCCTTCCCTCAACGAGCCCTCCCCTGGCCAGCGGACCTCTTGCAGCGCCACTATATCTAATCTATACCCTATTACCTCATTCGCGACCGATTTTAACCCACCCGCTGTATTTAAACTTCTTACGTTCCACGTCCCTATGCTTAGATCTATATTTTTCAACTTGCGGCATGAATCCCCTAAAGCAGTCCCCACCCGGAGACCCGAACGGGGGACTAGTTTACCTCCGGATAATGAGCGTTTTACTTTAGGGAGATCCATGACTTTTTTGTGGTGTTTGGGTGAACTAATAAAATGTGAGTAGGGCGTTCAAACCTACGTCACACCCTCCAGCAAGCCTGGGGGGCCGCTCTCATTGTTGGTCAGCGAGTCCTACAGACTTAGCCGGGAGGAACTTCCTAGGAATTTCCACCGACCATCCCCACATCCGCCACCCGTGGGACGCTCCCCATACGCGGTAATGAGACCCGCGCGAGGATATATGAAAATAAATGTTTTAAAAAAAATTGTAGCATAATTGTTATGCTGACTAAATTTAAACTTGAAAGAGATTAATACAAAATGGAGAACGAGACAAAGTGGGACAACCAGACAAAATTATTAAAACTATTCAACGGAAATCAGGGTTTGAAATTAACTCTTATTTTCTTGGAAAAAGAATAAAAGTCAAATCCGGACTTTTATATTTTTATTAAATAAATAAAAATCACATCATGACTTTTATATTTCGGGCCAGAAAATAAAAGTCCTGATATGGTCTTTATCACAATGATGGCTAATATAAGAGTCAAAGCTTGATTTTAATTATTTAAAGATGAATTTATTAGCTTTTTTTGTGATTTCTCCATATTGGTGTACATTGTTGGGTTAACCGTTTTTATGGAAATCTTATAGGGTGTAATTAATTACCTTATATCGATCCTAAGATCGATTATTAGCTTATGAATGCTGCTGATAATAAAAATAATATCAATATAAAACCTAAGGTATCGATTATAACTTATCCGATATTTACAATATTGAGGACGACTTGCAGGTTATTTAAGGCGCTGATTGTGAAAATTATATCGATTTTTCGATTACGCGCTGAGGTATCGATTTATTACAACTTACGGGATAGAAACGATATTGGGGTCCGCCCTTAGGTTAATTGAGGATCTGAATTCTGAAATGATACTGATTTTTGGATTACACTCTCAGGTATCGATTTATTACAACTTACACTATAAATACAATATTGTGGTCGGCTAATAGATTAATGAAGGTGTTGATTTAGTAAATAATATCAATTTCAACACAAGGTTGGATTATGTATGAAACAAAAATTATACCATTTATTTTGGAACTTAATAATTCAGTTTAATGGGAACAATATCACTTGTAGATAAGTATATTTTAAAATGTAAAAATACAATAATATGATAATATAATTATAATTTTAAAAAATGATAAAGTTTTGTTATTATTGTTATTTGAAAGATTGGTGATGACTTATTAAAATGACTCGTATAGAAAATTAGATATAGTCGAGAAAAATTAATTAAATAATACTAAAAATTTAAGGATACAGAGTACAATAAACTATTTACAAATCGAAAAATCGATATAATTTCCGAATTCAGCACCTTCATTAACCTATTAGCCGACCACAATATCTTATTTATCGTGTAAGTTGTAATAAATCGATACCTGAGCGCGTATTCGAAAAATCGATATCATTTCCGAATTCAGCACCTTCATTAACCTATTAGCCGATCACAATATCTTATTTATCGTGTAAGTTGTAATAAATCGATACCTGAGCGCGTATTCGAAAAATCGATATCATTTCCGAATTCAGTACCTTAATTAACCTGCAAGTCGACCTCAATATTTTAAATATCGGATAAGTTATAACCGATACCTGAGGTTTTATATCGATATTATTTTTATTATCAGCAGCCTTCATAAGCTAATAATCGATCTTAGGATCGATATAAGGTAATTAATTAATTATACCCTATATGATTTGTACAACGTTATAATATTTGCAAGTAGGGATATTTATTGTAGAGGTTCATTTTCAAACCGTAATTCCCATGTTAGTTTACATCCCTGATAAACATAAGCATTATTTATTAGTAAACTCGGATACGATATGTTAAATGATAATCAGGATTTTGTGGATCTTTATCAGGGCTAAAAGAAAACAAATATATGAGTATCTATGATAGAGGATGACAATAAATGAATATTTTACAGAACTGACAATAATATAAAAGATGTTAAGCATTATACATGAATATTTAAATAAGTAGCTGTTTAGCAAGATAAAATAGAATCTGATATTTACCTTCTGAGCCAAGGTAGATACAAAGACTGAAGGTAAAATAAGGGATAGTTAGCCACCTTCAAAGGTATATGACCCAACGCTTTTGAAGTGAAAGGCTACATGACAACTGAGTGAAAATAAAATATTAAAAACTAACAAAATAGATGGTACTTTATACAAATTGTTATGTCTGGACACAAAAATTGAGATAATACATAAGGTAACAATGCATAAAAAAATGAAGAATATACAGAAGGAAGTTATACAATACTAAAGATAATAATAATACAAGAGGTATATCGGTAATTGCGGATACGTATGAAATCAAAACTAGGATAAGAGGATGCGGAAGATGTTGGAATAAGTGGATGAAATTATATCTTTATCTGTTATGATTTACAGGGTTATTTTTTTTTTACAGATGGATGAAAATGAATTCTGAGAGGAGTCGTTTATCGTGGTTTGGTACAGTAGCTAATATGGAGGGGTTCTCAAAGTCAAAGGAATGGTTGTGGGCGATGGCATGTTCTGCTAATTTTGACATAGACGAATTACGCGTGGAAATACTGTATTTATGTTGGTAAATCCGTTTTTAAAAATAATTTTTGGTTTCACCGATATAGCAACTGTTGCAATTAAGCGTGGAGCACTGGATACGATAAACTACATTACACTTGTCTAGGAGTGAAAATCCTGATTATCATTTAACCTATCGTAAAGATTAACAGTTGACCATCTCTCACCTCTACTAAAGTTGGATAATTATTTATTTGATAGTTAAATTTATCTCTTTTCCAGGTTGCCAGTTCTACCCAATTGGTGAATATTTAAGGTTTGTCAGGGTTCCTGAATCTTTGGAAATTGGTTCCGAGATTTTGGTCGTCGAGGTACACCCGAGGAGAAATCTTTCGATACAGCCTGTTGATCTGGTAAGTTAAAAAACATTATTAAATATATATTATAAAAATAATTTGCAGTCTTTTAATTTATTCAAATTTGATTAATCAATGGATTTCGATTTTTCGGTATTTCGGATTTTTGTTTATTTAATTCACCTATATTTATTTTCTTATAGAAACGATCATTTATTTTGTTTTTAATATTTAATTTTGTAGTTAATTTTATAACAAATATTATAAAAGCTAATAAATTCATCCTTAAATAATTAAAATCAAGCTTTGACTCTTATATTAGCTATCATTGTGATAAAGATCATATCAGGACTTTTATTTTCTGGCCCGAAATATAAAAGTCATGATGTGATTTTTATTTATTTATTAGAAATATAAAAGTCCGGATTTGACTTTTATTCTCTTTCCGAGAAAATAAGAGTTAATTTCAAACCCTGCCGGAAATACATTCCTATATCCCTAATAAACATGCGAAATCGATGTTTAAATACGTTCAGGCACTAACATGTTGATACTTAATAAATAGATGTTAAGAAACCATCGATTTTGATTGAACATCGGTTTTGAAAACATTGATGTTTTGATGTCTATATGGATCTAACTCTATAGTTAGATCCACGTGCGTCGTTTATATCCACGTGAGTAGATATAAACGACGGGTTGTAGAACCCGCCCAGACATGAATGAGCGCCGCCGCTGAGAACGTTCGTCGAGGCATGATAACAATATTTATCTTCCGCCGCGGTCATCGAGCCGGGTGCAACAAGTGCAAGTCATACCTTTCGAGCTCCTCTAGTATGATGTGACGAGCCGCAAAGCGTCGTCTTTTGAAGCCTATTTGAATTCATTGGGTATATTTACGTTTAGAAGCTTAGTAAAAGCGAGGAATTTATTTTTTTTCGTGGCAATGCTGGACGGTCTAGAGGAGTTAAGGCGTGTGCGTATTTCGAGTTATTTTTTAATTTTTTAGTTTTGGACAATAATGATTTGATTTTGATTTTTAACGCTTTATTTAACCCCGCAGAGTTAGGTCTCATGGACCTCTCTAACACTCAACAGGGTGAGGTCTAACATATGGTTTTGAAACTCGTTGATTTCGAATTTAATGTTGGATTAACGATCGCGCATGCGCAATTCAAGTTATCTGTACTTTTACCGTTTTCAATTGTTTTATATATAAAAATTACAGAAATTACATCAATATTAAAAAATACGGGCTATGTCGCATAGAATGAGTGAGATGTGGCAACATCGCTTTGTTTACATTCGAGCTATCATCGACCCGGTCTGCTAGGGCGGGAGGGATATTCACTGAGAACGGGAAGGGTGTCCTTGCACGGTTCTGGGCCAATTTGGAGGCAACCTCCCAGACTGTTACCCTGTAGGTGCAAAGTTAACAGCAGAGATGTTGGTGTCGGTTTCACCATTACTTCTGCTCCTAGAATTGATTGAAGGACATCCGTGGATAATCAGCAGCATCGAATAACATCATGTGAATTTATTTTTAATTGAAGGCTATATTCCGGACCGCTACTAACTAGTACGAACGAATGTCGAACGTTGCGGTAAATGAGAACACACAATTAAAGAAGAAATTATTTTATTTTTTTAAATAAAAGGCCATTTATTTATTTTTATAATTTTATTATAAAAGAAAAATCTTATTTTATTTTCAATTCTTTTAAGATATTTGTTTAGTCTTACAGTTCCAGCATCCCAACAGTTTGTTACTTTTTAATACAGTAGATGTAAGGTCATGTTATTCTTACAAAACAGTAGAGAAATAAAAAGAAAATTATCATAATAAAGGGAGAAAGAGAGTATTATTTGTTGTAAATGCGGTTTGTGTGTATTGAAGATTATCATGAAACGATTAAAATGTAGCAGATTTTACCCTAAAACGTTAAAATAAAAAAAATTATAGCAGATATATGTAATAATAAGAAAAGCTCTGGAACTGACAATAAAGAAATTATACGTTTATTAGTTACAAAACGTTGTTCATTTGGTATAAACGATATTCATTTGTTATAAAGATTGTAAAAAAAATAAAAAAACGCAATCGAATTCATCCTAAATTTGTCAAAATCTTATAAAATTATAAAAAAAAAAAAAAAAAAAATACATGAAATCCGAAGAAAAATGTCGGATCGAAGAAGTTAGAATAAAAGAAAATATATGGTTATTTGTTATAAACTTTGGTAAATTTATATAAAAGTTGTAAAAATGTAGAAGATACATTAGAATTAGTACGAAAATCGTTAAATTCTAACAAAATGACAACACAATCCAAGAAAAAATGACTTAATGAAGAAGTTAGAAAGAAAATGTATGGTCATTTGTTTTAAACTTTGTTAAATTTATATAAAAGTTGTAAAACAATTAGGAAATGCATGAGAATTAATATGAAAATTGTTAAAATCTAACAAAATGACTGGAAAATACGAAATTAAAAGAAACATAACGGTACGAAGAAGTAAGAAATAAAGAAATTATATGTTTGTTATAAACTTGGAAAATGTAGGAAATGCATAAGAATTAGTACAGTTTAGAAAAGTGTCTTAATCATAAAAAATCTCACAAAATAATATGAAACCTTATTAATAAGATATGAAATAAAAAAAAAATACCGGAATGAAGAAGTATGAATACAAATAAAAAGGGTAACTGTACCAGTAGTTGACAGGTTAAGAAAAAAAATATTAGATTATTGACACTGTTTACTAAAATATTGATGTTAGGTTAATCTTTGTTATGAATTTAGTTAGGCCATTCCCTCTAGAAAACTGGGAATACAATATCATATGGTCTTCATTTACGGTTTTTGAAAAATAATTATTTCTTTGAACCTTCTAAAATGTGCCAATAGTTGACACATCAAAATGGAAAGGTTTGGAATGTTGACATTTATTGTGTCAATAGTTGACACTTACAATATTTTTTAATTTCTCAAGGAGAATATGAGGTAATAAGGACTGCAATAAAAGTTAATCATTTTTTATTTATAAACTATATTACTCATCATAAACTGATAATTGATAAATTACGAACATTCCTTAGCATGTATGGTGGAAGTGGACACCTTCATGTAATACCTCATACCTAGCTCTTAACAGCTAAGTATGAGGTACTGTTTCCTGTTGTCGATTATAAATATCGACAACAGTCCGGGTGCCTGGAAATTACGAACATTCCGTAACATGTATGGTGGAAATAGTGTTTTAAATATTCTTCCATCTTTCCTGAGAGTTGCTCTCTCTCTTTCAATATCAAGACCTAACAATCAAAACAACAATATGAAGACAACTGCAAATCATACCTTTAACATTACCATTATAAACCCATAATTTCATTCATATTTTGATTCTTTAAGTTTGTAAAATATCACTCATATATAGACATACAAAATACGTTGTAGTTATCTATATTTTTATGTTTTATTGTATAGGTACGTATATTTTTTTTAGATATATTAAAACAAAGTGATAATAATAATTCCGCTTAAAAGTTAAGAAAATACCGAAGTTTTTTCTGTATTATAATTTATTTATTGATTTGGGGAGGGAACTGTACAATAACTTCTTGAGTGATATGCAGCTGAAATCATTTATCACAGTAATATTTTGTATATTTTAACATACGATTGATTAAAATAGATACCAGAAGTATATCTGGTATTCTGATGGTGAGATATACCTTTGCTATTATCAGAAGAATAATAATAGCTTTTATACGATAATAATTCATAAAATTTTATGATTAAATTAGCAACATAATAATTTTAAATAACCAATATTCGATTAAACTATAATTTTCTGCATTAAATACTAATATTTCATTTTTAAATAATGACATCGGCAACGATAGGATAATTTAAATGAATATGATACGTAAGCTATAGCATTACGTCTTATCAATTCGACAGGATGCAGCTCCATCAAAGAGAAAATTCATCGAGGAATGATGACAGTGATTCCATTATGCGATTTTAAATATAATAATAATAATAACTCTTTATTTAATTGTCCCGGGAACTAGTGCCTTAGGAACAGAAATATACAAAAACATATAATAGGCTTCAGTACCTTAGAGTATTATAACAAAAAAATGAAACAAATTGAAATAAAACAAAAACAAAAAAAACTGAGAAGAAAATATGAACAATAAAATAATCTTCTTGTGATGAACAAATTAAACATTATTTGAATATCCTTGTGGAATTAAAGTGAAAATGACTATGTGTTTGCAGCTTATAATATATACATATATACACTTATTTACAAATAAAATAAATCGAACTTATATTAAAAAGATAAAATAAATAATAAATGCCTCTACCAATTTAAAATTAAAATCGAGAATTTGCAGAAACAATTTACAATTGTTAGGGAAACTGGATGGATAGGAGGTGATTGAACAGGCGGGATTTAAAGGTAGGGAGAGTGTTGGAGTTACGGATAAAAGTTCCATAGGGATGAGGACCGGATAATAATAGGTCTTTCGAAAGCTGACGTTCGGTGGGCCGGAGTGTATATATCTGAAGATCTAGAACGGGTATTTCGGGATTGGACAGAGGATTTGAACTGGAGAAGTTCGGCGAGATCGGATCACTAGGAAGAGGAAGGAAGCCAGGAAATATTTACGGCGGTAGGATGGGTATAACCACTTTAACCTTTCTTATAAAGGTAAGATGGAGACGTCTCTTGGGACCCCAAAGATAAATCATACGATACAATTTAATAACCGTTTTAGTTTTGCTTCGAAATCCCCAGAGACACCCCCATACACCGCACAACAAAAGTCAAAGTGGGGAAACACCAGGGAAGTGGCCAGGAGCCTACGTCTTTCAAATGGAAAAAGGCTTCGGAGGTGATTTAATTGCTTTGAGGTGGTAAAGGTACGGCGGGAAATATTGGAGATGTGGTTTTTCCAGGAAAGGGTTTGGTCGAAGGTCATTCCGAGGTTTTTGACGGTTGGATAAAATTTAATGGGATTATTATTTAGGAGCAGGTTAGGGATGTTAGGGACGGTTTTAAGGAGTTGATTGGAGCCTATTAAAATTGCTTTCGTTTTCTCTGCGTTCAGCTTCAACTTATTAGCCTCTGCCCAGAGACTGATTCGATTTAAATCATCCTGAAGCTTTTTTGTCGCTGACGATAACTCGGAAGATGGAAAGGATAGGTATATTCGGAAATCATCTGCATAAAGGATCAGAGGAGGAAGGTCGTTGATATTGTCACGTGGAAGATGTCCATTGAACCTAGGAGACCCTGAGAGAGAGGGGGAACTCCTAGAAGAGGCTGGCCCAGGAGAGAGTGGGGCAGTCTGGGAGAGTCTGAGTCAGTCAGTCACTGAGAGGAGAGTCAGAGACAGTCAGCAGTCTGGAGCAGAGGCTGGGTCTGAGATGGACTGTCGAAGTCTGGGAAAGGCAGAGTGAGCCTGGGGCATAGTGGGATCCCTAGTAAAGTACCCCCAAGAGATTTGTGAGTCAAGGTACCCCCCCCCCCCTTGTGTAGTTGGGACGTGTAGAAACTATTGTAAATAAACGATGTAAATTGTACATAATTGCTTAATTACCTCACAACCCTTGCCCAAAGATCCCTGTGTCACATTGGACTGGGTAAATTTAAGAATAGGGGTGACAATATAAATGGCGAACAGAGTGGGAGATAGAGAGGAACCGTGCGGAACACTACAGGAGAGGGGAAGTGTCTTGGATGGAGGTTGGCCTGAAACGACTACGAACTGTGACCGGTCTGAAAGAAAGGATTTGAACCAGTGTAAGGCGCTGCTTGATATATGGAGCTTCTGCAATTTGGTAAGAAGGATGTTGTGTTCAACTGTATCAAATGCTTTGGAGAAATCTTATCTATAAAAATTGCTTATTAGTGTAGTGAGCGAATAAAAACTAACACTGAATAAAATAGATAACCTATAGATAATATGAATAAAAGATATAACCTAATGGATTATACATCGAAAATAAAGTGTTCATATAATATTTCTGTTTAATAGTTCTGTTCTGTTCGTAAATTTTCAACCGAATACTAAAAAGGAGAAGTTACTCAACTTGATAAGGGTGCAGTATCATCATGAGAATTGTCTCAATGGAATCAGAACATAGAAACCATAAAAGATGATACATAACAGTACCTATTTGCTGCCAAAATAATTTTTCTTAATGAAGAAAAGGGAAGAAAACGCATTGAGATAACCCCATTAATAGGGTCTCTTATACCGAACTCTGCGGCGGACTCTGAGGTTTCGAAACTTACCACTAATACTAAACTAAAGTTTCAGGATGGTACAAATTTCGTTTTAATCATGATTAATTTTGGTCTATTTTTCTGTATTGTTACATTTCAAAGTTATTGTTTCATTCCACCTATTCCACAACTCCCTGAGCGAAGCCAGTCCCCACAGCTAGTATTTATTAAATATAATATAGATTTAATATTTATTAAATATAATATAGATTTAATATTTATTAAATATAATATAGATTTAATATTTATTAAATATAATATAGATTTAATATTTATTAAATATAATATAGATTTAATATTTATTAAATATAATATAGATTTAATATTTATTAAATATAATATAGATTTAATATTTATTAAATATAATATAGATTTAATATTTATTAAATATAATATAGATTTAATATTTATTAAATATAATATAGATTTAATATTTATTAAATATAATATAGATTTAATAATTTAATGCAATGTTCCATTGAAAAGGCTTTGTAATATTCTAATTATTAGGGCCACCGCTGGGCGCGAACCTGCGACCTTTAGTATTGTAGGCTGCCATGCTAACCACTATACAACAGGTGACCCCTACTGTTTTGTAAGAATAACATAACCTTACATCTACTGTATTAAAAAGTAACAAACTGTTGGGATGCTGGAACTGTAAGACTAAAGAAATATCTTAAAAGAATTGAAAATAAAATAAGATTTTTCTTTTAAAAGAAAATTATAAAAATAAATAAATGGCTTTTTATTTAAAAAATAAAATAATTTCTTCTTTAATTGTGTGTTCTCATTTACCGCAACATTCGACTTTCGTTCGTACTAGTTAGTAGCGGTCCGGAATATAGCCTTCAATTAATAATAAATTCACACAATGTTATTCGATGCTGCTGATTATCCACGGATGTCCTTCAATCAATTCTAGGAGCAGAAGTAATGGTGAAACCGACACCAACATCTCTGCTGTTAACTTTACACCTACAGGGTAACAGTCAGGGAGGTTGCCTCCAAATTGGCCCAGAACCGTGCAAGGAAACCCCTCCCGTTCTCAGTAAATATCCCTCCCGCCCTAGCAGACCGGGTCGACGACAGCTCGAATGTAAACAAAGCCATGTTGCCACATCTCACTCATTCCATGCGACATTGCCCGAATTTTTAATATCGATGTAATTTCTGTAATATTTATATTTAAAACAAATGGAAACGGTAAAAAGACAGATAACTTGAATTGCGCATGCGCGATCGTTAATCCAACATTAAATTCGAAATCAGCGACCTTCAAAACCATATGTTAGACCTCATTATTGCCCAAAACTAAAAAATTAAAAATAACTCATAATACGCACACGCCTTAACCCCTCGAGACCGTCCGGCATTGCCACGGGAAAAAATAAATTCCTCGCTTTTACTAAGCTTCTAAACGTAAATAAACCCAATGAATTCAAATAGGTTTCAAAAGACGACGCTTTGCGGCTCGTCACATCATACTAGAGGTGCTCGAAAGGTATTACGCGCTTGTTGCACCCGGGCTCGATGACCGCGGCGGATGATAAATATTGTTATCATGCCTCGACGAACGTTCTCAGCGGCGGCACTCTTTCATGTCAGGGCGGCGTACACGTATTGCGATAGTTTCTCATTGCTATGTAGCATTTGTCCCAAGGCGCATAACACCTTGTTGCATTTTCCAACTGAATCGATTCCACCAAATAAACCAGACCGAATTTATTCAATGACCGAATTTATCACCGCGTTAAACTCTAGAAAAGATTCCTCGCCCGGTCCGGATCAGATTTGCATTGGCATGATCAAAAACTTATGCCCCTTTAATAAATCTATAATCCTAAAGATTTTAAATAAATTTTTTTTATCCGACAGTTTTCCCAATATCTGGAGATCTGATATCACGATTCCCATACTTAAAAAAGATAAAGATCCGAAGAATCCTAACAGCTATAGACCAATCACACTGACCTCTTCTGTGTGTAAGCTACTGGAGAAATTGGTAAGCAATAGGTTGCTATGGTATCTGGAATCTAAGAACTTACTACCAGCATGGCAGAGCGGGTTTAGAAAAGGCAGAAGCACAAGGGACAACCTAGTTCGCTTGGAATCCGATATTCTAAATGCCTTCGAAAATAAAAGAAAAGTACTAGCAGTATTCCTTGATATAGAGAATGCATTTGATAGAGCGTGGAGGAGGCTCATAATCGACACTCTGGATACCATGGGAATTAGAGGTCATATGCTATCTTTTGTAAACAATTTTCTTAGTAAGAGAAAATTTGTGGTTAGAATTGGTGATGTCTTTTCCAATGAATTTGAACAAGAAAATGGTGTACCACAAGGCTGTGTTTTGAGTGCAACACTCTTTAGCATCATTTTTAATCAAGTTTTAAATGTAATTAGGTTACCGGTCAAAGGAATGCTATACGCGGACGATCTCGTAATTTATATTGATGGAAAAAATGTAACAGACTTACAAAAAAGCATACAAACCGCCTTGAATAACATAAGTAGTTGGCTTTCTGATCACGGTTTTAAAATTTCAGCTAGTAAGACAGTAGCCATACTGTTTGGAAAAGGAAAACCAAAAACACTACCGTCATTAACTATAGAAAACCAAGCCATCTCTTTCTCACATACAACTCAATACCTTGGTATAACGTTCGATAGAACGCTAAGTTGGACTCAGCATATCAAAAGGCTGAAAGCTAATTGTCTCCGCGCTCTAAACCTTTTAAAAATGGTGAGTAATACTAGTTGGGGTGCTGATAGAACCAGTATGCTAACCTTGTATAGAAGTCTCGTAAGGTCAAAATTGGATTACGGCTGCAACGCTTATAACTCGGCTTCAAGCAATGCTTTAAAAATGCTCGACCCTATACACAATACCGGACTCAGAATCGCAACTGGCGCTTTCCGATCTAGCCCTTCAAACAGCGTATGTGTGGAAGCAGGCGAGCCTCCTCTAGACCTACGACGGCAACAAATTGACATACTTTACGCGATTAATATTCTTTCTACTTCTAACCATCCCTTGAATGACTTATTTCCTAACAGACAGCTCCTTTCACAACAACAGGTCTCCTTAGCAAAAAGAACATCTTTCAGAATCCGAGTTTCATCATTTCTATCCGACCTACACCTCGAAATACCTCATCTCCTTGGTACCGTAATTTCTCAGATCTATCCGTGGGGACTACCCACTCCTAATCTTTGTCTTTCCCTAACAAAATTACTGAAAAACGATTCCATGCCATACATGTACAAATACGAATTTAACAGACTACAAGACAGACTAGGTGAAGCTGACTACATCTACACAGACGGCTCGAAGAGCTCCACGGGTGTGGGAGCCGCGGTCGTGTGCAATGATCAACAGAACCTATTTTCATTATCACCGATATGCAGCAACTATACAGCAGAATTAATTGCAATTTACAGTAGTCTTAATGTTATCCACTCCACAAAAAAAATGCAAATAATCTGTACTGACTCACTATCAGCCCTAATCAGTTTATGTAACACCTTTTCATCAAACATTATGATTCACAATATTCTTTTAGCCTTGAGATCAGCACATAGTAATAATATTTCAGTTAAATTTCTCTGGGTCCCTGGTCACTGTGGAATAGTCGGAAATGAGGAAGCTGACCGGGCAGCAAAAAGAGCAATAACGGAAGGCATTGCACATCAGGGGGTCCCTGTTAACGACTTTATTTCCCTTATAAAGCAAAAAATAAAGATTAAATGGGAACAGATGTGGTTTAGAACAACAGAAAATAAATTGAGAGAAATAAAAAGTAGTGTATCGCAATGGAAATCATCCGTCCGAGGTAAACGAAGGGAGGAAGTCATCCTAACGAGGCTGCGTATTGGTCACACTAGAGAAACCCACGGCTATCTTATGGCGCGTGAGCCTCCACCTGACTGCCAGGCTTGCGGGTGCCCACTTACAGTTAAACACATTTTAACGGACTGCAGGACATATGACACGTACAGGGACCTCCTAGAAATACCTATTGACCTACAAACAGCATTGCAGGACAGCGAGGAGACAACCGACAAACTATTTGAATTTCTAAAGCTTGCAAAACTATATAATAAAATATAATTATTGATAATAGATATAATAAAATATAAATATTGATAATAGATATAATAAAATATAAATATTGATAATTTTACAAAAATTAAATAAAATATAACAGAAATTTATTGTAGGCGAAGATGACCCAAGTGGTTGCTGCCTACATTAAAAAAAAAAAAAAAAAAAAAAAAAAAAAAAAAAAAAACCAGACTATACAAAAGAATTCCCTTCTCCAGGTTCAACAGGTCAACAGGTTCCTATGTCAGTTGTGCAGCCTCTCGAGGCTTGAATAGGCCTACAGTACTCATGGCTACTGCACTGGTGAAACTGCAAGTCTCAACATCTCAGTATATTATTGTAAGGGCAGTGCTTGACTCAGCCTCGCATGCCAGTTTTGTCTCTGAAAATGGGGTCCAAACCCTGAAATGTGCTCGGACAGCCAATGGTACCATAGTATCTGGGATAGGGCGAACGCCCATTCAAGTTAAGGGTCAATGCATACTTTCGACCTGCACCCTAAGTGGAGAAGTTGTTTTCGCAAACCACACTTTTCTAATTTTGCCCAATATTACTCTGGACACCCCTCGTGAGTGTGTTTCACTTGATGTTATTGAAGCAGCTAAGAGGTTTGTTCTTGCTGACCCAACATTTCACGTTCCGTCCAAGGTGGATGTCTAACTCGGAGCAGATATTGTGGCCGCCTCTCTCCTCGGATCTGTCACTACCCTGGGGAAGGATATGCCGGTGGTTGTGCTTACAGCCTTCGGCTCGGTATTGATGGGAAATGCTCCCACAACCCCTCATTTTTGTGCTGCTACCAATGAAAGTTTTCATAACGTGCCTGGTGCCAGTCACCACATTTCTCTTGTTGGTTCTCTGAATACTTCTTTTGATAATGATTTGATCGATACTGTCAACAAATTTTGGTCTGTAGAGGAACCTCCCAAGGTAAAAAAGTTTTCAATAGATGAAAAGAGGTGTGAAGAGTTTTTCATGCAAAATACTACTCGTTTAAATTCAGGGCGATATCAAACCCGACTACCATTCATTGAGAATGGCCAGAAGTTGTTGGGTGATTCCCACAAAATTGCTTGGACACGTTTAAGGGCGTTGCAACGCAAATTCGCTACCAACGCATCCTTTAAAATTCTCTACAAAGATTTTATGGCCGATTATCTGGCCAAGGGTCACATGAAGCTCATCACAGACTCGTCATTTCCTTAATATTTTATTCCCCACCATGGGATATATAAAACTCATGGTGACAAAGCTAAAATAAGAGTGGTGTTTGATGCGAGTGCTGCTACATCCACCTCTCATTCATTAAAGTCGGTGTTGCTTAAAGCCCCGAATGCATTAAACTTGTTATATGATGTTTTAACTTTGTTTCGTTTATGTCAATTTGTTTTTGTTTGTGACATTGAACAAATGTACCGTCAAATCATGATTCATGAAGATGACATGCCATATCAATGCATTCTATGGCGTGAAGAGCCATCGGAGCCTGTAAAGGTTTACGCCTTAGCTACTGTTACCTATGGCGTAGGTCCAGCAGCCTTTTTGGCCATTGCGACCTTCAAGAAGTTAGCGTCAGACGAGCGTTTGAATTTTCCCTATGCAGCAAAAGTTCTTTTGAACAAAATATTTGTGGACGACATCAGTGCTGGTGGAAACACACTTAACGACACCCTGCTTTTGAGGGATGAGCTCATTGCATTATTAATATCTGGAGGTTTTGTCCTCAAGTGGTCGAGCAATTGACGCGACCTAATCAAAGATCTTCCACCATCCCATTGCGTGGATGATGACTTGGTGCGAGTCCTAGGGTTGGTCTGGGATCAATATTCAGATTTTTTAATATATCCTATTGACGAATTAATCCTGTCAGCTGAACAGACGCATACTAAGCGTTCAGTTCTAGCTCAAGTGGCGAAGTTGTATGACCAGGGTTTGAAATTAACTCTTGTTTTCTCGGAAAGAGAATAAAAGTATAATCAGGACTTTTATATTTCTAATAAATAAATAAAAATCACATCATGACTTTTATATTTCGGGCCAGAAAATAAAAGTCCTGATATGATCTTTATCCCAATGATATCTAATATAAAAGTCAAAGCTTGATTTTAAATATTTAAGGATGAATTTATTAGCTCTTTTTTTCGGATTTATCCATATTGTGTACAAAATCGATTATTAGATTATCAAGGCTGCTGATAATGAAAATAATATCGATATAAAACCTCAGGCTCGCTCAGGTATCGATTATAACTTATCCGATGGTTACAATATTGAGGTCGACTTGTAGGTTATTTAGGGCGCTGATTGTGAAAATGATATCGATTTTTCGATTACGCGCTCAGGTATCGATTTATTATAACTTACGCGATAAATAAGATATTGGAGTTCGCTCTAAGGTTAATTAAGGTTCTGAATTCGGAAATGATATGGATTTTTTGATTACGCGCTCAGGTATCGATTTATTACAACTTACACGATAAATAAGATATTGTGGTCGGCTAATACGTTAATGAAGGTGCTGAATTTGGAAATGATATCGATATTTCGATCAGGCGCCCAGATATCGATTTATATAATTATATATGTAAGTTGTAATAAATCGATACCTCGGCACCTAATCGAAAAATCGATATCATTTCCAAATTCAGCACCTTCAATAACCTATTAGCCGACCACAATATCTTATTTATCGTCTAAGTGGTAATAAATCGATACCTGAGCGCGTAATAAAAAAATTGATATTATTTCCGAATTCAGCGCCTCAATTAACCTAAGAGCAGACCCCAATATCGTTTATATCGCGTATGTTATAATAAATCGATACCTGAGCGCGTAATCGAAAAATAGATATCATTTTCGAATTCAGCGACTCAATTAACCGAAGAGTAGACCCTAATATCGTTTATATCGCGTAAGTTATAATAAATCGATACCTGAGCGCGTAATCGAAATATCGACATTATTTCCAAATTCAGCACCTTCATTAACGTATTAGCCGACCACAATATCTTATTTATCGTGTAAGTTGTAATAAATCGATACCTGAGCGCGTAATAAAAAAATCGATATCATTTCCGAATTCAGAACCTTAATTAACCTTAGAGCGAACTCCAATATCTTATTTATCGTGTAAGTTGTAATAAATCGATACCTGAGCGCGTAATCGAAAAATCGATATCATTTTCGAATTCAGCGCCTCAATTAACTTAAGAGCAGACCCCAATATCGTTTATATCGTGTAAGTTATAATAAATCGATACCTGTGCGCGTAATCGAAAAATCGATATCATATTAACAATCAGCGCCCTAAATAACCTACATGTCGACCACAATATTGTAGATATCGGATAAGTTATAATCGATACCTGAGCGAGCCTGAGGTATTATATTGATACTATTTTCATTATCAGCAGCCTTGATAATCTAATAATCGATTTTAAGATCGATATAAGGTCATTAATTATACCCTATAAGATTTCCATAAAAACGGTTAACCCAATAATGTACACCAATATGAAGAAATCCGAAAAAAAGCTAATAAATTCATCCTTAAATATTTAAAATCAAGCTTTGACTTTTATATTAGCTATCATTGGGATAAAGATCATATCAGGACTTTTATTTTCTGGCCCGAAATATAAAAGTCATGATGTGATTTTTATTTATTTATTAGAAATATAAAAGTCCGGATTTGACTTTTATTCTCTTTCCGAGAAAATAAGAGTTAATTTCAAACCTGTATGACCCATGTGGTTTTGTATCACCTGATGTACTCAAGGCAAAATGTTTTTTACAAGGACTTTGGCATTTTAATCTAGATTGGGACACACCATGGGACCCAAAGGAAAATACCAAAAGATTGGGAAGTAGCCATTATAGTCCCAATATTTAAAAGAGGGGATAACAGAGACTGCAACAACCACAGAGGTATTTCTCTCCTAAGCGTTCCTAGTAAAATCTATTCTAAGATCCTAGAAAAGAGGATTAGAAGAAGAATAGAAGGCTTGCTCGAACAGGAGCAATACGGTTTCCGTGAAAATAGGAGCACCCAAGACCTTATCTTCGCTATGAGACAGGTCTTTGAAAAAGTTTTAGAAAAAGAAAAGGAAATATCGGTGTGCTTTGTAGACCTCGCAAAAGCCTTTGATCGAGTTAAGAAGCGGGACATCTTAGACGCCTTAAGAGAGAAAGGGATCGATCAAGGTCATATCCAGGCGGTTGAAAGTCTTTACAAGAAAACACGAAATGTGGTCAGATTTGCCAACTGTACTTCTCGAGAAATTGAAACAACCATAGGGATCCGACAGGGTTGTAGTCTTAGTCCACTCCTGTTTCTTTTAGTTATGGACTCAGCTATCCGAAGGGCGAAGGAGAAAATGAGGAAATTCCACCTTGGGTGTGCTAACCTAAAACCAGTGAGCCTTTCGCTATTTGCATTCGCCGATGACATCGTTATTTTTTCGGACAATGACAAGAATCTGCAATACAATGTTAACCAATTGAAAGAAGAACTCATGAAGATAAACATGGTTATAAGCCCCACGAAAACAAAGGTAATGAGAGTTGGGAAGAAACCAAGAAGAATAATGCGTGTGATCAGAGTTGAAGGAAAAGCCCTGGAGCAGGTGGAAAACTTCAAATACCTGGGTGCACACCTCAACGAAAATGGTTACATTGATTCAGAAGTAAATGAGCGAATCACAGCGGCGGGCAGGATGTTTGAAGCAGTTAAAAGAGGCTTCCTTAATAGAAGAGAGGTGGAAAAGAAAACGAAAGTGGCCGTATTCAGATCTACATTTCTCCCCATTCTGACGTACTCTTCGGAATCATGGACGATAACAAAAAAGCATCAATCAAAAATACAAGCAGCTGAAATGAGATTTCTCCGAAAGATAGAGGGGAGAACAAGAAGAGATCGAGTACGAAATACCACGATCAGATTGAACCTGGACGTTAAACCTGCCAACGATTTAATAGAGGAAAACCGGTTGAGATGGCTGGGACACCTTCTGCGGATGGAGCAGAGTAGAGTTGCTAGTGAGGTCTATCGAGCCAAAGTGGATGGGAAGCGAGGAAGAGGCCGTCCTAGAATAAAATGGGAAGACGAAGTTAAGAAGGACTTCCAGAAAAGAGGACTCCAATGGAAGGACAGAAGGCAGCTTGTAGATGACCGACAGAGCTGGAGAAGGCTATATAAACTTCCTCCTCACACTGCATAAAAGCGGTTTTTAGAGGAATGACTATGAATGAATGAATGAATTGGGACACACCTCTGCCATTCAAGCTTAATTCTGAATGGATCAAATTCCAGGAAACTCTAACCAATTTAAACCAAATTTCAGTTCCCCGTTTATTGGGAAATTCATTAAATGTCCAAATTCACGGATTTTGTGATTCCAGTCAGGCAGCCTATGCAGCCGTGCTTTATTTGCGCACCCACGATGCTGAATCAGTGAGAGTTAACATAATTGCGTCCAAAACCAAGGTAGCGCCTTAAAACCTATTTCAATTACCAGAATGGATTTATTAGCTGCACACCTTTTGGCCAGACTCTGCATCATTATGTCAACCTTTTAAAATCAGAATACACCATTGATGATGTTTTTCTTTGGACCGATTCTTCCATTGTATTGGACTGGATCCGTATAGAGCCTTATTTGCTCAAAATGTTTGTAGCCAACCGAGTCTCAGAAATCATTGGTTGGACAGAAGTCAAGTCCTGGCGACATGTGCCTGGCGTTTTAAACCCTGCCGATATGGCTAGTAGAGGAGTTCCTTGTCCTTCAGAACTCTTATCACCTCTGTGGTTCTCTGGTCCTCCGTTTTTAAAGTTTCCTGCCGAGGAATGGCCTTCCATGCCCCGCGCAGGAAGTTATGCAGAAACTGATCTTGAATATAAGTCTTTCCCTGTCAGTTTAACCATTGCTTCAACTGAAAATCTTTTCGAAACTGTTTCTTCATGGTCCAAGGCAGTACGAATTATGACATATATATCGAAATGGCGTTTTCACAAGGCGTTTGTTAATTTTCCATTGGTACATTAGCGTAAGCTCGCCATCAACTATTTAATTAAACACGTTCAAGCAACCTTGTTTAGTTCAGATATTTATGCCATTGCAAATAACAGGCAGCCCCGAGTTGCAATCCAAAGGTTGAACCCCTTTTTAGATGAAGCAGGAATTCTCCGCATTAGAGGGCGACTAATCAACTCCAACTATTCAAAACCTCTGCGCCCCGCATTGCTACCGAAACACCACCATTTGGTGCATCTTTTGATTGTTCATTACAACAATTGGCTCGGACATGCAGGTCCATCTCAAGTGCAGTTTCAACTTTCGTGGAATTATTGGATGCTTTCAGCTAGACAAGTCATTAGAAAAATAACCCTCCAATGTGGAAGGTGTTTTCGTGTTTCTCCACGGCGTTTTTCCCTTGATGGGCGATTTGCCTGCAGTGAGAGTGAATCCATCACCACCCTTTTCACACTCCGGAATGGATTATTGTGGCCCATTTTTGATCAAGCCTTACTCGCTTAGAAAGACCCCGACAATTAAGGTTTACCTGTGCATTTTTGTGTGCATGGCAGTCAAGGAAGTGCACATCGAGGTCGCTCATGATTTATCAACTGAAGCTTTTCTAGATGTTCTTAAACGTTTCATTGTTAGACGTGGCATCCCTGAACGTTTGTATTCTGACTGTGGAACCAATTTTGTTGACAGTCGCGCATCACTAGATAGAGAATTGAAACAACTTCTGAAGGCTAATACAGAGTCCGATTTAATTAAGGAATTTCTCCTAGAAATTTTTTTTAGATTTAAAACAATCGCTCCTCATGCTTCTCATCAGGGCGGTTTATGGGAACGTGCTGTTCGTTCTACAAAATTTCATTTAAAAAGAATGGTTGGCAACCACATGCTCACACTCAGCCAATTAATCTCTTTGATCACCCTAATAGAGGCAATTCTAAACTCCAGACCTTTAAGCCCCATGTCCGCTGACCCTGGGGATTATGCTGCGCTCACTCCAGCTCATGTTTTGATTGGTCGACCCATTTCTACCTTACCCCAACAGGATTTAACCGAGTGCGGGGATGGTTCCTTAAAACATTTTCGCTTGATACAGGCATTGCTCCAACATTTTTGGAAACGATGGCATTCGGAATACCTGATTACGCTCCAAGTCAGATCGAAATGGACTCACAAAACAAAAAACTTGGCAGTGAACGACCTGGTGGTAGTTGCAGAACCTAACTGTCCACCTCTTATGTGGCTCTTAGGCCGAATAACAGCAGTTTTTCCTGGAGCCGATGGAATTGAGAAAGGCATCCGTGTCAACCAAGGTGGGAACCTTTACCAGGCCTGCCATAAAACTCTTCCGGTTGCCATTGGCAGCGGAAGATTGATCAACCTTATGACCGCTGAAAATTATGTAAATATGTGTATATATATTTTTTTCTCTCTCTCATGTGTGTAACACATATATATGTGTTTGTTTCTCTCGGGCGGTGTTCGGTATTTTGATTTTATTTTATTTCATCATACATCCTTTTTTTACATTTCAATTTGAATTTGCCACCTTAACTGGCACGGAGATAGCAATCGCTGGGCCAACAATTGGTTATCAGTGGCATCATGATGGCATTTGTAAGGGATTAGAGTTCCGGGCTTAGCCATTTTTTTTTTGGGTCACTTGCTCTCTGAATGTGGAATTGTAAGCAGCCTCATCGTCGTGTGTGTTTCTCATTTAGAGTCCGCCGCCGATGGTTTTTTTGGTACCTCTTGGGTGTCAATATATTACGATATTCTGCCTCCTGGATATGAAATTCATAATTGTTTTGAAGTTTTCTCTTCAACCATCATTGTTTGCCGCTGGCCGCAAAATTCAAGAAGGACGAGCAACAGGTGAAAATTTCCTTCATCCTAGAATCTCCTTTCAATGTCTTTCACCCGATTATCCTCATTTCACCCTTGCCCGAAATTCAGAATCAGCGTACAGCGTAAGCTTGGTAAGTTGCATTAAAGATTTATTTCATTTTTTTTATTTTACAGTTATTATAATTGTATTAATTGCTTTTCCGAGCTCACCAGAGCGAAATAATTTTTTTATCCCGTGTTTTTACGTTAGTGATATTGATCAGATTAATTGTATTTTTTCCCCTTTTTTTATTTTCACTAAAATTATATCAAAAACTGAGAAAAGTTATGTAAATAATTAAAAATGAATTATACTGAATTAAGATATATATATATATATATATATATATATGTAAGTATGTATGTACAGTAAAACTAAACTGTTCATACAATGATATGTAAATGCAAAACTTATTAATATAATGAAAAAATACATATGTAACTCATACATGTGCATATAAATGAATGGATAACGATAAAATGATGACATGATTACTTTAAAATCCGGGCTGAGGCAATAACATACATAATATTAGGGTATTCAATTTTAAGAACGATCCTCAGTGTACAATAAAATTTATCATATAAATTTTATGAGTCAAATAAAAAATGGACAAGTATGAGCTAACATATTTAAAATGTAAAAATATTTTTTAAGCATATGACAGTGATGTAATGGTTGTAATATTTATTTAAAGACATTCAATCATACGATTGAAAAATTATTTTATGTTTTGAGAATGGGGAAACAGCCCCGAAACGTTAACAACATATGCTAAAATAAATATTTATGGTAAAGGAAGGAAGATTTTTTTGCTACTTTTACCAATTAATATATATATCTTCCAACTAAATTCAGAAGTAAATAACAATAAAATGTATATATTTTTCTGAATGTCATAATACATCAAGCAGACATGAGAACGATATTCATTTTGTTATTCAAATGGCAATATAAATAGATATTGGGAATTAGTGAAGTAATTAATTAATTAATTTTTGTGAGTTTAAAAAAAAAATATTCCATTAATTTAAG
Organism: Aelia acuminata; assembly: GCA_911387785.2. Lineage (NCBI taxonomy): Eukaryota > Metazoa > Arthropoda > Insecta > Hemiptera > Pentatomidae > Aelia > Aelia acuminata. The sequence goes on along the minus strand of OU426980.1, from coordinate 93,099,866 downwards.
GATAAATTGGTCCGGCCAATGGGAAATGAGAATCTGGGCCAGGGACTGCTGTGTTGGAGTCAGTGTTCTAGACCGTTCCACGTTTGTCTCGACGCGTCCTTGAATTCTTACACCACTTCTCGCTATTAATTACTCACTCATTTCCTATATATTGCTTATTGGAAATATGTATTTATATATAGTTTAGAATATTTCTTTTTTTTAAATTACATAAATTAAAGCTTTTATTATCTAAATAATTTATGAAAAAAAAAACAAAAAAAAGCTCATTCACATAACCATTAGGTATTTGGTTAATATGCACTATAGGGAATTAATATTCGAGAATCAAGCTGAACCAAAAAATCTGTCCTCCATCAAATCATGCAACCCGAAATCCTTTCGTAAGTACTCGTTTGACCAATATACACATAAATATGTAATTTTTTTTTAAATAAAATTATTTCGTTTTTATCAACCGTCGACCAAGAAACAGTATTTTCTTAGAAAATAATGAACCCGAGAATATCCCATTTACTATGGTGGAACTGTTTTTTAAAATATATTATCAAATAGGTATATGAAGCAGGATAATGATAAACTATATATTAATTTCAAAAGTATTATAATGCATTTAATTACTTTTTACTGTTTACTGTATTTAATTTATTCTGTTATACTAACATTGGTAAAAGTTTGCAAATAGCAATAACTCTACGGTTACTGGGAAAAAACGAAACTAAAGAGATAGTAAAAGCTAGATTAAAGTCGGGAAATACTTGTTTTTCGGCTAGTAAGTAATACAAATACTTAGTAGTAGTAATACAAAATTACTAAGCTCACTCCTCCTTTCCCGAAAATTAAAAACTAGATTTTACAAAAATTTAATACTTCCAATAGTTCTTTATGGATTTGAAACGTGGCCGCTTACTTCAAGGGATGAACAAAGCCAAAGGTACTTTGAAAATAAAATGTTGCGTAGAATATTGGGACTGAAAAAGGATGAATCAACCAGAGAATTCAGCAGTTACATAATGTTGAAGTGCATGAACTTTACCCGGTTAATGTAATCGAAGTTATAAAAGCTCGCCGATTAAATTGGGTTGTGACAAAATTGCGAGTCTTGGTTGCTAACGATACCTAAAAGATTGATAAGCGCTTTGCCGACTGGAAAGCGTCCAAGGGGTAAGCCGAGACGAAAGTGGGAGGATTCTGTGAAGAAATGGATGGATGGTATGTAGGGAGTGTTTGGTGGTATCGGCATCGAACCTTCGGGTTCGCTGAGCCTTTAATTAATTAAATGTTAATTAATATGTAGTTGCTTTATTTATCGGAAATGTCAAGCATTTTTGATGTATTATTTTACTTTTTGTTTAAAGGTGTATAATGAGTAGCAATGTGCTTTCAACTTCAAAGATAATATCGTTTCGAGTTTTCGTCGTAGGTCTGGAATTTAAAGGCTAGTCTTGTTTTTTCTTATTTATCGAACAGTTGCTAAGTTAAAACATTGCAAGACAGTTATTTTGCAAAATTAAGGAGTCCAACTGCAACGGAAATTTTTGTTGTTTTAGTAATTAAGTATTCAGGGGCTCGCAACTTATGCCCCTAAAGTCCTCCTACGTGAATCCGAATAGTGCTCGGATAACGCGGCGTTGGAAATTACGTCCCGAAGGTAACCGGTGATGGCTAGGGCTGTGATGAGATGGATCCGAGCCAGAGGATGGCGAGGAATTTGGCAACTGCTTGGACCAGTAGCGTCTGTTTCCTCTTCCAACGGCAAAAATATGTTCTGATATTCCTTCCTGCTAGCTTATCTTCGGGCGTATACGCGGTCATTACTGGCGGCGAAAATCTTACGTGACACTGTCTCGAGAAATGGGGACTTTCTAGGTAGGTGCAATACACGAGATATCAAAGATAATCTGAGAAGGGTAACTCTAGTAGGCTTCCCACTACCTAAGCGATGGCGTTTCTTCTTGGTTCGGGGGTATTCAAAAGTGTAGAACAAGAACTTTACTGCCGATTTCCCCCTAAGTCAATTGTTAAGTTGTACCTTTATTCTAGGACGGGTGCGATATTTTATTATTATAATAATTTATATTTTATTTAAGTTAAGCGATATTTAATTATAATAATAAATAATAATTATAATATATTTAATATTATTTTGATTTGACCGCACCCGATTCCACGCGAACATTCCCAGAATAACTTGCTACCTCATAAAATAGTTGTTTTTTTTCTTTTCATCCAAGCCAGCGTATATGCAGTTTTGAAATAACTCAACAAGTGTAATACATATAAAGCAGACTTTCAATAGTATAGTAATATTTCCGCCTCACTAGTCCCATATAATATTTTTGTTTTATTTATTTTTTTCATTCAAAGCAATTTTTTTTGTCTTTAATGAAGCAATCATGACGAATCGTATAGGCAATAACAGATGATGCATCACTTGATAAGGCATTTAAGATATGAATTAAACATTGATAAAAAAAGATATATATATCTTGTGTGTGTGTGTGTGTGTGTGTGTGTGTGTGTGTGTGTGTGTGTGTGTGTGTGTGTGTGTGTGTGTGTGTGTGTATGGTACTCGACACGATGCAGCCATTCTCAGAAATTATTTTATTTTATTTAACGAGGTTACAAAAAACAACAGGCAAGTGGGGTCAAAATAACTTGTTCAACATTCCTATTGTGTACATAATCAATTAATTTTATTTCAATGTCAACGCTAAGTTTCCAATTGATAAAATCATTTGAAAAAAAAAAAAAAAATATGCGGGACTGGATAACAGTTTTCGGAATACATTAGCGTGTTAATGAAATCGTGCAAGCGTAAAATAATCTATTGGGTGATATTTCATAAAAATTAATGAAGTGTCAGTATGGTACAACCTCTGAAAGTTTCTTCAAAAGCGTATGTTAGTAAGTTTTAAAAAAATAAATTACAGGTTAAAAAAACAAAAATATTCCTTGATGTCTGAAATGCGAGTGTAATTTTACGATTCTGGGAAAAAACGTTTCCAATAACTGTATGATTAGATGCAGAGCCACATTAGTCTAAAATTTAATCATGTCTGGATAAGTGACATCTTGTCCAATCCAGTTTCCTTTGACGATATTCCATTTTCCTTCTCGAACAGATTCGCTAATTATGGTAGGAGTTGCTCGAGGCTACCGATTACTTCAGCACTCGCAAGACAAACGCTAAAATTTCCTGTCTAATGTAAGAGGCATATTCATATGATAAAAAAAAGCTTACCTGGAACTACGGAATTGAGATTTGGAGATACACCAAACCTAAAAATTCCTCCTTTCTTAAAATCAAAATCCTTCGCAAAATTCTGAAAACTCCCTATTTTGACAAAAATAAAGTAATCCATAAAGACCGATTCAGATTTCGATCCCTTCATAGTAATCTCCCCACCCAAATGTTTCCAGCCTTCCTATCTCCTCTGTTCCAGAACAGTCGTGACCGACGATTCTTGAAATATATTTAGAGTTATACCATTGGGAAGTTTCTCTACAACTTTGTTACTGTAATTACTTAAATTCGTTGATTGCATTTACTTTATTCACAACGCGCTTTTTATAGGAATTTTATAATAGTTCATTGGCGTCTGCAGGGGGGGGTGACAGGGGAGGGCAGCTTCCCCCTTAAAAAATATGAGAAACCAATACTACAAATCATACGTACATAACAGATGTTTATTTCTATTAGATTGTAAGACTTCTAGAATTACGTGGAACGGTTACAGCCATGTATTAGTGGGTTATCACATGTTTCGGAATGTTCAACGCAATTCTAGGAAAGCCTATTTCGGACTAAATATAAGAAGCGATCGATAAGGGCTTAGTCTTGCCTTGAAAATAGAAGCATAAGGTTACTTTTGAGTAACTGTTCGGTCACTTTTATTTAGTTTGCAAAGTGACATGTTAGATTTCAAACAAATAATTAGAATAAAATAAAGAAATATTTGACTAAAAGTAACGGAAAAGTTACTCGAAAGTAGCCTTATGCTTCGATGTTCAAAGCAAGACTAAGCCTCTAGTAGATCGCTTTTTATATTTAATCCAAAATGGGCCCAACCAGAATTGCGGAGAGCATTCCAAAACATGCGATAACGTACTAACACATGACGAGTTCCGCGCAATTCTAGGACTCGTAGAATGTAACAGAAATAAACATCTGTTTTGTTCACGTCACAGTATTATATAAACAAATACTTTAATTTGAAATATCAATAAGTTTTATTTGAATAATTATTTGTGCCTTAAATAGTCAGAAAACTTCGACCCCGGTCGAAAACCAGCCTGGCCCCACCTTAGACGAAATCCTGCTGTCTCCCTTGGTTTGGATCATTAATCTGTCAACTTTAAACGTCTATGTTATTCTCATTGCTTTTATCATCTCTATTATATTTAAATGGTACAGTTAATTTTTTAATTCGGTTTTGTTTAAGCGTCTAAATTCTCCTGTTGTCTCGTCCCTCTTCCCTGTATTCATTAATATTTTTGTTAATATACGTATATTGTGTTTAATAAAATATAGTTTTATTTTTACAATGTGTTGCTATCAATACTAACTTTTTTTTGTTGGATTTATTTAATGAGCCAAAGTTGGTGATATTAGCATGTAGTCCATTGAATCCAAATAAAAATTTAACATATAATTATCCTGTAAAGTTATAAATTTGACTTAATAAAAAGTATATTACTCTGGATTTGATTCTTATTTTAAATGCGATATCGATTGATTTCCCATCTGCCCGTTTATAATTAGTGATATATGGATCAGATGGGGAACGATTAAGGATAATTAGATGGGCTTATCAAGTAAATTACTTAAATCATTAAAGGGAGTGGCTTCCAATCTCTATCAATGAAGGGTCAGATACCCATCTTAAGTTAATTCACTGCGAACAGAGAGACGCACTCAATGAAATTGTTCCAGATGGAACTCGTATATAGTTAATCGGAGAAATGTGGCCAGGGTTATTCTTGAGCCCCTCACTCCAGAACCAGACCTGACCTTGTTTCCGCTGCCCGTCCAGTGGGCATTGTTGGATATCAGGCAATGAAAGCTTCGTTTTTAATATTTCGTAGAAATTTGATAGAATTAAGGTCACGTTTCAATCTCAAAAAACATAAAGTTCTTAAAAAAAAAAAAAAAAACTCTATCTCAGTGATTTCATTTCATTACTCCATGAAACCAAATTATGTAAAAAGGTAACGAAGTGAATTTTTAATTTAACCTACAATCAATCATTAATGTAAATTTTCTATTTCCCAATTAAAAAGGTAAGACCAATGGAAGGTATAAATACCAAAATTATATGACATCCTAATTTTTTTAAATAATCAGATGTTATATGCATGTTGTGCATCACACAGCTATTGAAAATTACTATACGAAAAAACATAAGACAGCTAATATAGAGGATGATCAGAATGGTTTTAATTTTTCAAGCTAGTTATAGAATGTGAAAGTAGCAGAAATTTCATGAATATTTCATAGAATAATGTTTATTAATAATTTTTTCTAGAATAAATAAATTAATACACTTCAGCAATGTGGAATCCGAAAAGTCAAACTAAATTATTGGTGTTTCCAGAATATCATAAAAAATAAATTCTTAACATCTTGATTAAAGGAATGTAATGATAAAAACAAAAAATTGGGGCTGATTTATTTTTTCACTTTGACCTCTTAATGTCCTAGAGGTGCGTTTCCGAAAAATAGGATTCCCGAAGGGCAATAATTTTTAAATTTACCGATAGTATTTTTTTAACGTATATTAACATAGAAATGGAAAGAAAGTCTAATAATTCAATTTATTTCTCCCTAAAACTAAAAATACTGAAAAGCTAGAACTGATATGGAAAGTCAAAGACTTGATTGAGATTCAAGGATAAAAAATAGAATAGTTAATGGTAATTCTTTATTGAATTAATTTGAAGCTAGACAGATATTAGTCAAGTTTTTTTGTGATCCCTTATTTTACCTCAACTTTTACAATTTTTCGTTCAACGTTTCGGCACTCACGCCATTTTCAAGATGAACATCTGTTACCGAAAAATATTTTCAATAAAATAGGCTAAATGCCCTTGTTATAAAAATTAAAAATTTTTTACAAGTTAAAAACTACAATCCTTTTCTACTCAAGCTTTAAAGTCAAAATGTCATTGATTCATCTTGATAATGGCGTGAGTGCCGAAACGTTGAACAAAAAATTGTAAAAGTTGAGGTAAAATTGTAAAAGTTTAAGGATCACAAAAAAACTTGACTAAAATAGTTAATATTTTAATTAATATAAACTAAATATTTTAAACTTAATTTATAAATAAAAGGTTATTTTATTAATTTAATATTTCAAACTTTCACTGATTAACTAAAATGGGAAATATGTCACTTAGACCCCTCGTCTTCAAAGGTCCACTATCTATTTTAATAAACAAGCGATTAATTATTTCTGAGTTTGGTTAGCAGCTTATTGTTTTATTACGGTTTAACATAAGTACTAGAAGTTAAACAACCAACTGTGAAATGGTTTTCTTTGTGTAGATTGATTTCACTAAGAACAAGTCAACTAAACAAAGTAACTTGTTACTTTAACATAGTCGTTATTATAGGTACATTTATTAATTAACCAAGTTATGTGATCAATAGACTTTCTTGGTTATATATAGACTGTTTATATGAATGAAATTATTTTCCTAATATCCCTTATAGGTTGATAATATTTTTTGAAGAAAATGACTATTTATCGAACGTGAGATTTGTCGCCAAGGTATTCCAGTCATAATTTATTTAAAATATAACTTTTTGGCCATTCTTTCATCCCTGTATGAGGAAACGCCATTCAGTGTCTAGCGTGAGATATTTAAAGATAAAAACACTGTCAAATATGAATTCTTATCCGCTTTCCAATAGCAAAGTATTTCGTGTTTATGATGGGTAAAGAAATATGTTTAACAATCCATTTTTTTTTAATTTACAATGAACCCACAATACGATTTAAAAACATTCATTGAGGAGGTATAAAGTGTTATTACAAATATTAGGTGAGCACCTTATCTGAGATCAAGTTGAGCCAAGTGTTTGTAACAGATAACTTATCTTACAGTCACTGAACCTTCCCCTAATTCCTTTTCCTAAGTTTCAATAAAAAAAAAGATTTATTATTGAATTGAAGCATTAAATTGAAGTACGCGAAATTAAAATCCATATTAACAATAATTATTATTAATAAATGAAATAAAGTCTTTTTTAGGCAGTTATTCCATCGCCATAGATGGGCCTTTCAAAATATATGTAAGTGAAAATAAGGGTCTTATAATATATATTGTATATATATATATATATATATATATATATATATATATATATATATATTATATTTCTTACTTTAAATCCTTATTAATATTAAATCCTTCAATATTAAACAAATTCAGGATATCCTTTTTTGGAGAACAAAAATTAAATTATATAATAACTATCTCGGCATTGATAACCAGTTGGGTTTTACGCCGTTCAACATAAATAAACAATATACAATAACTATAAAACCATAATTATTGCGAGTACTTTATCTGGTGTTTTCTTGGATTCTGAGGAAAATTCGAATTTTTTCAAGACTATCTCGGTGAAGTTAAGGAGCTGCATAAGCAACTTTTTATAGAACAAGATTCCAGATTTTATCGGCCCAGCTGTGACCATTTCTCAACTGAAGCATTCAGTAGCTTCAATTGCGAAGACGTAGCTATTTTCAGTAATAAATTTCAGCAATAAGGATTCGAAACTGAATTTATCCAACGGATGTTTGCTAAGAAATTAAATTAAACATGAAATATTAAATTAAATCATGAAACATGAAGAATTGATCTATTCCTATTTTCATTTTACTTATTATTTTATTTTATTTTTTTTTGGGGGGGGGGTGATTTTGTTAATTTATAAATGCGCCCCACAGCTCATTATAATAAAATTTTGCAAAATGCCCCGAGTGATGATCGTAATGAAAAATATTTTAAATAATTTATTTTTGAAGAGAAAAGATTTGGCTCCGCCGGGAATCGAACCGGGTCTTCCGCGTGATATGCGCGGGCGGAATGCTAACCATTACACCACTTTTCTCTTCACTTTTTCTACACTACTTTTCTCTTCAAAAATAAATTATTTAAAATAAATTAAAAAATAGGTGGTTTACCACAATAATGGTTAAATTAATACGTAATGAAAAATAAATAAAAAGTAGAGAAACAAAAGTCTGGGAGGAACGCTCTTTCAATGTTTTTTCTTCTAAAAAATAAATAAAAAAAATACGTAAACGATTTAGGTTGTAAGAGAGGCTCCGTATAGGTATGAAATATAAAGTGACATCTTATTAGCTAGGTTAAAAAAAAAAAAAAAAAATCGTTTAAGGAATTTATTACTATAGTAACAATAGTTAAAATATAATTCTATTTTATTAATAATGAAAATATAACTACTTATACATAGGTGGGGGAAAAGGAAGCGGCACAAAAATTAAGCTTGTACGTTCATATTTTATTTTACATTAAATATGCATTTTTAAATTGTGGAGGCGGCTGAAAGACCTTCTTAGCCGATAGGCCTTTTTTACGTAAAACGTTTTCAACGCTGTCAAATGTATGAAAGAGTCTGTTTAAATTTCAAACCTTAGATGTGAATTCTAAACGGTTTAAATTTTAATAGTATAGTTTTCGATACATTTTACAGCCTTTAAAACGTTTTACGCAAAAAGGTTCCTCAATTATATTATAATCATCGTAATCAAGATTATAAAAATCGAAAACAATATATAAAATGTAATATTCTACATATAAATTACAAAAGATAGTACTAATTTTGGTGGTTCAACATCTAGTCCCAAAGCTCCATTCAAAAATCCAATTCTGGTCATCAGAAACTGTTAAAATTTTTTTCTTAAGCGCTTCTTTTGATCTCCCAATTTTGAAAAGAGAAAAAGATGTATAGTACAAACACAGACGTAATTAATGTCATCTAATCTATATAAATAAAGATGGAATTCTGTTTGTTTGTTTATTTGTTCTTTATAGAAATCCATACCCTTTGTCCTAAATTCTCCAAATTTCGCTCAGTGGTTCTTTGATACCAGGTGCGAACACCCGTCCACATTAAAATTGCATAGCTTCAGCTAATCTCTGGGTATATTCTTTATTGTTATAACATTCGTCATGATCTCCCTTTACTATAGTTTTTTTTAGGAAATCGACCGTTTGAGTCGAAAAACGGCCTTAAAATTCATTTTATAGATTTTGAAGAGGCCAACAAGGCCCGGTAAGACCGTCCCTTGGCAGGCGTCGAGTTCTGGGATTTTTAAACCATATGTTTTTTTTTTTTTTTAACATTACAATACGTTTATTCACATGTATGGTAAATTCATTTTTTAAAAATGCCTCCTAAGAAGCGAGTTTCAATAGGAGTAGTGAGCTCAAAAGCTAATAAACAACGTCAAATACGAGCAGCTGAAACTCTCGACGAACATCAAAAAAGGATTGAACAACAGAGGCTTAGACAGGCAGAATTGCGGGAAACTGAGTCTGCCCAGGAATACGAGGCCCGCTTCGCGCCACAAAGGCTTAGGCAACCCGATTTGCGAGAAGCTAAAACTGCAGGGCAATATTTATGTTTGTTTGTTTGTTCTTTATAGAAATCCATACCGTTGATCCTAAATTCTCCAAATTTCGCTCAGTGGTTCTTTCATACCAGGTGCATATTAAAATTGCATAACTTCAGCCGATCTTCAGCTGATATTCTTTATCCTAATAAAAATCGTAATGATCTCGCTTTACAATGGTTTTTTTACGAAATCGACCGTTTCATTAGAAAAATTAAATTTCCCGGGTGAAACCGGGACATACAGCTAGTTTTTAATAAATATAAACTTGATATCATAAAAAAACAAAAAAAAAAAACATGTTAATCTTCAGAAGATATAACTCATCTTCCAATTAATCATTAAAATTAATTAGAAATTTTATAATTAATTTTTTTTTCAGGTTTCCAAATTTTGTTAAATGACTACAAATCCATCTATTTCCCTATTTATAGAAACCCTGAATTCGTAAGCGAACATTAAAGTTTGGAATCAACCTTTAGGAATTTCAATCATGAAAATATTTGCTTATAAATGGGTATTTGTAAGTACGAAGCTTAAACTCTTTTTTCTCACTTATGCATTCCTAAATTTACGATTCGCTCTATAATTTTTTTTGTATTTGCTTTAAACAATAAAAAGAGCATGATCGACCACTGCTGAGTTTTTTAAAGTTTTAAGTTTCATTTGTTTTCCGAACAAATTTCTTTATAAATGCGGTGGCACCCAGTCACATTATAATAGAGATTTCATTATAATTTAGCATCACTAATTTTACTACGCAACAAATATTAACTGGGGGGCTGTCAACTAAATAATTAAATTAAAGTTTGAACTTTTTTTTAAAAGTTCGTTCAATATATTTACCTAAAAGTTTCCTAATGTTTATGATAGTGATAATTGCTTTCAATTACCACTATTATGTCCACCAAACACTATTAAAATAATTTTTAATTCTGTACTTCTGAGCAAATTATTGTGAATGGACAGCAGAAAAGCTTTTAGCTGGAGTTAGTTTATCTTCAGTTTCGCCCTATGTATCAAGTAATATACATTTCTCTCCAGAAATATATTCTATGGGGGGAGTGCACATTTTTAGTTTTGTTTTTTATTTTCATGACTAGTGAAGGACCCGATTAAAAATCGAGTACATAATAAAGTTGTAAAGTACAATTAAAAGTTTAAATACAACCCATTTCCCATTTAATGGCATATAATATTACTGAATTAAAACACTTTTTACTTATAAGCGGTTTTAGGTTCTTTGTGTCCTCCCTTCCTTGTGTTGGATATAAACTGGAGGATCGCTGCCAGGAACCGTGACAGATGTAGGATCAGAGTACCTATAGACCCGTAGATCCTAGGAGTAAATCTAAGGTCTAAGGAGTAAATCTCTTAAAAAAGGAGTAAGGAGTAATAAGGTAATTCGCATTTGGTCTGATAGAAGAAAACTCTCACAGTTTGGAATAATCCATAAATAACAAGATAATTCCGAATATACACCTACTTCAATAAACCTAGCAGTGCGGTGGACTTCCATATCTTCGTCTTGGCAGGCTGTCTGGTTGGCTGGGATAGGATCCAGGTGAGTGAGGTGCGGTAACTGCTTGCAACAGGATAGAGGGACGACAAGGTCCGGGGCCGCCAACTCCCTTAACTTCCACCAAGACGTGACAAAGTCTTTTCCGCTAACAACGCCACAGCAGCTATACTGTAACAAATGCAGTTATTGTTGAAAAAATAATTAAACAAATATTTTTTAATATTATATTTTAATATAATATTATTAATATTGTTTAAAAGCGCTAATCACCGCCGTACCAGCCGTGATCGAATCTTTTATCTTCTAATGAAATAGTTTAAAAATTATGAATTAATTATCTAACGATAACTAATGACTACTTAACATTCTTTTCTCTCGTCTATAGGAGAATTGACTGAGGAAGGGTCTAACTATCTTCAGATAACATTTTTCGCTCATCAAGTTATAATTTCAAGCTATCTGTTCCTTAACAGTTCACTTGGGGAATTGTTGGTACCACCTACCTTAAAAAGTAGTTTCATTTTTTTTATCATATTATAAATGTTGTAAATAGTTATGGCTCACCGAATTGATCTAGGAATAATGAACTATATATATTAATGTACGTTAAAAATTATTTTGGTTCAGTCTTGATATTTTCGAAATTTCTCATACACTGCATTGTATTTCCATCATCTTAATTTTTAAAAGATTGTGTGCATACTCCGAATAGCTGCAACTGCATTAATTGTGTTTATACCGACAATCAGAATACGGACAGGTACCTTGGACTCCTTAAGAAGATGTGGAGAACAGTAACGAATTAGGATCCTTCTTTAAGATATTAATGTTCTGCAACATGCTGGATGGTTGGTGAGGAGAAAATAGAAACACCAGTATTAGTACTGAAATAAATTATCTAGAAATTAAATTGAGAAATTAAATAGTATTTATTTCTTTCATACTAAAATAATATAAAAAGTAATATAATATTGTATGAAAAATACTTAAGCGATTAAAATTTGAAAATTAAGTTTCAATTTATTATAGGCCGTTATTTTAAATCTCCTTTATCGATTCCCATTTACCGTCGAAAAACGGCCTTAAACTCGATTTTTAGAAGCGTACATAGATGATTTGGGCACGGGCAGGATATTATGTGATAAAAAGATATGGGCAGGATTCATATCTAAAATCTTTTAAAAAAAAAATTTATATATAAAAATCAAAATGGCCGCTATTGTTTCGGCACCTCTAAGAGCGCATTTTTCATCATCTAGAGCTTTTAGAGTGTGCGCGCCTCCAAGTGGTGCGGCTGGATAGCCTTTACCTGAAGAAAAGGCTAAGGTATAGGGGAACTGAAACGAAACCCTCTAGGATTTACTATCCTAGTTGTATCCTCAGTCGGGGTAACTCGACTACATATTAAACTTTATATCATGAAGAAGCTTGTCACAGAAACATACCCTGAAGGCAATGTCGGGCGATCGGATTCCAGGGTGCCCGACAGTGAAAAGCTTAGTGATAAATCGGAGCGCCACCAATACCCCAGTCAAAATTTTAAGCATAAAAATAGGTACTACTTTGGTACTTATAATGTCAACTCATTAATTCAAGTAGGGAAACTAAGGCAATTAACTTCAGAACTTAGTAGGTTGAAAATTTCAGTCATGGCCCTGCAAGAAACCAGGTTTTCTGATGAAACTGTTGTGGAATCAGATGCAAATCAAGGCAAAAACTAGTAACAAAAAGACGTGGGTCTCTCCCAATCATAAATTGGGTGAATTTCAGTTGTATCATGTTGCCATCTCTAGGAGGAATTCTAAGGAAATTCAAAATGGCCGCTATTGTTTCGGCACCTCATTGCAAGAGCAATTAATGTCGTTTCAGATCATTTCCCTTCTCAAATTAAGATGAATTTTATTGCGAAAAAGAATAAATGTGAGTTAAGCAGGAAAAGTAAGTCAATAGATAGGGATTTTTTAGTAAAGGAGAAAGGCAGGGAATTTCAAGCCAAAGTTAAAGAACCAAAAAATTGGGATAATTTAACTAAAAATTTAGTAGAGGCTGCGGGAAATTTGGGCTCACAGGATTTCAGGAAGAAAAGGGAGTGGTGGAATTTAGAGTGCGAAGAAGCTATCAGGAAAAGAATGGAAATGTGGAATCAGAATAAAACGGTGGAAAACCTGAAGAATTATCATGAAGAAAGAAGGTCCACTCATAAAATCTTGAGGAATGCAAGAAGAAAATTCCTTAACAATCAAATCTCGGAAATGGAAGAGAGTTTTAAGAAGAATGAAACAAGAATTTTTTACCGGGCTTTCAAGAATAAAATCAAAGGTTATTCTCCACCAGAATTGGTAGTTCAGAAAGAAGATGGAAATTTGGCTCTGAATAATGAGAAAAATTGTGCAATTTTGGCAAGATATTTTGAAAAATTGTTAAATTGTGAAGAACCGAGGGAGAAACTAAAAATAAGAGAAAACACTCCACAAGGTACCGTGTCAGATCCTCCTGATGATGAGGAGTTAGAAGATGCGATTAATTCACTTAAAACAATAAGGCCTCGGGTGAGGACGGAGTTCTGGCTGAGATGTGGAAGTTAACTAGAGAAGAATTCAGGAGGAAAGTAGTGGAAATGTTTATGGATGTTTGGGAGAAAGAGGAAATTCCGAAGGAATGGAAATCTGCCTTGATTCATCCTTTATATAAAAAAGGTTCTAAAACGGATGTTAATAACTACAGGGGAATTTCTCTGTTATCGGTCACTTATAAAATTTTCTCAAAATTGTTGTTAAATAGATTGGAACCACAAATAGATCATAAAATTGGGGAATACCAAGGGGGTTTTAGAAAGGGAAGATCCTGTCAAGAACAAATTTTAAGTCTAAAATTACTCATAAAATATTATATCTCAAGAAGAAAAAGTCTGTTTATTTCCTTTGTGGATTTTAAAAAAGCGTATGACTCGGTTGATAGGGGAACTTTGTTGAAAATTCGAAGGGAATACGGAGTGGATCAGAAAACAATTAATTTAATTAAAGAAACTTTAACAAAAACTGAATCTAAAGTGAAATTTAGGGGTTTAATTAGTAAACCTTTTCAGATAAAAACTGGTCTCAGGCAAGGAGATGGTCTGTCTCCCATACTTTTTAATATAGTTTTGGATAAAGTAATGAGTGAATTTCGGAAGAAAAATAGTTCAGGAGCTCGGGTGGGGACCAAACACATGCATATTAAAGTGAAGTGCTTGGCTTTTGCTGATGATCTAGCATTATTGGCTGAATCTGAAGAAGAGTCCATTGAACAGATAAATTGCCTGAAGGAAATTGCTGAGAAAACCGGGTTACAAATATCTTTTGAGAAAACCGAGTTAATGACCACGGAGGTAGGATAGCAGAAAAAATCAGTCAAAATCAAATATGGGAAGATTTCAGTTGTTAGGAAATTCAAGTATTTGGGTGAAGTTTTGTGCTGCAATGGATCGGAAAAGGAGAATTTCTTACTAATATTATAAATTTTAGTGGGCAAATCTTGTTCAAACTTTGTATTGTGTTTATTAGTGGATTGTAGAGTTGTTTTATAACGGTTTCATTAAAATAGGTAAGGGTGGGGATTGGGGTAAGAAGGAGGGGTGGGAGAATTTCTTACTAATATAACTTTTAGTGGACTAAACTTGTTCAAACTTTGTATTGTGTTTATTAGTGGATTGTGGAGTTGTTTTATATCAGTTCATACTTCATTTTATATTAAATTATCATGTTTTTTATTATTTCGGATTTTTACAATTAATTATTGTATTCCGATCCCCAGAACCTTCTCTCGCCATTCTATCCTATTATTCCAATCGCCATCCCGCAGGCCTCTCGCAGCCATTGTTTCATGCACATCCTCGATCCACATCTTCCTTGGTCGACCTCTCTTCCTTCTATGTTCCGGGTTATACTGGAAGACTTTTTTTGGCCATCTGTTTTCTTCCATTCTCATTAAGTGGCCGAACCATTGAAGCCTCCTTGTTTCAATATCATATAAGATATTAGTTTCTTGTCTTACATTATTTCTAATGACACTATTTGGGATGTGCTGAAGTCTTGAAATGCCGCAACTTCTTAGGAAGTCCATTTCCAGAGCCAATAGTTTCTTGGCATCTCGTTGTTTAATAGTCCATGTTTCGGACCCATATAGGACTGTTCCTAATAGAAAGGATTGATAAATCCTTTTTTTTTGTTTGGAGGGAAACATTTCTGTTCCATAGGACTGAGTTTAGGATGCTAATAATCTTTCTTCCTCGGGATATTTTCATAGAAATGTCTTTCTCGAGGGTTCCTTTTTCATTAATCAATACTCCTAAATATTTAAATTCTGTGCTGCGCGGCAGATACCAATTTCCAATTGTCAAACCTATGCTCGATGAGTTGAATGTCATATACTCTGTCTTATTAAGGTTTATCACCATGCCCCATTTAGAGTACTCTTCCAAAAGTTTCCTCAACATGTATTGCAAGTCATATACCTCTGATGCTATGACTAACTGGTCATCCGCAAATTGCAAAGTGAACAGACAGTCATCACCAATTTTGACACCCATGTATCTGCATTTCTGTTTCCATTTATTTAGGGCTTGTTCAATATACAAGTTGAAGAGAGTAGGCGATAAGCAGCAACCTTGCTTTAAGCCTTTGTTGATAGGAAATGCCGAAGACACACGATTCCCTACCTTCACTCTCGCATTTGCTCCTTTATAGAGGCCCTGGATCGCTCTTATCAGACCCTCACTAATTCCTGCCAGTGCCAATGCTTCCCAGAGCTTACTTAATGGTACTGTGTCATAGGCTTTCTGTAGGTCGATAAAGGCTAAATGTACCTCTTGGTTATAAGCTGTCTGCTTTTCCAACAATTGGGCCACCGTGAATACATGATCTATACATGAACGACCCGACCTAAAACCTGCCTGTTCCTCGGGAATGTTCTCCTTTAGTTCATCCTCTAGTCTATTTTTTAGAACACGGCCGTATAGGCGGCTTAGGCTATTTGTCACTGTTATGCCACGATAATTTGATGGGTCTTTTTTACTTCCTTTCTTATGTATAGGGGTAATGTGCCCTACCAGCCATTCTTCTGGTACTTCTTGGTTCATACTTAAGGTAAAAAGGTTTGCTAACATCTTCTTTAACTCATTAGGTCCTGTTTTAATCAATTCTATCGGTACGTTTCCTGGTCCTGGTGATTTGTTATTTTTCATTTCTTTTAACGCCCTTTCTATTTCTTCAACAGACACAGGATCAACTTCAGCATCGCTTTGAAATTTTATTTCTTGTTGAACTTTATATTCTGGTCTATTCTCCTCCAATAGGTTGGAGAAATATTCTGCCCATTTTTCCAAAGGAATTAACCTTGTAGAGTTTTGTCCTGTTACTGGCTTCTTAATATTTCTAAGGAACTTCCACGCTTCCTTCATTTTCTGTCCATGTAAAATGTTTAATTTATAAAAAAAAAAAAGAACTCTTTTAATGCTCTTTAGAATTACTCACACTAAGTAATCATTTAATAAGTCATCACTAGAGCAGTTGTGAATATTGGGTACAATATTTTTTTATAATTTAATAAACACGACGTTTTAAAACACAACATTTAGATAATATACAATTAAGAACGCAAAAAAAAAACATATGTGCACATTTACATGAGAATATAATAAGAATGTTCACTGGTAATAATTTGAAGTGTATACAACAGTGTAATATAAAGAACACATTTTAAAATACACATATTGAATTTCAATTATATAAGTTTAGAATTTTAATATTATAAATTAAAATTAAACACAGAACATATCATTTTCCTTTAATTAGTGATTTATTTATACCACAATTGAAAAAATTTTATTCATAAGTACTCCAACTCAACAGAAATTAGGACCACAAATATCAAATTAAAGACAAAAGTTTTTCAAATATTCATATTCAAATATACGGCTGGTCGCCGTGTGTTATGATAAACACAAGGTGGCGGGTTCTCAGCAACAAGCAGCTAAGTGATGATCTGGGTTTTACCTCAGGTATCAAACCCTTTGGAACAAAGACCCGGTTCCGACAGAAATTTTACACGTTCTTAAACATCTGAATCATCGGATGAGGTCTCTTCATTGCTTTCACTGGATTCGTCTTCTGTATTTTCTTCACAGGAAACAAACAATCTTTTTATTAGGTCTTCCATTACATCTCTTGATAAGTGTTTTCTTGTTTTCTTTGGGAGGAGTCTTCTTGATGATATTACCGGGTCTGAAGATAGCATTAGTCTACAAAATAAGTCTTCTACATGCTTTTCTTGTAAATAATTGCCTGTAATTTCTAATATCTTTGTTTCTAGCCTCTTGTGCCTCTTCTGATAGTTGCCCGAGAGGCAATACCGAATTTTTCATAACTATAGGTCCATGTACTAGAATTTTATGTACAGTAGGGGTCATCAGATACCAACTGTACTTTTCTTCGTAGAGTGTACAAGCTGTGGGGCAATATTCTTGAAACTCATCAATATTAACCTCTCTGCTACTAGAAAGAGAAAATAAAATTACTGAAAATCTTCTTATTATTGTCTCATCCACACCGGTTGCTTTCGATGCTGTGCTTGGATCCGCGAAAAATCGTCTTGCCGAGTAGCTCTTATATAGAGAGGGTAGGTAATATAATATATTATACATAGATTAATATAAAATGAATAAAAGATACTTACTGATGTAATGAAATCAAGCTCGTTCCAAAAACACAAGAAACACTGGATATTCAATACACTTACTAGATATAACTATAGGGGTATGATCACTAGAATCCCTACAGCTGCACTGAATGTCTTACAGTGGTCAAGAAATAAGTAAAGGATTACCCCGAGGTCGAGAAGGGGGAAGGTAGGTAGCGCACCCTTGGAGCCGGCCGGCCATCACACATACTTTATCTCTAAAAACTCCCCTTTTCCTAATGTTGTGGGGTCGTGTGGGACGTGAAACTTATACCAATTGAAACTCACATAGTTTCTGTAACGTGTAGTGCCACAAACATCGCAGACACTTGCGAAAAAAATTATTCAGACATTCCCCAATATGAAGAATAGGTGACCAAAATTGTTTACTTTAAAAAATAGTTCATTCGCTTAAATCAATGGATACAGAACTCATTTGGATGGCTGTATATTGTATATGGAATGCACATTCAAGGTAAAATAAGTAAAAATTTATAGAAATTAACTAGCGAATAATACAACCATTGGTTACCGGGCTGCAAAAAGGGCGCGGATGGAGATGCCAGAAACATACAACTTTGACATGTTGTATATTCCACAAAGTTTATTCCATTTTTGTTTCAACTATATTTTCAAGGTCCAGCATTCATATAAAAACCAAGAAAAATTATTAGATCCAGAAAAAAAAAAAAGTTTTGGGATTTTTTGCACCATAATGCTTGACTCGGGACCACACACCAGTCACGAGTCAAGGACCACTGTCGATAAAAAAAAAAAAAAAAAAAAAAAAAAAAAAAAAAAAATAGCACCCCTTACCACACTCTGAATGTAGTCCACCGCAGCAGTGTACTGTTCTCGTCCAGGAACACCGTAGTTGCGTTGCCAATCATCGACCAGCTGATTCGTGTCAACGGCCAGGCCGAGGTACTTGGGGGTAACGGCGACGAAGATGATCAGAGCACTTTCCCCAATGAGGAGTACAATGATCGCAAAAATTAACTGAAATTTTTATATTAAATAAGATACTAAAAACAAAAATTAACACAATCAGAACGCAAACATAATGATTTTCATGATATGTTTTACATATGATAGGAGATGGAATATGAAGAGGTAAAGGGATACTTGAGATACTCATTTATAAGAATATAGGGGCTTACAGGCCTTTTAGTACAAATATGTTTAATATTCCAAAAGGAGTGGTTTTTAATGTGATATTTAGGCTTTTCATTCAAATTCATTACATTTTACATTCATAATAGCTATACTGTTTAACATATTAGGACCTAAGTTATGTTAACCGAAGACTGTTAACATACAGCTACTAGTCGACAAATAAGCACTTTAATAATTTAATTCCGATCTTGTAATTAAACTGTTCCAGCTCCACGAAGGCAGTTTTTAGTTTTATATAAATTTTTTATATGCGGAAACGTTTAATTCATTTCGGAAATAATGATGCTCTGTTTTTAAACATTTATAACAATAATTTATCACCTACTTCGGCAGACTCAAAATATGTCATGGAAGAATATTTAAAAAAAAAACATATTTCTGATTTAAATAAGTATTGCTCGAAAATTATTATCATTTTAAATAGTTAAATTAGTTTTAAAAAGTAATGAGCAGGATATGATTTTTTTCACTCCTGATAAAAATCAATAATTAATTTTCAAATTTTCCAGATCTGAAAATCCTGCTTGTGTGACGGCAAATTATGTAATAATCCACCAAAAATGATTTAAAATCAAATATTATTTTCGTTAACTCAAATGAATGGATCCGCCGAAAAACGTTCTAAGCGACAAATATGCAATGTTGAATAATCAGTGAAAAAAAAAATCATAGTCTAAAGTTATTGTTAGTTCTGTAGGTGAATTTACTTTCTCATGTGATTTGTTATATATACATGTAAAATGACATAATGGAGTACTAGATCATACTATGACGTACTATTATACATTTTAATACATTCACCCAAAAGTGCCACATAGGCAATTTTGTCGCTTTGAACGTTTTTCGGCGGATCCATTCAAATATTATTATTATAGTTAATCACAAATATTTATTTTCGTTCCCAGTATAAAACCTGGTTTTAGAATGCATCCATAAGAAATGAAAGAATAATTTCTACGATTATAAAATAAAAAAATATCCTTAAAAAATAAAACGTCGGATAAGGTTCTTCTTTTTGATAATGATGAGAAGGTAAAGTCAATAAAAAAATTAATTATGTCAAATAAAGATATATACTTTCAAAATAATTCTAAAAGGAGGTAAAAAAATATTGACTTGCGCGCGCAACGGTTATGCACCGCCTGCAGGCACCCGCCAAGTTAAAATAATGACGAACGGAAGCATCTCAAAACCTACAAATTCTTGTCTCGAACGGTGTAACTAGAGAATATTCAACCCTCTCGGCCAACTCAGACCGTTATAAAAAATTGTTCGTGAGATTTTCTTAATGAGACGGTAACCTACCGCACGCGCGCCCGATTGAACGAATGAACGTTAAATATAAAAATATATTAAATAAATAACTTCTTTGATCCTGACACTGTTTAGTGCTATGTATGATCATTGCATAAGATGCGACTATATTATGATTTAAAGCTACAAAAGACATATTAAATATTATTATTTCCACTTACCAAAGCAAATAAAAGCTTGTTGAGGAGCGTGACGGCAGAGCAAGCGAGAAGAGCTAGAGAAGCGATGACGACGCCGAGTATGATGACATAGAAGGTGAGGTAGTATAGGATTGGCCTGGGAAGAGATCCATGAAGCAGTTGACTCAAGTTTACGTTGTCGGGTTCAGAGGCCAACCACACCCCGCTCCACATCAAGCCGCAACCCAGGCCCTAATGCGTATAAAGATTTCTCATTTAATTCCGTGTATCCATCCGCAGAAGTAATGCTATATCGATAAGAGATAGTAAAAAGTAGAACTTATACATACCGAACTAAAACTTTTTGAGGTGTCTCATAGTCGTAAGTTGAAATATATGCCCAAATAATGCCTATGTAAAATATTTGACTAATTTCTCAGAGAAATTTATTAACTTTAATCAGCTTCAAGTTTCTAGCTGTTAGAAACATTAATGACATAACTTAGACGCTCGCGTACAACTGGAAGATCCTACTGAATATAATTTGGTATATAGGAATCGTCCTATTAGCAAGGCCAGCTTTTCCAACAGGCAGTATATCAGTTCTTGACTTAAAGAATAGTTGGGTCGCATTACGAATCTCTTAAAAAAATGTTTACTTAACATTAATTATAATATAGCATCATTAACATTAATATAGAAATTTAACTAAGAAAAACTAGTAAAAACAGTGGCATACTTCAGTGGCGGATCCAGAAATTTTCTGAGGGGGGGCGCACTTTTTTTTTTTAACATTTCGAGAGTATGAAGGCCCTAACTTAAAATACATATAGTACATAATGACGTTATAAATTACTGTGAATGTTTAAGCACAATTCATCTTCAATTAGTGGACTTGAAAAATCACTAAATATAGCTCATTTCTTATAAAAATAGTAATACTTTATGAGTGTCTTCGCCTCTCAGGGGGGGGGGGGGGGGGGGGGGGCCCCCCGCGCCCCTCCCCTGGATCCGCTACTGGCATACTTAGACCCATAAGGACCCCGAGTAGATTTTACTTTGGGGACCCCTTCAATGAAAAATAATAAAAAACCTTTTACAATTCAAAATTATTTTATTAAAACAGATTGTATTGAATTTTCAGCATTGATTTAAAACATGTAATATTTAGTTAACATGGTTTCATTATTCAAAATGCGTTGTTAACAATTTGATGTTGGATTTATATGGGTCCTCTAAATATGTAATATGTGATATAATAGATATAATAGATAATATGCGCTTAATGTGCTGTCCAAGATAAGAAAAAATAACACGAAAAAGCTTATCTTGCTTTAAGTCTGTGTTCGCGTGCGACTTTCTTATCGATACACGAATTTAAAGTGAAATAAATAAAGTACAATACAATGATTATCCAACTTACTCAATGGTCTATTTCATCTCAGAATATTAATTACAGTATCATAAAAATGTTTGAAAATAATAATAACCAAAATAAGTATCAGTGAACAAACTAAAAAATAATACCAGTCTTTCTTGTTTATAAAGGATAGGATAAAAGCATTAGACCGCAATATGGTCTTTACCCCCAATAACCAGTATTTATCTCTATTATTAAGCCTATCCAAACACATAACTAATACCATCAGAACTCAAGCGGTTAATATTGAATTAAGAAAGGAACCTCAAATACCTACAGTTTCTTACCAGTAAATAGTATATATATATATATATATATATATATATATATATATATATATATGTATATATATATATAATGTATAATTTATATATTATGTATACTTTACAAACTTTGAGAAAAGCGAAAAAATTTATTCTAAGCCTCATATCGCCTGACACATTACCACTTCATCGAAAAGACACAGAAATGTTTTAACATAAGTATTAACCCATAGCCCACTTTTCGGTAAGGATGGATATTTGATTTTTTTTTAAATTACTATCAGAAGAAATGTGTTAAAGGAATTTTTTTTCCAAATTCCTGAAGATTTGTCTGAAAGATGTTTTGAAAGAGATTTAGGATGAATTGGTATGGGTATTAATTATGTTTCTTTCATTTAGAGATGTCTTGTTTTTAAATTGATTACCTGCTGTTTCTGCCTTTCGTAACATGATTATTTTAATTTTTATTTTTCATTTGTTTTGTATGAATTTTACAAAATAGCGCAAACAAGCAAAGCACGCAACACTTTATTTTTACATGGGTTGTTTATATACCATTCGAAGGTAGGATTACTAATGAAAGGAGACAGGCTCATATGTACAATAAATAAACAAACGCATCCACGAATATGTATTTTACTATATTTTAAGATACCTAGTCTGGGTTTATTTGTTTACCTTTAATACACATCAGCTCCTTAGAAATAAAACGATATGATTTTACTTACGAAAAATACGAAATTGCTGCAATATAGAGAGGCCTTAAGGACGAGCATATTGGTTCGACTGGATAAAATCGGAGAGACTGATCAAAAACCGGAAGTTGATTGGAGTTCGCCGGAAGTGCGCTCGGTCGAAAACGGAAGCAGTACACGCCACTAACTGCTGGAGTATTTTAAGTACTTGCACAATTAAATAGTCGCTGCAGTGGAGCGTTTAAAGCTATAACCAAGTGCAAAAGAAGTCTATATATAAAAGTATAAATGTATATTTTTTCTTTTTAACGTTTTTTTTACTTTATATCAGTTAATAAAAAAATATCTTAATGTACTTTAAACATAATAGGTCCATTAATCTAATATTTAAAAGCATTATAGTTTGAAAAATACTAAGTAACTTGAGTTGGTTGGATAGAAGATAACAGGAAAAGATAAAACTCATTTGTGGAAATAATATACAAAATTTAATAACCAATAAAAGTTAAATATAAATAACATTATCATCTATTAAAATTTAGTTTACTTTTACAGCATTAAGCAATTAACAATATCACCGAAATCTAAAACTATTTGTAATTAAACATATATGAAAAATGTATTTTGTTGGAACTGGACTTCCAAAAGTGATCCACCTATAGTTTTCACCCATAGTATTTCACCCCTATAGTTTTTTACTTTTTTTTGTTTTTTATTTATGGTACTTCTTCTTATCTTTGTTTTTCTTTGATAATTTATGTCGAACTTTAAATATGTTTGGATCTATGTGTGGTTCAGAAGATCTAGAAACTACTTTTTTAATTGGTTCAGGAGAGACTAGATGTGGCGCGATTGCAATCATCAATTGCTGAAATCAAACAAGTCATAAGCAATTAATGATTCAAATGTAATTCTATTACACATAGTAATAATTTAATATATATATATATATATATATATATATATATATATGAGTATTAAAAAAATTCCTATGTTCTTAAAATATTTGAATTTTTCTCCCCTTGAAGTTTCCAATATAAAATTTACTTTAATTTTATTACATATTTTATATTTAAAAAATTATAACTATCTCAGTGTGTGAGGCGGCTAGACAATACACATACCTTCACACTACTCTTAACTGAAAAATGATAAGCAAATTAATATATTATTAAAGTTAATAATATCCCCTAACTACCCTTAATACTACCGTTAACATTAATAATATCCCTATCCCTACCCTTAACTTGTATCCTCTGATGGCTTCACATTGAGATTTTTTTTGAGATCTGGTCTCCTAATTACTTAAAAACTCCTCTCCTCACTTCCCAAATGACAAATGTGCTATTTTAGTATTGTTTTCTCTTTACCTGCCTCTTTTTTTGTCTCCTTGGGATTTCCCCAAAATAAATTCCATGTTTACAATTCAAAACAATACATAAAACACATCAACTTTGCTCATCATCTGCCTCTTTCTTTGTCTCCTTAGGTTGAAAACCTAACCTCCCAAAAATTGCAACCATTTTATAAATAAAACATATTCATTCATAATTCAAATCAAAACATAAAACATATCTACCTATCCTATATTTAAAAATCCAAATCCCTCTTTTTTTTTTTTTTTATTTAAATATTCACTCATTTATAGGTCATTTATTACCTCTGCCCAGGGAGATAAACCAATTCCAACATGAAGAAATTGCCATTCAGGTAAGCCATGATGGTACAACATCATCCGAAAATATTGGCTGAAACTACAGGCTAATTTAAACCAATTAAGACTTCTATCTAAAAACCAGATCTCTTGAGCATGACTCGATTCATTGTAGACTAAACATACCTTAAACATAAACAATATCATATGTTTAAAATCAAATATATACATCCATAAATACAAGATTAAAATTTATTAAATTATATCCTATATATATTTTAAACAACAGGCATAAAAGTTGTAAGAAGGTAATTGAAAGAGAAGTTAATTGTATGCAACAGTGGTATTTTAAAAATATAATACTCCATCAAACATGGTACAATGAAAAGAAAAACTGTTGAATTTTATTGAAGAGGAGGAGTAAAAAAAATGAGCAAAAAATAAGGTTTTCTATACACCCCCCATTCCCACCCAAGAAAATTATTCTCACTACAACCCAGCTAAGAACCAAGAACATTATTTTTTGTAAGGGAAATCCAATTTATGGAGGTCTTTGTGATAGCAGTAAATAAAGCAAAATAACTTTTATGAGGTTGTACAAACTATGAAGATTGAATGGCTCATATACCCGTACAAATCACCTTGTTTGACACACAAATTTAATCTAAGCATTGTTTAATCCATAATGATTTGAGACTTGGATCATGCTGGGCATACTGCCTAAGGCATAACTATTAACTTGGGTTTTCTAGGGAGATAATTTTTGCGGGGCGGTAGTTACGGTGCTTCATATTGCATAGAACATGCTCAGGAACAAGGAACAGGATAGTGTAAGACAGGAACATGATGAAATTCTTACTAGATATAATTAATTAGGGAATTCAAAGTAAACCTAATCAAATTTTGACCATTCAACTATTTTAATATTCAATACAACCCATTTAAATGAATTTCAATATTCATAAAATCATTTCATGATAGATATTTCTATAGTCCCTTGCTTTTAATACTAAGTCCGCATAATATTTTATTTATATCAACAATCGTCATTTTGTTACTTTAATATTTCATCTATGATTATAGCTGTTCAGTTTTACATTAAATTACAAACAAAGTGGTTAATAATTAAAATATTTACCATTGACACACCTTCATTGTAATCTAACTCAAAAATTTTACTGTTTGGTCCAAAACTTGGTTTACCTTCTACAGTATTAACAACATCCAGATCTTTTAGACTAGGCAGTGTCTCACCACTCTGTTCAGTAATAGAGTACCCATAAATACGTCTCAAATCTGTTAATGAATTTATAGATAATCTGCCTACAGTGAGAAGTTCACCTAATATAAGAAATTGATTATTATGATTATATAACAGGGAGCTTCCAAGCAAACCAACAATTTAAAGAAAAAAAATAATGTTTTCTTTAAATTAGAAAAACCATTGATTTATTCCTAAGACTGGCCAAATCTTAGTAGTACAACAACAGAGGTATAGCCATACTAAGCACAGCTTACAAAGTGTTCACATCTTTAATTTGTAGGAGATTGCAAGAGAACAGGGAGAGAACCAAAGCGGATTCAGGCAAGGAATGTTGACAACTGACTGCATTTTTGCAGTAAGACAATTGTTGGAAAAGACCCTTGAATTTGAAGTAAGGGTACTCATCTCTTCATAGATTTCCAGGAAGCCTATGACTGTTTTGACAGGGAGTACCATCTACTTGATTAACAGAGATTCATAATCTGGGAGAAAATAACATTTTTTATCTGTATGACAATGGAAAATTCTAAATGTCGGATAATATTCCAAGGCACGATTAGAAAGGAGTTCCCTGTAAATAATGGACCTCTGTAAAGGAGATCCCAAAGTAGCGACTCAAAGCTCAGGTTTAAAGAACTTTCTCTGAGAGCCAAGGTGATTGTTCATAAGACACCTATATGCCAAATAGTCACCGATATCAGCGATACATGAGTCCTAACTCAGGATATGGAGAGGCATCTAGGAATATGGGAACAAAATGAGCTCAAAAAAATATATGGACCAGTTTGCTTCAGGAGCGATTGGAGCTCAAGCTCTATATAACCAGCCTGTTTGTTTAGTATTGGCCATCGGCTTCCCCGGTCTGACCAACACTAATTGGTATATGAAATAAAAAAGGAAAGGAAAATGAATGCATGCTAATATATAAAAAAAAAAAGAATGGTAGTGGACTGTATAAAAAAAAAAAAATCTTAATTAAATTGCTGGAAACATAAAAGTTATATTTGTACAAATTAAAATTATTAAATACAGGTATTAGAAGTCACTTGAACGCTGATATGTTTGATGCGGATAACTTGAGGTTAAAGTTAAAATAATCTTCTTACTTGTGGTAGGTTTGCGAATACTTGCTAATTTTCGGTGAGAATGGCCATTCTTTATTACCCCTTGCCGCCTGCCCTGCGGCTGCCTGTCTGCTCTACTCCATCATTTTGTAGAGAAAATAATGTTCACAAAAAAAAGGTCCTTTTCAGTCAAAGTGCACTCACTGAACTCTACAGGTCCTAAGCAGGATTTCTTGCAAGTGAACTTTCTACCTTTAGTGATTTGGTGACTGGCAGTTAGTTCCCCAGTTTCTCCATAGATGGCGCTGGGGGCACCTTGGCAGCTGCCAAAAATTCGTTCTGTGAACACTGATATTGTGACAGTGATAAAGAAAGGGAGGTTAAGGTGGCTTGGTCATGTAAAGCGTATGGAGAATGACTGTCTCTCAAGAGCTGATGTATAACAAGCAAGGTATCCCAAGAGGCAGAGTTCTGAGAAAGTGATAGTATGATGATGTTGAGGTTGAAATTCATAATCTTTTACTGAGTAAAATATCATACTTGGCAATGCTGGATAAGAGGATTTACTTTATTTTAATTTATAAATGGCAATTGATTCATCATGAAAGCAAAAAAAAATTATAGAGAAAAATTAGCAAAAAAAATAATTTTAATTAAGTAATAATAATTAAAGGACCTGCATATCTGAAATCATAAGTTAGCTCAAAGCCATCAACTGACAGATAGAAGTTCTTCAAATCAAGAGGAAGTTGACAACACTGCCTTTGCTCCCAGGCTATAATGGAAGCTTTCTCACATGGTTGCCTCTTATCGAGCTTAACATTATGAACACCAGGTATCCAATCTTATAAAACATACAAAATCTATTAAAAAACAGTAAATTATATTTTAAATATTAACAAAAATACATTTTCTTTTTATAAATTAAAAATAAACCACAATAATTAAAAGGTCAAGATTAAAATTATGTATTTTGGAGCATGAGTACTTGAATAACAGAGTGGGGGTCTGCTATTAATTCAGAGATTTGAAGATCAGTAAGCTGCAGGAATGAAACTGGAACTAGGCACACAACCTTGGAGCTGTAGAGCAGTTGCATGCTCAAGTGAAAAATGTACCCCAAAACGCTTTTATGAGTTGTAGGTAAAAAAATAATCATCATTTAAAATCCTGGTAAAATAATTCTTAATTTTGAAAATATGTACTGTCACATGGGCTAGTGAAACGTGAAATGTAAAATGATTGACAGTGGTATCTACAGCAGAACCTTTTCTCATTATGGCATTACTCATTCTGAAGCATACCAG
Organism: Aelia acuminata; assembly: GCA_911387785.2. Lineage (NCBI taxonomy): Eukaryota > Metazoa > Arthropoda > Insecta > Hemiptera > Pentatomidae > Aelia > Aelia acuminata. The sequence continues at coordinate 93,071,707 of OU426980.1, read as the reverse complement.
GTCATAATGTGTTACTATGCTTGTCATACACATTTACTTAACACAGAAAAATTCAAAGACTGTCTCTACCATTAACAGTGCATCTAAGATATTTATTATAAAATGCTTATGATAAACAAGGAAAAAAGGAAAACCATTTATTTTGTTATTTCCCCCTTTATTTCTATTTATAAATAGGTACCATATCAAACAATTAATGAGGGGAAAAATGCCTGTTTAAATAGTTTAATATTTTGTCACTCAATGTAACAAAACATATGAGGAGACCAGGTCCTCGCAGGGCTGCAATACTATATAGTTTGTCAAAGTGTTGAAAAAAAAAACAATATAAGATTGATATCAATTATAAATTTATTTTATTTTCACTACTCAAAATATGGAAGTTTCAAATTAGTATTTATTTTATCTTTTATAAAGTATAATGAAACAGAAAGTTGGACTGCTGAAAAAAAAAAAAAATAAATATTCTCTAATTTCATTTTAGCAATATTTTTCCTCTTTTCTACCAACAAAACTAAAGATGAGAGCTAAACTGATCGTAGACTTTGTCAATCATCTACTATTTAACAAAACTATAGATTAAACAACAAATATGAACTCAATATAAACATAATTCAAGAGTAATTACATAATTAATGATGACAAACAAAGAAAAAATCTGTTATTATAATATCTGTTATTATATAAAATTACCTAATGATTTAATTAAATTCAAAGTCAAATCATCATAAAATTGTTCTTCAGAGAATATTCCTGAACCAGAATTCATTAGTATAATAAATTATTCCAACCACTAATATATGTCTTTTTGCATATATTTCTAGTTACTATGGTAACTAGTAAACATACTAAAATCAATTTGAAAGCTATTCACAACCTAACAATAAGGACAATACTCATGAATATTGGAATAATTTAAAAATAATTATTAATATTATTGAACCAGTTAATAATTAATAAATAATCTAATGATATATAAAAAAAATATATATAAAAATTCATAAAATGAGTTATGATCTTTAAGTAGCAATGCCAGTATTCAGATTCAATGAATATAATAGCTGGGCCCTGATTTACAACCGGGCCAACCAAAAATGTATGGAGAGGTCACTATTTGAGAGGCATCAGAATTTAATATTAAAAAAAAAAATATTTATATATACATATAAAGAGAGAGAGAGACTTTTTTTCCGAATGAGTACTGCCACAAAAAATTCTAGTTTATATGAACTAGGAGCTTATGAATATTAGTCCTAAAATAAATAATTTGAAAATAAACTTAACATCCATTTAACAATATACAACAAACTGAAGCTCATGCTGAGGTTCCACCTATTCTATTTGAATAGGTATACCTATTTTATACATGAGAAATATACAGGGTGTCCCCAAACCAAACGGCCAAACTTCAGGGATCAATAGAGGATCGAAAAACTAAGAAAAAAAGTCCTCTGGCATATGTCTTGTTTTCGAGAAAATCACAAAAAACTAAAAATAGTTGTGCAAAAACTAGTTAAGGCCAGGGAAGAGCGGATTTCATTCCTTAAATGAATTTTAACAATAATTGTTATTCCAATACAATTATTGTATTTCAATCTTATACTAATAGAAAGGTAATTGAAAAAAAAAATTATTTTTTATTCAGAAAAAAATAAATACTTTTTTATTCAAATATTCATAGTGTAAAGAAAGTTACCTATTTAAAGTTCATAACATTATGAACAATAACTGAAGATTAAAAATTTAAATAATAAAAATAATTTTAAAAATAAAAAAAAATAAAAATTTAGAAAATAATAAAATAATTAAATATTCTTACTAGGAAAACATAAATGTTTCACAGTTTTTATATAGGATCTTAGTGAGAAAAAAAAAAACTGAAAATTTTGGAGGTTTTACCTTCTCTAAAATTACATAGTTAATTTCTTGGCAGTGTCAATATAAATGTTGTTCGAAGTGCTGGCCTCTCGCTGCAATACATGCATCACAAGGCGTACTCACAGATCGCATTGCATCTAAGCATTGTTCTGCGGTGAGCTGGTTGCAAAGTATAAGATTGAAATACAATAATTGTATTGGAATAACAATTATTGTTAAAATTCATTCGAGGAATGAAATCCGCTCTTCCATGGCCTTAACTAGTTTCTGCACAACTATTTTTAGTTTTTTGTGATTTTCTCGAAAACGAAGCAAAAACGAGGCATATGCCAGAGGACTTTTTTTCTTAGTTTTTCGATCTTCTATCGATCCCTGAAGTTTGGCCGTTTGGTTTGGGGACACCCTTTGGTTGGGGAGCCATTAAGTATTAATATTTTCTGTATAAATACATTGAAATATCTATAAAATGTGTATATTAATCAAGAAAATTTAACATGATGGTTCTTTCAAACATTAAGCTTAATTTTCAATAAAATGGACTGACTTTAAGAAAATATAGCAAAAATGAAAGCAGATGAAGCATTCAAGATTATGAGAGCTATCTACTTTGTTTACTTGCTAATACAAACTTTTAAAATTCAAGAATGTTGCTTTGAAACTGATTGCTTTACTCAAAAGATATAAATTCAAAATTCATAACTAAGTAGGAAATTTTCAAACCAAAGCAAGGATAAACTAAACTGCAGTAAAATAATTATGTAGATGGGGGAGGAATGATGTGAAAAAGGAGGGGGCTAAAATTTATCTACTCGAGCAACAAGTTACTTGCCTGTGCCCATTTCCAACTGAAAGTTTATCAGTTTGGATAAAACAAATCTGCATTGTGTACTGTATAAGGGATTGAAAGCTGTGTTTCTTCACTCAGTTCTTGAGATCTTCTAAAGGAAAGGATGAATGATAAAATAATTTAAGTTATTGATTATAACAAAATTTTCTTTAGTTCGGGGCTGCTATATATCTAAAAAACAATATTCAAACCCTTCATCCAATCTAAATTTAAGTTAATATAAATATTTCAAAATTATAAATGTCTACATTAAAGAATCATAAGACTCTCTCCTTTAGCAATCTGTTCAAAAAATGATAACAGCAGAGCTGTGCCTCATCCACATGTCTATCGATTGTTGTAAGCCTGGGGTAGCATAACACTCAGAACCTCAAATATTTGAAGGCTTAATAAAGTAAAGTCACAGACTAGTGATGGGATAGAGGGATGAAAGGATGGATTAAAAAAATAACAAATTTTAATACAAAGATAATTGTCATTGTTCAGTACATGATGCACAAATACAACGATAGGTATTAATTCCATATTATAAATACTTATTGCTTTGAGGAAAATACCTCTTCACAAGAATTTAATCCACAAAGAAAAAAGAACATACAATTATAAATATTTATCATTTATAAAAAATAATTCTTGAGAATCAGATAATATTAAAAAATATAAAAAAATATTATTAAAAACTTAAATGTTTAAGTACTAAATTATCATTTTGTGACAATTATCATTAAAAAAAATCTCCAACTAAATCCTCCATAATTAATTCATACAAATGGTACCAGTGCCCTATCATTTAAATACTTGATCAATGATTATTCCTGGAACACAATAATAAAAAATAATTAGAATAAAGAAACTTAATTTATCTACAATCCACCAATTATGATCTAACAACCCTTGTTAATGATTTCCTTGAATTAATATTATAATTATTTAAAATAAACTACAGAAAATATTGGTCCAACTTATCAAAACTGTGCTTAGTAATTTTTATAAACACATAATGATTTTTAGGTATATAATGAAATATTTTGAAGAGCATAAATAGTTTCTATCAACTGCTATTAGCGTACCCTCCTCTTGGTCATTATCTTTTATGAAATTTGAGCAATGAAAATACAGTAATTTTAATGAAACAAACACATCTAATAACCTAATTTATTCAAGGAAACTATTTACATACCCTATACCCTAGAAATCTTTCACCACTATAAACACAATATCTTATGGTACAATAAATGAATTATGCATTAAATTTTTCTTATTAAAAGAATTATAATTTTAACGATTTTAATTGAGCATGGTAACCTTTACGATCAATAACTATCAGTGAAAAAAATCACAAAAAAAGAAATTAATTTCCCTAAGTCATAATTAGCTCTGCAGTATATTAAAAAAAACAAAAAAAAAACTGACTTCTAAGCTTAACTAATCTTCAAATAAAAAAATCAAAAGTCTAATGGGTAAATGGGGCAATAACACTGAATTATTCAACTCAAATTTAAATATTTAGTTTTATAAATACTTTATTAGAAAAAACATCTTCAAACATCAAGTATCAAAAACATATTTATATATTAATTTATTATAATCGTTTTACAATTCAGTATGTTCACTGGCATCCTCCTTTGAAACTGCAAAAGGCTCAACTTCTTCAGCACCACAGTCAGATATCACAACATCGGCAACTGGCCTGTCACGATTGTCTGTTTTAGTATTTTCAATTTTCCTTACAACATCCTGAGAAAAAAACAAAACAAGATTATCATGTAATGAAAATATTTATTAGGTGTACAAAAAAATTGCCACTGCTGATGAGAGATGGCACCAGTGACAAGCTGTCAGATGTACAATGACATATGCTAAGTTTGGACATCTGACAAAAACATAACCTAGAAATACTAATGACTTTGTGTTAACAAAACATTTTTTTTTTTTTAATGCAAAAGTGTTAAGTTTTATGCTGAAAAAGGGTAATTTGCAAAAAGTGTGGATTAATTTTTATTTAAATTTAAATAAATCTGCAGCTGAGGCCATCGACTGCTTGTAAAAGCATACAGTGGTGCTGCTATAGTGCACTGAAAAGTGAGAGTTGTCATGAGTGGTTTCAAAAGTTAAACAATGGCAAGTTTGATGTGGTGGACTTAGAACACAGTGACCCAGAATTGGAAGCATTACTGGTGGAAGATTGGTGCCAAATGCAAGAACTTGCACTTACACGTGGATTGATTTAAAAAAATGTTCAAATAGTTCAAAACTGTTGGGGATGATTTAAACGGCCATATATGAACTGATACCAAAAGACATGGATCACTGATTGTGCAGGTGTGAACATTGGGAAGTCGTGCCCTGCCCATCATATTCTCCAGACATGGTGCCTAGTAATTACTACTTGTTCCGGTAGATAACAAATGGTCTGTCAGAGCATCCCTTCACAATCCTTCACGATCAAAAAACAAAAAAATGGATTGATTCATGGATAGCCTCATCATAAATAACATCATTCCATAAAATCACATAAGAAATATGAATAATTATAAGAGCACTAAATTCAAAATCAAGATTAACAGGAATAAATAAATTATACTATTTACCATTCCACTAATAACTTTTCCAAAAACAACATGCCTTCCATCCAGCCAGGGTGTTTTCTTTGTAGTGATAAAAAATTGGGAACCATTTGTATCTTTTCCAGCATTGGCCATCGACAACCAACCAGCTCCATAATGTTTCAACTTAAAGTTTTCATCAGCAAACCTTTCTCCATAGATACTGTGACCTGAAAGGAAACCCAAAATAAAAACTCTTCAGATACTTGTATTAACTAAGGAGAATTTATTTGTAATAACTTGTAATAAATAAGGAGAAGTTATTAATAAATTATGGTCCCACTATAACCTATATAATAGGACACCATCATTACTATTAGATTCAAATTGATCTATTAGATAAAAATGTAATAAGTTTTGAAATACATATCATAATTTTCCTTATTGTTAAGGTAAATCAAAATTTTAAAAAATCATGCCATATTATAAAGAGCCTTCTAGAAGAGCCATGTTTATCTCTAATTTAACTTATTACTACTAATTGGTGTTACGACCCACTAGTTAAGTCAAAGCCAAGCCTGCTCTAGCAGAGATAGTTATTTCTATTTTGTGCTGCTGTCATACAATTTCTGACAACAAGCAAACCTCTGGCATCAACAGCCATCTAGTCTTCTCAGCGAAGCCTCAGTCGTTCAACCCTTCTTGTGCTATATACCCGCTCTGATAGAATCCTGAATGGTACGAGGGGTGTCCGTAAAATAAGTTTCCCTATTTTTTTAAAAGTGAAAAAAATGTTTTATTACCATTTTATATTACATCATTAGAAACCTTGAACATTAAACTATTTTTCTACGTAGTCCCCGTTGACATTGATGCACTTCTGCATCCGTGTCACCATTTTTTTGATGCCCAGGTCATAGAGGTCCGCCGCCGCGCTGTTGAAGAACTTCATGACCTCTTCTTCCAATTCCTCTCTTGTCCCAAAATTCGTTCCGCCTAGGTGTTTTTTCAGGCTTTGGGACAGATGGTAATCACTTGGGGCCAGATCGGGGCTGTAGGGTGGGTGTTGGATGGATGACGTCCAGCCCGCTGTTCATCGTGCACATCTGTGCGCCCTTCTTTGGACTCTTTGCACCATTTGCGCATCATCTGGACACTCATGCATGTTTCACCATACACTTCCCTAAGTTGGGAATGAATTTCGGTCGCCGAATTGCCTTAAGCACACAAAAAACGGATCTGGCGGGGGAAGCGATTGGGAGCTCCATCTTTCAAGGCTGTCAAGGCCGAACTGATGGTGGCAGCGAGTTGACTGGGGTTGGGATGTGGAGGGGGGAGTCCAAGCGACACGCTGGTGCCGTCTGAGGGACCTGCCGCGACTTGCACGGCCGTGCCACAACAGGGAAACTTATTTTACGGACACCCCTCGTATTTCATTCTGATCCATGCTAGCCCACCGAAGTCTTGATGCCCTTATAAAAGTTAACACATACACTTCTTTGTATTCCTCACTCAACTCAGCATTAGTCCTCTTCTCCAAGTGCCTTGCTCACAAATACCACTGTATATTAGACTAAGTACTTTTCTTTTGAATCTGAGGAGGGCTAGTTCTTGGGCCTTCGTCATGGCCCAACATTCTGAGCCGTAAGTAAGAACAGGTTGGGTGATTGTTTTATATATTCTTACTTCTGAGGCATTGGATAATGCACAGCTTCCTCAATATTTTAGAAGAGAAAAATTCTAATTTTTTCAAGGGTAAAATTAAACAACTGCCTCACGCCTGTTCCAGTTGTTAATCCTCTTGATATCCTTCCATTCACCCAACAATCGCACAGCAAATATTTTTCCACTGATAGTATCTGAATTAGAGCACAGGAAATTTTAAATGAACTGGGATGCACTATGATTAGGGCGGCAGCTGAAATTTCCAATGTTTACAGTCATGTTAATACATGATATGATGTAAATATATGATAATGAATAGCTAACAAATAGTTGAAACTGCCTAAACCATCTCCTTTAGCAGTAGCAACTCCTGCAGCACCCTTCTTGATTCAGCCTAAGAGCTAACAAACTCATGGTTTAGATTCAATAGAGATCACTTATGAATAGAAACCCTCACAATAGTATAATATATACTATACTATAATAATAATTGTATAAAGTCCATACTATATTATTATAATAATAGTCTAATATTCATTGAAAGGTTTTAGTTTACTTCTTCTTCAAAACATGTGGAAACCAACAAATTTTCTGTAGTTTATATAAAATAATAAATACATACAAATATTATTTTTAGAATCACTTAAATTTGTTTTTAAAATAATTTCTAATACTTTCAACAAACTATAGTAGTGCAATGCAACCCACAAAAAAAAGCAAGAAATTTAAGTCAGAGGTGGTCGGAAAGATAATAAATGTGAATATTTTACTCTATATAAGAACTATTCTTAAGTATAGTTTAATAAAAAAAAAAAAAAAAAAAAAAATCAATAGATATAGGTTAGGCCTTAAAGTCTCGTATTATTTCAAAACTCACCTAATCGTGCAGATAAAAGCCAAATTTTCGCCTATTCAGGCATCATCAGGGCTACAAACATTCAGTCTGTTTCTATCTTGCTTGTACAACGTTTGTAGCCCTGATGATGCCTGAATAGGCAAACATTTGGCTTTTATCTGCATGATTAGGTGAGTTTTGAAATAATACGAGACTTTGAGGCCTAACCTTCTATAACTATAATTCTAATAGTCTCTTTCTACACACTTGTTTAAAACATCAACATACATAATTAATTTTTATTTCTGTTTGATGATAAAAATGGTTTCAGAAGTTCTTACATTTCATGGTTGAGTTAGTCAACCAATTGTACACAGTAATATGGTTTGAATCATAACTGAAAATACAAAATCTCTGGGCTTTTAATTTAAGAAGATTTTCCTTAAACCAATTTCTAATATATGGTAGTGTTATTTAAACTGTCCTTTATCCTTGGCACTCTATCCTTAACTCTAAGAGCAAGGTGTGTACTGATCATAAAATTAAAAATTTAAGAAATTTTAGATCATTACATTTAAGAGATTAAAAAATTCATGCTAAATTATTGGTGTTCCAAGAATATCATGCAAAATAAATTTTTAACAACTTTTAAAATGCTAGTATGTCTCATCTTGATTAAAGGAATGTAATACAAAATTTATTTTTCCACTTTTAACACCTTAATGTCTCAGTAGTGTGTTAGAATTCCTAGAATTAGAATTCAATAGAGAAAAATAGAATTTCCGATGTGCAATAATTTTTAAATTTACCAATAATATATTTTTGGCATATATTAATATAGACATAGAAACGCAGAAAATTCATTTTATTTAAAAAGGATTAATTTCCCAATTTTTTCCTAGCAAAGTCTACAAAAACTGGAGTGAGATGCGCCACCTGGGGTGGGAATGTACCATCGTGATTTTCTGGACACAAGCACATACTATGGGTAACTAGAGTGATCTATAAAACAGTGATTTTCATAAAGAAGGATTTAATAGGGAAATATTTTTCAGAAACTGATGCATTTGTGAACAGATAGACATCTCATAACAACAACATACACGTATGCATGTACATTTATATAAGTATGTATATGTATTATCTTGCATATTTTTATGTAATTATGCATACATATATAAAGAGGGGTCTATATATTTTTTATGTATATTTTATTCAGTTACATGACACCTATTCATCATCAATCTGTTAATTACTCGGAGATAAGCTTAACACAGATAATTTATTGTTTCAACTGCCACACCATACTGATTGTTAAAAGTTAATTTGTTTAACCATAAAACTGTACAATAATCAAGTCATAAATTCTTCAAATTCATTTTACTGTTATTTCTTAACATATTTTTACATTTTTTTTTTACTTAACTTAATTTTTTTTTCTTAACTTTCCTTATTTTACATTCATCCTACTTTCTTTATATTCTATCAGGTATAAATTATTTTACATTTATACAAACTTCAACTACTTTGTCTTACTCTATCTTACAGTTTTTTTCAACCGCCACTTTAGAATGGGAACATATTTGAGGGAGAGGGAATAATTGATAAAGCCAGTTGGAAGAATTTTTGTTTCAAGCTTTGCTGCTATTAGAGAGGATAAGAGAAATAAAATCCTCGTGTCAATATTTTAAACACTGGTTTTTAAGCAAAAGGCTCTGAGTTTTTTTCAATAAGTTCAAATGGAATTGCTCTTTAAGAAATTCAAGGCTGTTGGACAACTAAATCAGCAAACAGAACTCTGAAGTAGTATATAAAAAATAAATAATAATAATACATTAACCTACCGGCGGGCGCGAAGCCGCACTCAGTGCGGCAAGCTCGGTTTCCTTGAATTTTCGTGGGTAAGCCCTGGACGGAATTCTTCAGAACTTGATGTAATCCTAGTAATACTAATTGACTTCATGTTTGTTCAAGTGCGAGAAGTATATCTTTTATCATTCGGTGACAATAGGATTCTCAATTAGTGAGTTCGTAGAAGCCGCACACAGTGCTGCTTGCGCCCAGTCTCGAAACTTATTTTCAGTATCTTCCAAACCCTCATCTACACTGTTCCTCACCCGTTTTTTCAGCAACTGACATGTAGGTAAAATTACTAATTCCTTATCCTGTACTACTTTGTATTATTATATTCCAAGAAAGAACCACGGGAACCAAGAAGAAGCTGATCCTCAGCAAGCAGAAGAAAGGAGGGTTGCACCATGTCATCTCTGTGGCCGCCATAAGTGGAACAATACTACCATCAAATGCAAGAAATGTGTCCAGCACGTTTGCAAGAAGCATTCTATTCAGGAAACTATATGTCAATCCTGTAATGCAAGTTCTGACAAGACTGAGGAAGAAGAAGACGATGGACTCTAGATTTCAGAGGACTGATAACTTTTTTTTAACCAACAAAATTATGTTACCTATTTGAAACTTTTGTAATTCCTTCGTTTTTGTCATTATTATATTCTATATTCTATATTCTTCGTTTTATGTTTTGTTATATTGATAATTAATCATTAAAAAGTATTATTCCAATTGTATTAAAAAAAAAAAAGGTGGCTATCTATAGCAATATTTTATATTAATTTGTTATATAGTCATCATCATCATCATCTAATGGCGCTATGGTCCTTGCAGGACCTTGGCCTCCTCCACTATTCTTCTCCACTCAGACCTGTCCTCTGCTGCCCTTTTCCATTCCACAACGCCGAGAGTCCTAAGATCATCTTCTACGTCCTGCAGCCAACGAAGTCTCGGCCTACCTCTCTCCCTTCTTCCACCTGGGTTCCCTTCTATTATCATTTTTGGAAGGCGTTCACTGCTCATCCTCTGTACGTGGCCTAGCCATCTTATCCTTCTCTTCTTTATGGTGGCAACAATGTCTGGTCCCTCGTACAAGTTCTTCAACTCTTCGTTAGTCTTCATGCTCCAGAGATTCCCTTCTTTAGTCGGGCCGCAGATTTTTCGGAGAATTTTTCTTTCCCAACCCAAATATTAAGTATTCTTTCCCCACTTAAAGTAAGCGTCCAGGATTCGCTACCGTACGTTACCACTGGTTGCAGAATCGTCCTGTAGACTCTTACTTTCAGATCTCTGGGTATGTCTTGACTACGGAAGATTTTCATCAGCGACCAGTAGCATCTGTTTCCAGCTGTTACTCTCTCTCTGATTTCTTGTAGCATTTTATTATCTTCCGTTATGACCGTACCCAGATACTTAAATTTGGGTACCCTCTCGAAGCAATATCCAGCCCCTTCAATATACCTAATCTCAGCTTCCCCTTTGGCGGTTACCATATATTTAGTTTTTTCCTTATTTATGGCCAGCCCAGTTTTCCTTGCAGCTTCTACGCTCTCTTCAAATGCTCCTAGAAGTGCATTAACAGTTCTACCTGTTATAACAACGTCGTCCGCAAATGCTAGATGTTGGGTCATTCTGTCATATATGCATCCTCCAGTTTTGTGCGGATCGATCTCATGACTGTTTCCAACAACAAATTAAATAATACTGGGGATAGAGGGTCTCCCTGTTTAACACCTTTTTGTATGTGGAATTCCTTTGACACTCCTCCTTGAATTTTTACGATTCCCTTGCTGTCCTGCAGGGTCATCCTGATAAGCCTGATGAGCTTCATGGGGCATCCTAACACTTTTAGTTTTTCATACAGTATATTTCTATCTATACTGTCATAAGCCTCAGTGACCTATAGCCTGTCTATAGTCTATAAAGAGGTGATGTTGCCCGACATTCCACTTGTAGCACTTTTCAAGGATGATTCTCATGCAGAATATGTGGTCTATTGTGGATCGGCCTGGGCGGAATCCGCACTGGTCCTCTCCAAGGACATCTTCCACTATCTTTGCTACTCGCTTCATAAGTAAGATTGCCAACACCTTGTATATTGTACTTAGCAATGCAATGCCTCTATAGTTGTGGCAGTCTAGCTTGTCCCCTTTTTTATGAATTGGTAAAATGACAAAAGGAGAAGGAAGAACTGCAAAAAATGCTAGAGGAATTTGAAAAGAAAAGAAGTAAAGCCTTCTATGGTCGAGTAAAAACAATAAAAAGAGGATTCCAACCCCGCACATGTTCTATAAAAGATAGAGAAGGCAGACTCTTGGCAGGTGAGGAGCAAGTTATTGGTAGGTGGCAAGAATATTTCAGAGAACTGTTTAACCCAAATTTAAGCACGGAAGAAACGGGCTGGGAACTGGGAATAGATCAGGAAGGTGTAGATCTGGAGCCTCCAGATCCTGAAGAAGTGAAAGATGTTATCATAAGCCTTAAGGATAATAAAGCACCAGGCATTGATGGAATCCCTGCTGAAGTGTTCAAATCAGGAGGAGAAGCACTAAATAAAGAGATCTATGAACTAATACTAGATATTTGGAGGAAAGAAGAGATGCCTGCAGAATGGAAGGTGGCTGTCATTTTGTTATATAGTAACATGTTTAAATAAATTAGTTTCTGTTTACTAATAATCATTTTCCATCTACCCAAGACAAATATTTCAATATAAAACCTGGAATTTTGACATGCCGCACTCAGTGCGGCACGCGCCCGGACATGTGACTCCCAAGGACGCGCCCGCCAGTAGGTTAAATAGATAATTCCAGGTTCCACATTTTGTTGAAAATGAGTTTCAGCAGCATCTTATGGATATCGACACAGTGACACAAAGTAAAAAAATAAAAACGATTAGTTCCCACTAAAAATTGATACTAAAATATGTTGAACAGAGGTAGAAGGGTAAGACACTAGCTTTCCCAAATAAAAATATGCTATCAATTAGTGAAGTATAAGGACTTTTAAGGCCTGAAAAAGTTTTTAGCCAACAAAGAGATTTCATACTCAAAGAGAAATATGCCAATAAAAATTGCGCAGATATTAAATACAAAGATATATCCCACTGGGCCCTACATTTTCATGCAAGTAATAATAATACATTTTTCAAAATATAAATTAGTAAAATACTAAGAAAAGCCAAACGGATCTCATCAGTAAGTTGATTGCGAACTATTAATTGATGATTTTAAAACTGTCAAATAAATTAAAATAACACATACCTCCTGTTCCATCCCCTTTGGTGAAATCTCCACCTTGGATCATGAAATCTTTGATAACTCGATGAAATTTACTTCCTTTGTAACCTTCACCTTCTGGTTTCTTAGCCAATTCAACAAAATTGTTTACAGTCTTAGGAACAGTTTTACCGAAAAGTCCAATTTCTACCCTTCCTGCAGGCTCACCACCTATTTTAATATCAAACCATACCTAAAAACATAACAAGATAATAATATGAAGGCTTCCTAAAGATATTTTAAATAACAAAACTAGATATGCAACAAAAATATTAGAGGCCCAATAATCGTTTATTCACCCATCAAACATGAATTTGATAAGTCTTCTAAGCCAAGAAAATTTTAAAAGGAGGTCCAACATTCAAAGATAGTTCTATAGTATTATGTAGTATGAATTATGTATGATAGTATCTATAGTATCTGTAGTATTGATAGTTCTCAGCTACTATATATTGAGGTTTATGAAGGGAATGTAGGTGAAGGAATATTAGGGAAAAACTGGTGAATGAACCTCCGAATGGAAACATACACCTTCTAGGCTTTAATGCAGGCAACAGAAACATATACTCTATAAAGTGATCAGTGTGATCTTAGGCCATCTGTCATCCAAACTTGATACTCATAAAAAAATAAAATTCATATTTTCAACATGCTAGACCAAGATAGCAACTTATTTCAATATTACTTAATGCAGACTTTTAATTGATTTTCAAACCAACATAAGAGTCTATGAAAGGTTCAAAATATTAAAATTAAAACCATATTGTAAATATGTTCTTGATATGTTCATGATAAACTTGGAATAAATGTAGGATTAGATGATAATGGTTATTAATCCTAGAAAATAAAAAACACTTTAAATAAATAATTATAGTAAGGCAATATTTAAGGACAATTTTAAATAAACACCAACTCAAAACCCAAGTGAATTTAAATATGATACACTAAGAAGAAATCTAAGGAATCATAAACAATATACCTTGTCAGTAACTTTGGGTCCTTTTTTAACATCTGAATCACAATCACCAAATGCAGCGAAAATTCCTATCAAAAAAATAAAGGAACCGATCAAGCGTATCGAGAGCTTCATCTTCATTGATTGTGTCTGTGATAGAGCCGGTGGGTAGTAACTTGAGAGGTTACATATCTATCAGCAGCCAATAGAATTTAAACACATACAAGAAACACAAACATAGGTGACTCCGAAATGCCTAGAGCTAACAAATGAAAAATAATTTCTATTAGCATTTAAAGCCAATGCATCAAATTGTATTTATTGTTCAATTTTCCTCTTCCCGGCTGGATCATTGGCAATGGTTTTTTTTTTCTTTTTAATTCTATTATATAATCTGATGTTTAGAAAATTTACGAGTTTCTCCACACTTTCCTCCGAGTCCTGCAATATTTAATTATCTTCTGATTGCTTGATAATATTTACAGTCCACTGATATATGCACAAACGTCCTCAGGGCACCACATTTAACACAGGTAGGGTGTATGTAGTCGTGAAGAAGGTAGGCCTTGAAGAATTCGCAGAGACCGATTCTTAGCCAGCACAGGATTATTTCTTCTCTTCTCGATGTTCTGTAGCTAGTTGATCATATTTTACAATCTGCTTTTACTTTCAGCAGTTTAGACGGGTTCCTTCCCCAGGCTAGTGACTACTCATTGAGTCAGTGGCCATAACCAATTTTGGGTTACTTTGCAATGGAGCAGAGCTTCCTGTATAGCAGTTGCCTCCCCCTTAAAAACCGAGAAGCTCCAGGCAATTTAGAACGATAAAAAATTTTTTCTTTCTCAACCGCACACCCTATTACTTGTACTGTACATCAGTTTTTCATCGATTTAAAAAAGGCATATGATTCCATTAACCGCCAAAACTTGTATAATATTCTTGTCGAGCAGGGAATACCAAAAAAGTTAGTTAACTTAGTAAAAATGTGTATATCCTAAACGTTCAAAAAGTTAGTATCTGTAGTTATTTTTCTGAGAAGTTCGAAGTTCGCCCTAGTTTCTAACAAGGTGATTCTCTATCATCAGCTATACTTAATTTATCTCTGGAATATGCCATGTGACACGTACCGGAAAGGGTTTGAATCTGGGAGGAAATATATCCATGCTCGAGTATGCCGATGATTTGGTTTTTCTTGGTGAGGACGTGGAAACTTATAGAACTAAATACAAAAACGTTGAAGAAAGCCGGTCAAGAACTGGGGTTGGAAATAAATACGGATAGGACAAAATATATGGTTAGACGTAGAAGTGG
Organism: Aelia acuminata; assembly: GCA_911387785.2. Lineage (NCBI taxonomy): Eukaryota > Metazoa > Arthropoda > Insecta > Hemiptera > Pentatomidae > Aelia > Aelia acuminata. The sequence goes on along the minus strand of OU426980.1, from coordinate 93,056,544 downwards.
GGACGATTTTGCTGATATTAATGTAGATGTTTGAATACGTTTGAACGCGAAGAATAATTTAGATATTTAGGAGCGATTGTAACTAGATAAAACAAAATCAATGAGGAAATTAAGGCTAGATTAATAGCCGAAAATGCTTGCTACTTTTCAGTAGCGAAATTGCTTAGCTCGCGCCCTCTGTCCCGAAACTTACAAATTAGGATTTACAAAACTATTATTCTTCCTAAGGTTCTTTATGGATGCGAAACGTGGCCGCTAAAATTAAGGGATGAGCAAAAGCTGAGTGTTTGGGAAAATAAGGTAATGCGTAGAATATTTGGTCGAAGAGGGGCGGAACGACTTGAGAATTTAAATTTTTACACAATGCCGGACTGAGTGAACTGTATCCGATAAATATAATTAAGGTGAATGCAGCGCAGCGAATAAAATTGGCATGTAAAATTGCGAAAGTGGGTTGTGAGCGAATCCCTAAAAGACTAATAAGCACGGGGACAACTGGGAAACCCAGTGAAGGCAGATCTGTCGAAGTTGGGTCTGGATGGCGGTCGGTGGATGGAGGTGTGCAGGGATCGAATTGTGGTGTCGGCATTGAACCTCCGGGTTCGTTAAACCTTAATTATTATAATGAATATGAAACAATTGCGTTTTTTTTTTTTTTTATCAGTTCAATAATGCTAAGATCGTTCTTGAATTACCATTTGGATTCATTGAAAATATCATTTCAAGTATTCAAGTTTAGCATCACTTCAAGTCCTGAAAGGCGTACAGTCAGTGACATAAGTTTCTGGACACTCGGTAATTTACCAAAAAAATTTTTATAATTCTTAGTAGAGGGGTTAGTAACAAATAAAACAACTATTAATATTTTTTACTCTATTTAATGAACTGAATAACATAGTTTAATTTAATTTTTCACATAACGATCAATAATTAGAAAAAAAAAACAAACAGATAACATTGAAAAAAAGGTGACAAAAGTTTTTGGACACTTTAATTATTTATCAATAAGCAATTTGACAGTGATGCTATAACAAATGTGTATTGTGTGATTCCCTTTGGCTTTTACCACCTCCGTGAGACTATTGGGCATGGAAGATACCAGTTTTGAGGTCACTGCAGACGGAATCTTGGCCCATTCTTCCAGGATCCGCTTCTTGAGGTCTTCCCTGGAGTTAACGGGCGATTTTGATATCTCCTGTTTTAAATGATCCCACAGGTGTTCAATGGGGTTCATGTCGGGAGATTGAGGAGGCGGATTGATCAAATTTGGGCAATGATACAAGCACTAAGTTCGGGTCATCATACTTGTATGTTTCGGGCCATTGTCCTGGTAAAATTGAAACTTACCCTTTAGTCCAAATTTTTCCGCACTTGGGATTAAATTTTGTTTAAAAATGTCACAATAAGGTGCTGCGTTCATTTTTCCGTCAATAAAAGACAATTTTCCAAAACCTGCAGCCGCCATACACCCCCACACCATCACTGAGCCTCCCCCGTGTTTCACTGTAGGTTGTATATTTTTTTTTTTTTTTTCAAAGCCTCATTTTTTTTTCTCTATACCTTTTTGTTTCTATGTGACCCAAATAGTTCGATTTTAGTTTCATCGCTAAATATAACGTTATTCCAATATTCTAATTTTTCATTATTAAAAGTTTTTGCAAATTGCAGCCTCTTCTTTCTATTATTCTCACTTATCACAGGCTTCCGTTTAGCTGTGCGTCCATGGAAATTATTCTTTCTTAGTAATCTTCTGATTGTTTGAGCATGTACTTTCACCCCAGTTTCATTATATACCTCTGCTGCAATAGAAGGAGCGCTCATTTTTGGATTCATTTTTATTTTACGTAATATTTTCACCTCGTCACGTTCTCTTAATGTTTTCGGACGGCCGGTACTCACTTTAAAGTCAAAACTATCTTCATGTTTATACCGATTTATTACGTTTGCCACTGTGCTTTTGCATTTATTCACTAATCGGCTAATCTCACGCAAACTTTTTCCTTTTTCATAATTAAAAACAATTATTTGCTGCTCTTCGAATGTTGTCCGAGCCATAACTAATATAATGTGCACACCAGAGGAATTTATCACTGTAACTGAGGAGAAATGGTATGATTTGAATCTTAGACATGACCTTTGAACACCTCTTAATAATCCTAGAAGGATTAAATTGACTTGTATGCAAACAGTACGTAACTGTCCAGAAACTTTTGTTGCCTAAAAATAAAGCAATAATGTTAAACATTCTACCTATTTTTAAAATAATAAATCTTTCAAGTGTTGACATATGAAGTTATCGAAGAGAATACATAATTTATAAGGAAAAAATTATTATCATAATTTTTATTTATAAATCTCATTCAAAATTATGACTATTTTTCAAGAAAATATGGGTGTCCAGAAACTTATGTCACTGACTGTATAAGCACTCCTTTGAATCCTTTACTTTACGTTTTTAAGTTGTAGCAGCAGTAATGACACCCATAAATACAGAACAGGAGATTATGAAATCTACAATATATAATGCACTAAATCATAAAGTGAATCAGCGGTTTCGGGGTTGTTGAAAACCACGGAGAAAAAATAAGCAAATAATATATTGCACAAATACATGGCCATTTAATATTATGGCGTCAAAGTTAAAATATAGGTAAGTGAAAGTAAAAAGATATTGACAGCAAAGAGGAAAAATCAGAAAAAAATCAACCGAATCTTAAGTGAATGCTGAGTCAGGAGTATTAATTCAAATCGGTTTACAACTTCTTAATGCTGAATATTTATTATCACTCCCTAATTTCGGTACTGTTTACTAAAAATAAATCTTTAAATATATATTATTATTTTATATAATGCGTTTTATTCAATTTTTGTAATGATAATTTCTTTTTTTATTAATATTTTCAGATGTATCATGTTATTCATAATAACTGTTACCCTTGTTTTCTTGATTAAATTATCTAACACAGATGAATATTGTGATCTTAGAGGTGGGAAATGCTCTGAAAGCACAGAAAATGTTTACAGGAAAGGTATGTATGATATTAAATCATAAATAAATGTTTATAGATCTGATTTAAATGAGAACGTTTTTTAGAATATTCTGAATATTTCGAGACTTATCTTCAAATGAACTCAGCCTATATACCTTCAAATGACACTTGTTTCGAATCCAACATAGCTGAAGATTTACGAATCTTTAAGAATGGGATAACCAAGGAAATGCTAAATAAGGCATACTCCAAGTAAGTTACACAAACCTGTTAGTACTTAATAAGAATAGTACAATCGAAATTGGAATGTGTAAGAAAAGATGCACTCGCTTTAACCAATGTCAAAACATGAGGTTGTCAATAAAGCTTGAAGTTTGAAGTTCAATAAAGCTGTTTGGTGCCTTTCATATTTTTTTGCCATTAGGAATTTTTGGATATTGTCATTTTTCAGTTCACTATTTAAGTATCATTTGGGTAAAGCTTTCCCTATGTTGCTTCTGGGCATGACCTGTTTCAAGAAGTTATATGAGCGTAATATTAGTGAATTCCCATCACATCTTTTTCTGTTAAAAAGGGCCTTATCAGCTTTATTATATCCCAGCTTTCGATTCCCGCTAGCTATGCTCACTTTTTAGAGATAAATGAGACCCCCAAACAGGTTCTTTTCAGTCGAATCGAGACTACATTAAACAGTGCCATATGACCAAAGCAATACAGTAGAATTAGTACCATCATTTGATTTTCAAATGACATTTGGTCTACTTATAATGTATTTTAAAGTATTGGTTAGAGAGAATTACATTTATCTTTAGAATATAATCACCTCCTTGCTTAACTGTTGACCCATATACAGTTTTTCCTGACAAAGTACTGAATCCGAGACCCACCAAGGGTTTGTTAGGGCTGAAGGTTTACATAATGTATATTGTTAGATTTTCTGCGATTTAAATATTACATACTAGCCAATTGTTTGCTATTTTATATGATAATCCAACATTCATTTGAAATTCTAGCTCAGAATAACAATAGATTTATAGGATTTCTAATAAATTGTCTTAATGAAATATTTTTTTTTAATTGAAGCTTGATGTGACCCCAATCTAATAAATTGAACATGAGAAAATACAGAAGCTTTTATCAACAGATAAGGCTGTTTCTCGATTTCTGTTGGATTACAATACTGTTAAATAAAATATATGTACTTGGGTAATTGAATTGTCATACAATGTAAACAAACATATAATGGGATGAAACAGAAAAAATGACTGTTTTATAGGTGATAATAAAAATTTGTTTTCCGTCTACTTACAAGGTTTTTAATAATCAAAATATAAACCATTCTGCTCTCTGGTTTGACACAATCTGGAAGCCAGCTGTAGAATTCCTTGATGTTACCACTCTTTGGGTTTTGAATCGAAGAACTCACAAACCCCATTTTCTACTTCATTTAAGTTGTATGTTTTTCCACGAAGGAAATGAGCCATTGATCTGAACAGGTGGTAGGCTGATGGTGCTAGTTCTGGACTATATGCCTGGTGAGGGAGAAGCTCGAATCCATCCCAATTAGCTAGTTTTTCTTTTGTAAGGCGAGAGGTGTGGGGTCTGGCATTAGCTTGTTGGAACAAGTCTTGCTTCCTGTTGACTAAACCTGGGTACCGCTGAACCAAAACATTGTACATTCTGTGCAGTTGTTCTGAATAAAGCTCTGAATTTATAGAATGACCTTCAGGTATGAACTTATAGTGTATGACTCTTCTGTAGTTCCAAAATACAGAGAGCATCGTCTTTTTTTCGTATTGTCCTTGCTTGGCAATGGGTTCAGCTACCTGACCATGGCCATTGACCTGTTGTTTTAGGATTACGCCAATGCACCCACTTTTCATCACATGTGGCTATTCTTTTGATAAAACGATTAGTAGTCGAATTTTGCAGAAGCAACTCGCAAAGTTCCTCACGACGTTGGGCTTGCTGGAGTGTAAGCATATGGGGAACGTCTCGGCATGCACGTTTCATTTTTCCTAACTCTCGCAGGTGTCGAGTAACAGTAGATTGTGAGTGGCCTAGTCCAGCTGACAACAACTCACGAGTGCTTTTTGTAGGATCTGCTTCAATACCAGTGCCCAGAGTCCTGGTTGACTACTGAAACACAACCTGATCCTGATTTCCTTTAAAGGTTCAAATCACCTTCATTAAATTTTTGGAACCACCTTCTCACCATCCTTTTATTCAAAGAGTCTTCATCCTCAAATTTAACCACTAAACGAGTGGCTTCAGCTGCCAGCTGCAAGCTGAAAACTTCTGTTTTCAATAATGAACCAAAATTATGAGAATTTCGTAGTTTACTGTAATTGGGAACAAAGGAAAGCAAAAGAAGTATTGAGCCCAGATAGAGGGCATGCTGTTTACCAAATGATTTAGACGGGATCAAACATCAACTTCTTATCACAATTCTTAGCTCCCGAAATTAAATCAGAGAGGAATTACAATGCAAAGTTCAAACACAAAGAAAACAGTAATTTTCCTGACTCATCCCATTAATTAAACAGACAGCGTTTCCTCAAAATGTAGTCAATTTTCTATAACTGGAAATTATTATAGATTTGAGGTGATACTAACAGATAATAACCGATCGAAGTTTCGGTTTCAGTCGCAGTTTTGGTTTCGGCTAAAAATCGGCCAAAGTTTTAGGTCAAGCCAAAACTTCATTTGTGTCTATTATCCCCGAGAAGGAGAAGCAGGACATCACAATTTCAGCTTATGAGCTCGATCTTGTTCATCGCATTTAGTAGTGTATGTTATTTTAGTTAACTACACTTAAATTGTCATTCGATAATGCATAGGTTTCTCTAATACTTTTGCCATCTTCAATTGATCAAAAACTTGAAGTTAGGTGAGATGACAAAAATCTAATAGTGAAAAAAAGGGATGTGCCACATAAATTACATCGAGTTTTAACATGTAAAGAAACAATTTTTTTCATGCGGAATTCTTTATGTTGAGTGTAAAGAATAGTATTCTTTATTTTGAGCATCAAGAACCTTTTTTTACTTTCAATTAACTTGTTATTAACTATGCACTTTGATTACTAAAAATAAAAATAAGATAAGCACTAAATAAGAATAAATCTTTATTCTCTTCATCTTTATCTTCTTCTTTACATTAACTATTTCATTTTATTTCCTCTCTCCCATGCCTCACGGGTAATACGGGTATTAGCAGTAGTGGTATGTAACGCATGACTACGTAACAACGCACTACTGCTAGTAAACCATTTATTTCATTTTTCTTCTTCTTCAGCTGTCCCAAAGAGCTGAATGGCTGCTTCTATTTCAATGGCTGTCTTCCGGCTCTGCTCTTGGACGCCACCACATCAGCTAGGACATCTAGATAGGCGGTAGCAGAGATCCACTGATCCTCTTTCTATGGAAGCTTCTACCTCGTAATAGTTTCCTCTAATCCTCACAATCCTGTCTCGCAGATACCTTCTTACAAGAGAGTATAACTTACTGGGAGCATTTGTATCTCTGCAGCTGCTGGAGCACGCTGGGCCACCATACACTGTCGAAAGCGGAGGAGATTTTGAAAAGCAGTAGCATCACATAGCACTCCGCCCACTCCTCAACATCTCTGCGCACTCTCAGTAAAGCATCAGCAGTTCTGCCCCTGGTCGAACCGTATTGCCATGGGTGGCTTGCCCTATTAAGCACAGGGCCTAAACTATACATCATGAGGTTAGGACCTTGCTCATCACAGAGAGTAGAGATATGGGCCGATAAGAGTTAGGAAGCTCCTTATCTCCCTTGTAGAGGAATCTCATATCGGCGATCTTCCACCTTCTCGGAAAGTATCCCGTTTCTAGGCAATTATTAAAGACCTCCAACAGAGCATTTTCAATGTAGGTGAGACTACTGTTATATGTGGGTACACTGTTCGAGATGGGAGGTTATAAAAAAAAAAACAAAAAAAAAACATGTTAGTTAATGTTATAAATTGATATGTACTTAATCTCGTGTGAGAGGTGAATAAAAAGTTTGCATTAATGAATACTGTTGTTTTTTAAGTTTGTTGTTACAATACTAAAACATGGTGTCAGGTTTTTGTCGAACTCACACGTTCTTTATTGTTCATACAATGGTGCTGTAATCATTGTTTATTAATCAGCGTTTCAGAGCATTTTTGTTATGTTGCAATCCATCATGGAGGGAGAATTGTTAAAGAAGAAAAGGTCTGTTTTAAGGGGAAGATTAACACGGATGTTAACTTTCGTGTCATCTCCTGGTTTTGAGATTGCTTCACTATCAGAATTGAAAGAGAGAAGTACTGACTCAGGTAAGATTTTTAATGAATTTAATGAATTATTAATCCATATGCTTGATTATATCAAAGATGATTATATTGAAAACTTTGAGAAAGATTATTTCCATGTTAAAAGTGCTCTGGAGGAAAAAATTGCACTAGCGTCTTCAATAGTTGTTAATAAGAAGCCTTCCGAGTTTACTATTAAATGTGAGGTTGCACCTATCAAAATTCCAGTTTTCAAAGGGGACATATCGTTGTGGAACTCGTTTTATGAATTATTTAGATCCGTCGTTCATGAGAACCAGTCCTTAGACGATGTACGTCGTTTTCAACTTCTCAAGTCATCGCTGGAGGGAGAACCGTTGGATAGGTTATCTGGACTAGACATAAACTCTGAAAATTATGCAGTAGCTCTTGATCGGCTAATTAATGTTTATCAAAAGAATAAATATGTCGTGTATAAACATTTAGAGAGGGTCATAGATCATCCAAGTGTAGAATCTAGCCAAGATATAAAAAATTTGATTAATACTACTAGGTCGGTTCTCAATGCCATAAAAAGTTTTGGTATCAACACTGAAGGCTGGAATGCCATTTTACAATTTTTACTGTTGCGTAAACTGGATAAAGAGTCAAAGCATTTGTGGGAATTGCATGACAGCTCTACTGAATTTTTGCCTATAGAGGAATTGTTAGTGTTTTTAGAGAAGCAGGCCCATATCCGGCGTGATGAACATACAGAGGTCCCTGGTTCTATAGAGGTACATCAAGTTCATAGAGAACAAAATGCTAAAAAAAATTCATCTACATTCGTTCAGAAATGCTCTCGGTGTGCAACCTACCACAAATTTCGTAACTGCCCTGCTTGGGGGAAAACTTGTTCTAGATGTAAAGGAAAGAACCATTTTGCTGCAGCTTGTAGAGTTGATGAACTATATTCTGAAAATGTTGTTGAGCTTGAATCGCAAAACGAAGTTGGAATTGTCGAAAAGTTCTCCATTAATGAAGTAGGGTCTAGAAGTAACTGTTGGCTTCAGGATGTGTGTATAGGTCGTTCTTCTGTAACTTTTAAAATTGATACAAGAGCTGATATCAGTGTTATTCCTAATGACTTGGCTACTAAGTTGAGAGCTCCTATTTCTAAGCCTGCTTGTTCCGCAGTCACATACACAGGAGAAAAAATACCATTAGTAGCCTCGACTGCGTTAAATGTTCTATTGGGGATGTTAGTCATTTTATTAAATTTGCTGTGGTAAATATGAATGAAATTCCGTTATTGGGTTTGCATGATTGTGTTAGGTTTAACATTATTAAAAGAGTCGACACCATAGGTGAGCAGTTGCAAATAGTAAAGTTAAATCGAGACGTTTTTGAGGGTCTAGGGAAATTCCCATTTGTCCACTCTATTAAGTTAGACAGTTCATTTCAACCATTTATAGAAAATACCAGAAGAGTTCCGTATGCTTTGCACGATCGCTTGAAATTAAAGTTAAAAGAAATGGAAGAAAAAGGGATCATTCAGAAAGTTACTTATCCAACAATGGTAGTTAACCCAGTGGTTATAGTAGAAAAGAAGAATGGTGATCTCAGGGTCTGTTTGGATTTGAGAAAACTTAATAAATCGGTTATGCGTGAACATTTTGTTATCCCGACTGTCGATGACATTGCCCAAACATTGCAAGGTAAGTCTGTCTTCACCGTGTTGGACCTGAAGGAAGGCTATTTCCATATTGAACTCGATAGTGCATCAGCTGATCTTTGCACTTTTGCTACTATTTTTGGGAGATACAAATTTCATCGGATGCCGTTCGGATTAAAGTCGGCGCTAGAAATTTTTCAGCGACAGGTATCCAGGCTGTTCGGGGATATTCCTGGGGTTTGTATATATTTTGACGATTTTTTGGTGTCGGGAGCTTCAGAGGAAGAACATGACCAAGCACTGCAACAAGTAATAGAGAGGGCTCGGAAATATAATGTTCGATTTAATAGCTCAAAGATACAGTATAAACAGAAATCTGTCAAGTATCTTGGACAGATTTTTTCCAGTGAAGGAATTGCTATTGACGATAAGTATGTGGAGGCTATTAGAGATTTACCAGAACCGAAAAACAAGGGAGACATTTTAAGAGTTCTTGGTATCATTAAATATGTATCTAAGTTTATTCCAAATTTGTCAGAGATATCAGCTCCATTAAGGAACTTAACTAAAAACGATAGTTGTTGGAAGTGGGATAATGAGGAGAAACAGTCCTTTCAAGCACTTAAGGAGGTCATTCTTAGAGCCCTAATTTTAGCATACTTCGATGAAAGGAAATTTGACTGAAATGCATGTAGACGCATCAAATAGTGGACTGGGAGCATGTCTATTTCAAGAGGAACGCCCTGTTGCATTTGCGTCCAGATCTCTCACGGCTGCGGAACAGAAGTACGCTATCATCGAGAAAGAACTTTTAGCTGTACACTTTGGTGCAACGAAATTTCATCAGTTTTTGTATGGGAATGAAGTTGTTGTGAAAACAGATCACAAACCACTAGTGAGAATTTTTAACAAAGATATCAGCAGTCTAAGTCCCCGTTTACAACGTATTCGACTAAAATTGCTTAATTATGAGTTTCAGGTACATTATATTCCTGGTCGTGAAATGCTTGTTCCTGATGCACTTTCTAGGTTACAGCTGAAAACGTGTGAGCCAGCCAGTGATATTGAATTTGTAGTTCATGTTTTTATGAAGTCATTACCGATTTCAATCAGGCAGAAGGAAAGGATTTTGAAGGCCATGGAAAATGATCAGGTTATGGTAAAGCTAAAGAAATACATTCAAACTGGTTGGCCGAGGAAACCTCAAGGGGAATTAGCACTCTATCCTCGCGATGAATTAACTGTGTGCGAAGACCTAGTGGTATGGCAGAATAGGATTGTCGTGCCAGCCAGTTTAAGGCAAGAAATGCTATCGATTTTGCACACCAGTCACGCTGGTATAGAAAAATCTAGAGAAAGGGCTAAACAAACTATAATATGGCCCCAAATAAATAAGGATATTGAACATTTCATTAAAAATTGTTCTAGTTGTCAGAGGTTCGCAAGAAAAAATATTAAGGAGCCCTTGAAAAGCCATCCATTGCCCATAAGGCCGTGGCAGAAGGTGTTCGTGGACATCATGACATATGAGTCAAAGGACTATTTGGTTTTAGTTGATTCATATTCAAACTGGATTGAAGTTGTGGGTATGAAATCGAAATCGGCACATGAAGTAATCCAAAATTTAAAATCTATCTTCTCCAAGTTCGGCATTCCGGAGGTAATGGTCTGTGACAATGTACCATTTGCTTCGACAGAATTACAAGTCTTCGCTGATGATTACTGCTTCGATATTGTCACTCGAAGCCCCAATCATGCGCAGTCTAACTCGTTCGCAGAAAAAGGTGTAGGGATCATTAAGAGCATCCTGAAGAAGACCGCAGATGAAAAGGAAGATTTAAATCTAGCTCTCCTTGAGTATAGGAATACTCCACTGAAGCATTTGCAGTTGTCCCCAGCTCAGTTGTTGATGAATCGAGTGTGCCGCACTAAGCTACCGTCCACGGCAGATACGTTGATGCCTCAAGTCAATACTGACGTACCTGCTAAGCTAGAAAAGAAGCAATCAATTGCTAAGAACTATTATGATCGGAGCGCTAAGGAGCTCGAGGAATTGAGACCTGGGGATCGTGTATCTATTCAATATACAAAAGAGGACAAGTGGCATCGAGGGAGAATTCTTCAAAAACACGGAACACCACGATCATACATAGTAGAGGACCTCGATACCGGCAGAGTAGTCAGGCGGAATAGAGTTCATCTTCGCCCAGCTTCGTTCAATGAACTTGGTCCCACCAGCGTCAAGACCTCAACGGTCCAGAAAGGTGCCAGTTAGACTAAAATATTGAAAAGAGGAAAGATGTTATATGTGGGTACACTGTTCGAGATGGGAGGTTATAAAAAATAAAAAAAAAAAAACATATGTTTGATAATGTTATAAATTGATATGTACTTAATCTCGTGTGAGAGGTGAATAAAAAGTTTGCATTAATGAATACTGTTGTTTTTTAAGTTTGTTGTTACAATACTAAAACAACTACTCCTCAAGATCGCTGCGTCAATTGCATCAAGGCCTGGGGAACGGTTAGTTTTCTGTCTATCCACGGCAATACGAAGATCATGAATGTCCCATGGTGGGCACAAGTCCGTTCCTGGCGTGTATATCGTGGTTTGTCTCACAAAACTGACATTTTCACTATCCTGGATTGGATCATCCTTGGGGTAAATCACTGAAAGGAACATATTGGCCGTTCCTTCAAGGGTAGTTGCATAGGCATCTTTATACTTCAAGGCTGCAATAGTTTGTAGAGGAGTCAATTTGCCCATTGCAATCCTATAAGGAATACCCCAGGGGTTCTTCGAAGACTCTGCAACAATAAAGTTGTCCCAGGACTTCCGCTTTTGTAAGCGAACCTCTTTTCGGTATACCCTGGACTTAGACTTATACATATCTCGAAGAGCAGCACGCCTCTTGTCTCACCTGTGCCTCTGATATAGCCGGGTCTTGTAGAGGTCTCTCTTTATGGCAGTTAAGGCCAGCTTGCACCATGGGACTGGTCGTGCTCTTGCCTTACGATGTTTCAGGGAGTTTTCAGCTGCATCACGGATTATGTTAGTGATCCGCTCCACTTTGCAGTCTAGATAGTCAAGTCCATCCACCTCAGCCTCTTCCCATTCTTCATTAACTATACGACCCTCCAAGGAGCACTTAAATACTCTCCAGTCGTTTATCCAGGTGACAAAACCATTGTTGAAACCTGGCTCATCTATTAGGTCAATTTGCATCGAAGAGTGGTCGAAACTCATATCAGACCTGAGGGTCCAATCAGAAATGTACCTTATAAGAACCGGCTTAGCGATCGCAACATCGATCTCACTCTGTCCCATGACCCCAGATAATGTAGGGGTGGCAGAGGGTTCGTTTATTACGATCAATTTTTTTTTGCTATTGCAAGAATTGAAATCACCCTTTTTTGGGCCTCGCCTATCAGTTCTATTGGACCTCCAGACCGTGTTTCAGGAGTTTGTATGATTGTCTGAGCACACAATCACATTCCTCATGTTCCTAATGATGCCTTCCATAGGGGAAATGCTTTCATTTCAGGGGGTAGGTATGCAGATACCAATGTGAAGGCGATATTGCCCCACTTAATATAGCATGAAGCATTATCCGCCATGGTGTGCTGACTCAGATCCATCACGTTGAGGTTTGGATTATTGATCACAATGGCAGCCCTGGGCCTCCTCTCTCCACTGTCCAGGGCTAGAACCCTCGACATGAGGCCAAACCCTGTTTCCTTGTTCCCACAGCAACTGGGCTCTTGGATCGCCATTATATAATAACGTCGCGTCATAGCCCGAAGTTCGTCGGCAACAATAAACTGACAGTCCAGGTTCAGTTGAAGGATATTAATTCTAGTCATAATATGTCCTTCGAACTATGTCTTGGGTCTTTGCTATATGCTCAGGGCAGTCCCTACTTAGCCTTTGTAGTAAAGACACCTTCCCTCACGCAGTTAACAGGGGTGGGGGCGGTCAGCTTTCTTTTCACTGGACAATTTTTAGCAATGTGTCCAATTTCGGCACACCATCTGCAAACCACTCCATTCACCCTTGTGTGCCCATATCCTTGGCAACGAAGGCAAGGAGAAGCGTCAGAATAATCAATAACTGTAAGGGATCACCAACCCCCAGCAATAACCTCCTTCAATAAATTAAATCTTGCAATTGGGTGCACTTCTAGCACCCAATTATTAGTAATCCGGTTTCTGGCCATCGAGTGGAACAGCGGCTTTATGTAACCAGTTTTGTTTTCTGGAATGAGGACTGATTTTGCAGTTAGCTTGTCCCACAGTATCCTTTCTAAGCTGTCAGCAGTCCCGGAGAGGGGGACTCCTCTGACCTCCAGCTTTGACTTCCTTCTTAATGCAAGCTTGGCCTCCATTCCATTATCTTTTAATCTCTTAGATTCAAGAATTCTCTTCACATGTACATCTTCCTCAACACAAACTAGAACTGAGCCTGCTTTAGTTGCGCGGACAACTCATACCTTAACCCCAAGTTCAGTCAGAGAAGGGAGTTCGTTGATGTGATATCAACTCCACTCTTCCCTTCAGTTGTTATGGTAACATATGTCGGCCTAGCAGCGTCCGACGGTTTTTGTGGCAAGTTTTTGACAACATCCGCCATGTCTTTTTCTTCACAGGAGCATTTTTATCACTAACCGCAGGCAGGGATTTATCAGGATCACCCCCTTTTCCTGTTTCGGGGCTTTTTAATTTCTTCTCCTTTTTTTAACCATTTGAAAGGTTTCACTCCCAGTAGTCTCTACGATGGTCTTGATGGATTTGGGCTGTTCCCTAACCATTTCCACCTCTTGGGAAGTACTAGGTTCTGGTACTGGTTTTTGTGGATGAAGGTTTTCCGACCTGATTCCCTCTAACACCATTGGTACAGTCTTTTCTGCTATTGAATTTAGTTGAATCTCATTAACCGTAGGAGATGTCAATGTCTCCCTTACAACTTGCTCTATGAGGGCCCGTTGTTCCTCATTTTTATCATTTATCGTCTTCATAATATCTATAAGCTACTGTACTTTGCTATTGATATGTTTTTGAACCATAACACTTACATTTCTATCAGTATAGTAACATACACTTAGTTCTATCAGTACATTTCTATCACAATAGTATAGACACGAATATTTTCTTGGATTCTCCGAGCATCTTGCAAGAGGCTATCTTCTGGCCGCTCATTATCATTATATTAAAACTTCTCTGGAGTCAGGAGATTCTTTCCTATGAGTTCTAACCACATCAACTTTAAATTAGTGGTTGGCGGAACCCGAGATATCCACAGATTCAAATGAATGGAAAAGCGAGAAAAAAAAAAATTAGGCCAGTAATCCTATCCTGAAAAGGGGTGCTCAAGTTGCATCAAGTGGTTGTAGTAGGTTTCATTTTTTGTTTTCTTGTATGGGATGTGCTCAGATGCAAAAACCAAGTTTTTGACCTCGGCAGAACCCCCCCCCCCACCCATCCGTACTCACAATAAAACCCCAGAAACGTTATAGAACTCGACTATTCAGTTACGTGCCTGAATCATTTGGGTCCGGGATCTGATTTGTTTCCTTTTTATTTAGTTTATAACCAATTTATATTATATATTATTTATTCGAATTATTATTATATTATCAGCCTGTTATTGAAAGTATATTTCAACTTTTAGGGCTCTACTAGTTAAAGGGGGTATGGTCTAACTTCCTGTGAGGACCAGCCCGAGATTCGATTCTATAACCTTACTAGTACTACTCTGACCTTGCATTGAAATTAACTTAACTAGACATGTTACACATATTACACCCAGTTTTAGTTTCGGCCAAAATTTGGTTTTGGTCGGACATTACTCACAGATAAAAATGCCATAAAATAATAGTGGGTTTAAAAAATATAGACACAAGTTAAAGCAACATAAATAGAATTGTAAATCATTATAAAAAAGAAGTTATGTTTAAGTAAATCAATACCTTTAACTTAAACCTGTGTTACTAATTTAGTAATATAAAAAAGAAATAAAGCCCCTAACCAATTTATTCTAATTGGTGGGGAATTTCTCTTTCTGTGTGTTACTTGTGATTCGCTAGCATACTGAACGTTTGTTCCATTGTATTCTACTGACTTTACTATACCATGATGAATCAATCTTAAATGTGCTAGTGGCCAACCACTGACCTAGAGTGCCTAGTAACTTAGGTTTTCATGAATGAGGCCACCGACTACCGGCCCTATATGATTATTTTGTTTAGATGCTTGGTAGGAATTATGTCCTCGTCTACCATCTGATCTATTAGGGTCTCCAGAGAACATACCTTGTCGATGAATTCAGTTTTAAAAGTTTTGAAGAAACGAGAACTGATGTGTGAGAAGTCTGATGACCCCCTTGTGGGTCGCTCCCATACCAAACGTGTTAATTTAATTCTATGGCAACATGACGTCTTTAAATTCAGTGTTTTTTTTTAACTCTATAAATTATACTTGTAAAATATTAGTTTTTTTTAATGCGAGAATGTAGGATTAAATAGGAAATTTTTTAATCCAATAATGGATGTAAAAGGATGTCATCATCAGAGTATGGTGCAAGCATCCACAAAAAATAAATAAAATATGATGATAATTTGGAACTTTTGATGCCCCATATACATTAATGAGAAGCAGTGTACCATGTTCCTCATTCTCTAGAAAATGGAGAATTCTCAATACATAAAACCTTATATTGAAGAATTGATAACTCAAAAAGTTGAGGGGTCCATATCTGAAGACTTTGTCTATAAATATCAAATTACTTAACTTAAAAAATGAAACAAAAGTTGGTTATTGTGTACAGTCTCGAGAATCTCCAATAACTCAGTTTATGAGTTCAATTCTTGATGAGAATTAGACATAAAAATTGAAAGATAGTGCTGAGTCAAAAGAAACGGTGCTATTCCCTAAATTATTTTTTACCCGGAGTCGCAGCTACTCTAAATTCATGGGGCTGTATGTTACTGAAAGATGCAAAAGTAGTTTTTTTTTTGTATTTCCGGAGTTTGGAAAAAAGCGACTCGAAATAGATATGGCTAATCATGACTAATCAACGTCCAACCTTGCTAATTTGTATTTATATTCATCATAAATATTTTTAGTTTTCTGTTTAAGATCTTTCAAATGAAATTCAGGGTGTCTAGCATGCGGAAAATGCATGAATAGCAGGAATTATATGGCAATTTTGAACCGAAAAGGAGGGAATTTCGTTCAACCCTTTTCATTGCATTTTTCTTAATTAGATTAATAGAAATTACTGTATGCGGTTGATCCCATTTTTTAATATCTTCAATTGGACTATGAAGTAGGATTGTGGCCACTTTGTGATGTAATTAGGGCTTCAGAGAACAATTCCAGCATTTAGAATCTACGACCACTTCTCTTATCTTACTGCCCGGCTTATCTGACTAGAAGCTTAAACTGGTGATTGATATACATCTCAGAGAAAAAAATCGATGTTTCAAAACACTTTATCTCAACATGAAAAAATGTTTTTTCGAACACGGCAAAAAATTAATGGAAATTGAAAAAAAAAAAAATTCGGAAATAAGGGATGGGATCCACAGCAAAAACAGAAGTTGTTTTCTTACTAAAAAGTTCTTTTAATCATATCATACTTAGAATTCCACCATGTCCTTAATAAAAGGTTTGTTTTATTTGTTTCAGTGAATTATCTCAATTCATCACTGGTATTAATTTTAAAACTTCTAATAATCGAAAAAAACCAAAACAACAATGTTTTGGGGCGACCTTGATAATATTCTAGTATTGAAATTTAAAAACAATCAACTACCTACATATCTTAAATAAATAAAATCATTTATTTAAGATATGCATAAATAATAATTTTATATGTATGTATGATATGTGTAAATTCCGGAATAATTTAAAAAATCTACTGGAGTCTGAATCCAGTAATCTGTCAGTTAAAAAAAGAAATAATAAATCCTGGCCTTAAGTCATAATAATATATAAATTAAGATGAGATAATTTTAAAAGAATAAATTTTTGCCTTTATCATATTGATTGTTTTTTTTATTACCAAGTTCTTACTTGAATAATTGGACTGTAATTGCTCAATCACTGTTAAAAATCTATTAATCATATCTGTGCTCAGATCGCAAAATGACATATGTCACTTTTACTAAATAAGCAAGTTTCTCCACATTTTGAGGTCTCATTTATCATTCATAATTTTTTAGAAGGTGGAAAAATGTCATAGGATGTGTTAGTTTTTGATAAATCAATGATATAAAATTGGAATAAGTCAAAAGCCACATTATAGCAAGCTAGCAAAATACCGCCTCATAAAATTTAAACAAGTTACATGTGTCATTTTATTATCTAAGTAAACATATTTTTAACTACCCAACAGTGTTTGACCATCCAATCACTTTAACATTTTTTTTAAATTTTTCCAAGTGGGTGTGGGAGATTTGATAATCAATATTGGCTATATTTTTGTCTAAATACATTCAGTTACTCAAGTGCAAAATTTAATTTTTGAAACACTGTTTTGGGGCTACGGACAAATAACTGATCACAGTCCAAAAATTTTGTGATTGTTTTGCTATGCTGTAACATAATTCTTATTACACTTTGTGTCAGTGTCTGTTATGCAGACCATTTATATAGTTTTGCTACTTGGATGCTCCTAGGATTGCATTGGCTGTACCTCATATGAGCATTATATCAACCAAAAACTCATGATGTTTCAATCCTCACAACCTAGTTTGAATTAAGCTCATGGCTGCTTGCAACTCTATATGTAATAATACTTTAGAAAGAGGGTTTAACAGCTTTCTGAATGTAGAATTCCTTTGATAACTTATACTTACTGTTTTTGTTTTTTTCTTTTCTTAAATAGATTTTATATATAACTTATACTACTTATATAAATATATATATATATATATATATATATATATATATATATATATAACTTATACTAATCCCTAAAATTTAAATGTTATTATATATTTATTCCCATTGAATGATGCTTTAATTTCAATTACATCAGTTAATGACTAGTTATTCTTATAAATTTCACATAAATAGTAATGCAAATGACAAAGTACTTTTTATGAAAATGGAATTCATTGTATACTAATTTTTCTCTTATTTTTTTCTGCTGTCACTATTCAAAAATATCCTTGTTCTATTTAGTTTATTAATGTACCTCTGTGCTTAAAATTCATGAAACCAATTAAATTTGTTGATTGAAAGGACTCCGGAATTCTCATTTAATATTTATAATTTGTACAACAAAATTCCTATTTTTCCTCTAAACATTTTTTTATTAGGAGGTGATTGATTTTAAAATCTCTTAAAACGTTCTTGTTACATTTGTAACTCTTGAATACCAAGACATGTCTAGTGTAGGATAAAAATTGAAATTAAATAAAATGTTTTTATTAGGATAGCATTGAAGTAAATAAATACTCCGAAATAATAAAGGGGAGGAGGTGAGTTCATCAGCTCTTTAGGACATCTATTTTTATAAAAGTCATTATACTTTACCTTTGAAATGAAATGAAAATATAACTTTATTCTGGGACTTTTAGTCCCCTAAGAATAACAAAAAGGAAACATATGGTATTACATTTGTCTGACTAAAATTAAATCAGTAGTATGAAATTATATATATGACATATGTACATTATCCTAAATTATATATAGGATAATAAAAATACAAATAGTGTTTACACATTGTTCTAAATATTGACCATTTTTACATTTGTGAGGAAGATTGATTATCTAGGAGATGGGTGAATAAATGGTGTTTAAATGTTGCCAAGGAGGATGCGCTGCGTATGGAATTAGGCAGGGAATTCCAAAGATGGGTTGCACGTGCTGTAAAGGATCGCTCAAAGGAGGCTGTTCTACGGGTAGGAACATACAGGTCGGTGGGATGGGATCTTGTGTTTAATAGATGGATGGACGAACGAGGTGTAAGGAGGTCAAGGATATAGGTGGGTTTTTTTGTTCTGAAGGATTGGAATAGGAAGGAACCAAGGAGATATTGTCGTCTGGATTCAGGAAGAAGAAAACCTTGCTCAGTATACAATTGGGAGACGTGAGAGTGCCTGGGAAGACCGAGAATGAATCTGATAAGGCGGTTCATTAATCTTTTTAATCTCATCTCCAGTTCACCAGACAGCCCTCCGTATACCAGGCATCCATAATCAAAGTGGGGAAGGATGAGAGAGGAAACTAGGAGATGGCGGGTGCTTCTGGGGAAACATCTGGGGAATCTAAGGAGCTGTTTTAGGACTGCAATGGATTTTCGGGTAATTTGGGATACTTGATGTTTCCAGGAGAGATGATTATCAAAGGTGAGACCAAGGTTTTTATGGAGTCTTGGAACTGAATAGGAGTGCTATTGATATATAATAGTGGATAGTAAGGAAGGGAATTCAGGAAGGGTTTTGAGCCGATAAGGATTGCTTTTGTTTTCTCTGGATTTAGCCGTAGTTTGTTTTCTGTCGCCCAGTGGTTAATACTGTTGATGTCCTCTTGAAGTTTTATAGCCGCTTCTATTATATTTGAAGGGTGGCATGATATGTAAATTTGGAGGTCATCGGCATATAGATGAAAGTGGGAGTGACGCAATACGGTTGATAGGTCATTTATATAGACGGAAAAGAGGGTTGGAGAAAGGGAAGAGCCCTGAGGTACACCTCTGGAGAGAGCTAAGGACGATGAAGGTGGTTTATTAGGAATAATAACTGCTTGTGAACGGGAAGACAGGAAGGACTGGAACCAGCGTAGTGCACCATTGGATATGGATAGCTTATGAAGCTTGGAGAGGAGTATTGAGTGATCGACGGAATCGAAGGCTTTTGAAAAATCGAATAAGACCAGAATTGTAATTTTCTGTTGGTCCATGGCAGAGTAAAGGTCTTGTGTAATTTTTATAAGGGCAGATTGAGTGGAATAACCGGAACGGAAACCGGACTGGAGAGGATTAAGGAGTACGTTTTGTTCGAGGAAGGATGTAAGTTGTGAATGGACTAATCTTTCCAATGGTTTCGAGAGATTGGAGAGGATGGCAATTGGTCTGAAATCAGAGGGCGTTGAAGGATGAGGAACTTTATTGAGTGGACGGTTAAGTGCTTTTTTCCAGGCTATAGGGAAGATGGAATTTAGTAAGGAAAAGTTGTATATATGCAGATGCGCAGGAAGGATGGCTGGGAGACTAAGCTTTAACAATTTTACTGGGATTTGGTCATGGCCAGAGTCATTGGTTCGAGATTTAAGTACGGAGGTGATCAATTCATCGGGAAGGATATAGGAAAAGTAGAAGTTATTATCATTAAAAGGAATATCTGGGGGCTGGTAGAGGGATTGAGGCTCGTTCGGAAGGGATATTGTGAAAAAGGTGTTTAAGTCATTGGGCGAGGCTGGATAGATAGTGCTGGACGTGGAGCTAATTACTGAAAATTTCCTGAGGATTTTCCACTTGGATTTAGAATCTGAGGCTTTAGAGGGGATGTTTTGAAAATACTGTGCCTTGGAACGGCGTAAGGAGGTTTGGGTGAGGTTTCAAAGGATTTTGAAAGTAGAATAATCTTCAGGTATGTGGGTACGTCTATAACGTCTTCTGGCAGCATCTCTTTTCTTCATTAGTTCTCGTATTTCTGAGTTGATCCAAGGGGCTGGGGAGCGTCTGAAGGTAAAGGTTTTAACGGGTGCAATTTCATTTAGGAAGATAAGGAGATTGGATGAAAGGCATTCAACCATATCGTCAATCGATTCAGAGGACTAAATGGGTTCTAAGGAATGGGATAGTTGATCTAGAGATGGGTTTATTTTGTCGGGCATCGGAGAATCTAGATTTCTCCAGGATATTTGTTACGGAATGAAGGTAGGAGTCCGAAGATCATAGGATATACGGATTAAGTCGTGGCTCGACAAAGATGGCATGGGACTTTGTAAGTATGATAAAAGTTTTTGACGGGATTCGACAAAGATGTGATCAATTTGAGTATGGGAAAATTGGGTATGATGAGTTGGCTGGAAAGGGACGATGAAGAGGTTGAGGGAATATACCAAATCTAAGAGGAACTGTTTTTCGGGGGAATTAGAGAGAATGTTTATATTAAAGTCTCCAGCGATGATTATATTGTTCTAGAGAGGGACATGGACATGGAGGGACACTTGGATACCTTTTTTTAATTGGACTATTAATGGTTCCTGATTTGTTGGTTTGCTGTACTTAACCCTTTAACTGCTACTAACACAGATATGTGCGGTGGGCAGGTGTGGCTCTGGTGCTACTAACACAGATCTGTGATTCTGAACGTCTGCTACTCACACATATTTCTGTGCTGCTGAAACAGCATCTAGCGGTCTCTAAATCAATCTGTGGACTCTTTGAATACCCAGTAGGTAGCGTAGGCATCTCCTTTTCATTCTATGCCAGGTATTAGTGGTCAGACCTTTTTATATCTGGTTTGGCCTAGGCGCTGTACCTGTTCAAGTCCCACGGTATAGTTCGTAGTAAACCCAAAAATAGAAAATTAACGTAGAAAATGTATTGCTGTGAGATGTGTGAAGTATCTTTGTGTTTATTGCCGTGCTTCGAAACATTTCACACACAAGAACATTATTTAAAAAAAAAAAATGCCGGTCTAAAGTCCGGATATAATGAGGATGGAATTTGTTTTGTTTTTTTTTAATCAGAAATGACGAATTTGCGATGAAAAACTAGCAAAAAGAACTCAGCACTGGGTGGTTGCTCAAGCGACAGCCCCTTAGCACCCACTCAAGGTCAAGCTTTGGACTGATCTACAGCGAACAGGTTAATGGGGAGGGAGGGATATTCAGCACTTTAGAATAACTTCCACTTTTACAAACCTTAGTATAACAAATACTTAAATATATCTGATATTGCTTTACCGTCCTAACTAAGGTAATTGAGTTGCTGGTTTTCGGACCAGAAAAGTGATCTAATATAATTTAAATAACAGTCATTCCCCAGTATTCCATCTTTTAACAGGGTCATTATTTTCTTTAGAAAAGAATGGCTTGAAATAATTGAAAGCTTTATTTATTCATAAATCTATTTGTTTTGTATCTTTTATAGCCCCTGGGGTAGTTTTCTTAATTTTGTCTATCATAAATTTTATATTTTAACATCAAAAATATCTATTATTTGATTTTCTACATTAAAATTATGTTTTAGGGGTGTTAGATATCAACTAATTAACCATGAGTTGTATAGAAGTCAAGAATGCTTGTTCCCTACAAGATGTAATGGAGTAGAATATTTTTTGAAACAACTTAGGTCAGAATTACCTGACTTTGAATGTGTGATCAATTTTTATGATTGGCCACAAATAAGTAAACATCATGGATCCCCAGTTCCTGTTTTTTCATTTAGTAAGGTAGAAAAAAAATTCAATAATGACAGTTATTTCAATATCTAGAAGTTGAAAACTCATGGAATCCTAATAATCGGTCCTTTTATCTTACAATTTGAAATCTTATTTGATTTAATTGTGTTAATGGTTATCATTTTTGTGATGATTGCATTGGTTTTGAACGATAAGAACACGTTTGAATATTTATTGAATTTTTCTTTTAATATACCGTTTTATTTTAGACTGATGACTATTATGATATCATGTACCCAGCATGGAGTTTTTGGGAAGGTGGACCTGCAATAAAGATATACCCAAAGGGTTTAGGTCGTTGGGACCTGCACAGAAAAAAATTAATATCTGTTTCTAAAGACTTAAAATGGGAAGAGAAAAAAAAAGTTTTTTTCTTTCGAGGATCTAGAACAAGCTCTGAAAGAGATGTCCTAGTTCAGTTGTCCCGAAAAGAGCCAGATTTAGTGAATGCATCTTACACCAAAAACCAAGCTTGGAAATCTGATAAGGTAAATTTTACATTTGTTTTATGTTTGTATTTCAAACATAGATTAGTTTAATGCTTAATTATTTCATGATAATCCTTTATTATGGATATCTTTGATTTGTGTATCAGTGGATTTTTGGCATTTTGTAAATAATTATGAAACCAAATGATGGATGATAATGTTTATGAATTCTATTTTAATGTAAAGTGTAACTTTAGTGCCAATCTAAAAACATTAGACCAGTAGCTCAAAGAAGAATCATGGATGATGGACGATCAGATTTTTTTGTTTTCCTTTGTTTTATTCCAAATTTCTTGTATGGTGAAACACAAATTTTGTAAAGGAGAAGGTTTTTTTTTTTTTTTTTTTTTTTTCCTGTCAAACTGAAAATGTTTAATTATCATTTCTAATTCTTCCATTAATTTTTTATGAATCTACTCTTTAAATTTCAGGATACACTAGGATATCCTCCAGCTGAAGAAGTTTCACTTGAAGATCACTGTATCTATCAATATTTGTTTAATTTCAGAGGAGTCACTGCAAGTTTTAGATTCAAATATTTATTTTTGTGCAAATCCCTTGTTCTTCATGTTGGAAACGAATGGAAAGAATTTTTTTACAATCACTTGAAGCCATGGGTTCATTATATACCTATGAGTACTGAGGATAAAGAAAAGGAGTACAGGTTGGTTAAATTGTATGTATGTATGAATTTATGTAAATAATATATATATATATATATATATATATATATATATATATATATATATATATAAATTGTATTATCAAAAATATACTTTTTCCCAATTTTCACTTCTGTTTAAATGTTAACTATAATATGAATTATTCATTTCCAATATTTAACTTCTGTTTATCTCAATTTTAATCTATGTTTTCTTGTCTGTAGATATCAATGTTATAATAGGGTTCTTGAGGTTCAGTCAATAATAAACAACTATATTATGGTGAAGTTTCGAAACTATACTGTTCTCATAATCATGCCAATTTTGCTGATGGATATTGCTATATAAAGCACATAGATGTATAGAAACTGAGTTAGTTTCTATACATCTTTTTGGTTTATATTGATATATAAGCAACATTGGCATGATTATGAGAACAATATAGTCTTGAAACGTCGCCATTATATAATTGTTTATTATTGTCTCAACCGCAAGAACCCTATTATAACATTGATATCTACAGTCAAGAAAACATAGATTAAAATTGAGATAAACAGGAGTTAAATATTCGAGTGGGTCGGGAGTTTATTATGAAAGGATTGTTATCTGGATTGGGCCAAGTCGGCAATATAAGGAGCATTAAGGTCTTTATGGATGAATTTATTTGTGATGAAATAAGGAGTGTCAAGTATTTTATGAAGGATTTTGGATTGCAAGGATTGGATTCGAGAGGAGTTTGATGGTTTGGTGAAGCCCAAAAGCTCGATGCCATAAGCCCAAATAGGTCTTATTATTGTCATGTAAATTACCCTTTAATTGGCAGTTTCCAGTGTTTGTCAAGTAAGTGTTAAAGTAGTCGGAAGCAACGAGCAGTTTCTTGTCGTTTCAGTCTTGTATGAGGATTCCAAGTAAGGCGTTTGTCCAAGTGAAGTCCTAAGTAATGGATCTGTTCGACAGGAATAAGTGGAGTGTTATTAAACGATACTGTAGGACAGGAGGTCGTAGGCTTACTAAACAAAAAAAACTGAGAAAAAAATTATAAATAATAAGGAAATCTTCTTGTGATAAACAAAAAAATTAAAACTAAGTAAATCCTTATTGACTTAAAATGAAAAATAACTTATATACACTTATTTTCACATACACTAAATGGAACAACTATTTTAAAGATAAATAAATAATAAAGGCCTATACCAATTTACAGTTAAACTGGTTACAATTGTTCGGGAAACTGGGTGGAAAGGAGGTGATTGAACAGGCGGGATTTAAAGTAGGTAGGAGGAAAGAATTTTCGGAGTTTGTATAGCAATTCCAGGTGCCAGACTCGATCAAATGCTTGTTCTACATCGAGAAAGACTCCAAGTACATTCTGCGCTCCAATGCAGACGAGACGTCAACCACAAGATGGCATTGCTGGATCATGGAGTGGGATATTTGGAATCCAAACTGGTTATCTGGGATTATGCAATTTGAGTCCAGGATGGGGTAGAGACGTTTGAGAATGAGTTTTTCAAGGATTTTGCCCATGATGGGTAATAGAGAAATAGGACGGAATAGGTAAGAGGATGGATGTTCTGGTCGCTTCTTGGGTTTGGGAATCATTTTAATAACAGCTAGTTTCCATGGATCAGGGAAATAGGTGGTTCGGAGTACAGCATTATATATGTAGGTGAGAAACAATATAGCTTTCCTGGGGAGAAGCTTTAGGATTGTAGAGGTAATAAGGTCGTGTCCAGGAGCTTTGCGGGAAGGTAATTTCTTGATAATATAGGTTATTTCTGATGGATGAAATGCTTTAGGTGGGAGGGTCATTTGGAAAGAAGTGTCCAATTCTGCTTCAATACATTCGAGGTGAGTAAGATTAAGGATTTCAGGATGTGGACTAAAAGTTTTAAAGAGGTGCTGGCCAAATATTTGGGATTTTTCTTTGTCGGATCTGGTCCAGGTTTGGGAATCAGTAAGGATTGGATGATTGAAGTCTTTGAATTTTAGGAGCTTTTTGGTTGTGGTCCATAATGACTTGTCACCAGGATTACGATTTTCAGTAAAGTTGATTCAATTTTGAATTTTTTGATTTCTGATTTTAATTTGTTGGTCAGTTTATTGTAGTATATTTTATCATCTTATCCTATGCCACTTCGATCTTGCTCTGCGTTTTTCTCTTAATAAGATACGAATGTGCTGTGGCAGGTTAGTATGTTGTGAGTTATTGATTTTATTGGGTGAGGTGTTATCGGTTATACTGTTTGATATTGAGGTTGTAAGTTTTTCTTTGGCATTGACTCGCTGGGTTGGCTTCGCCACAGAGGGCGCATTTGGGTGGTTCGCTTAGTGGCTTCTGGCAAGTATCTGATCCATGTCTCCCACCTTTATTCCTGTATATGTTAATTTTTTTCCTTTTTTCTTTTCTGATTGCTATACAGACCATGTAGATCTTTAGCTGTCTGAACCATGCTTACGTGATATCCAAGTCTGTTGGAAAATCTGTTTACATTTTGAGTTATCTTATTAAAGAGAACACTAAAGAGTAATATTATTTTCCTATACCGTTTACTATTATATATAGTGTGTCAATGAGAGAGTTTTTAATTACAATTTACAAATTACCTATTGCAATCTTTCCTATCTATTAATTTAACACGTTAACTGCGACGAGGGGTCATTTGACCCCATGCGGTGGCTTCCTTTACTGCGAGCCATTAAACGTGTATTTTTCGTTAACTGCGATGCTTGTCACGCATCCTGTTTTAATATTTTTCAGATTTTTTATTTTTTTTTTATAATGCACTACTTATATATCGAAAAAAAATGTAAGGGGTCACTTGACCCCTTGTCGCATTATAGTTTAAATGTTTCCTTAATGCGGCAAGGGGTCAAATGACCCCTTGTCTTTTGATGCTCATTACACTTCATCTTACTATCGTTTTAGTATATTATATAAAATATTAATGAATATGTAAATAAAAAATATTTTTTCTATTTCCATAAATGTTTGAAAGCGACAGTATGAATCTCAGATTCCCCTTCCTCCTTGTTCTTCGACTGATTCTATTTAGTATTGTTGACACCTGAGCTCTCGTTTATTTGTCTCGATTTAGTAAATAATTTCGATATGTATTCACCTGGTAAGAAACTTGCCGATTTAGCCCTTTCACAGCGGAATTCAACTTCAAGTGAAAATGAAGGAACTAGTTCAAGTTTTAAAGATAGTTATGATTCATATATGGAAGAAATGTTCGGGCTGTTATGAAAAGCTAAGAACAGCTATGAGCAGTGCAGCCCAAAAAAAGAAGCCCAAAAAAAGGTGAAGAAGGTCATACTGTGACGACTGTGCCGACAAACCGTCTCTTTGCTTGCAGTGCTTCAATGATATACATTATAAAATGTAGTTTTCACATGTTATTTTTTTTTAATAATTTACTTTGTAATATTTAGGTTTATTTTTTTAAATACACAAAAGTTACACCTATGTTCATTTATTTATAATAGAAACATACTTTTGGTTTTATTTTTTATATCTGAATTCTTCCTTTCATGAATTATATATGCTGAAAATTAAAACCATATAGCAAACATTTTATGATTGAACGTAAAAGGAAAGAAAAAAATTACTGTAAGTATAACACAGATGTTGTGGAAAAAATAAGTAATAAAAAAATATATTCAGAAGCAAAAGAATTCAACCCTGCTTCTGTTACGAATTCTTGTACGTCAGGTATTTGTAAAAAAAATGGATTTCACTTTAAAACATTCATCAATGTTTACAGAGAGTTAATTTTAATGTCTAAGAGACAAGGGGTCGATCAGCCCTTTGACGCCCGCAGTTTAGCGGTGTGGTAGTATGGGGTCATTCGACCCCTCGTCGCAGTTAACAGAAATCCTAGTTTATTTGTTTCGCAGCTAACGTGTTAAATTTTGCATGTATTATGATGTATTAGTGTCAATTTTATACATTTTTGTTTTTACATTTTCTTTTTATGAAACCTTTTTCTTTTCTTTTTTCAGAAAATTAATGAGTTTTATTCTAAAAGAAGATAAATTAGCACAAGAAATTGCTATAAGAGGCTATAATTTTATTCGTAACAAATTGAGAATGAAAGATATTTATTGCTTTTGGAAAAATTTGTTAATTCAGTATTCAAAACTACTTAAGTTTCAGCCAAAACTTGATGATAAATTAAAAAAGATATCTTAGTTATATCTTTTTTGTTGTATTTTAATTAGATTTTGAATTACTAATGGTTAGTTTATTCAAAAGTCATTTTCATGACTTACTGCTCTTATTCAACAAGTTTACATGGATTTTATAAAATTCATGGGAAATTTTTATTCATGCCATATGATTCTTAAACATTAAAAGCCTTTATCTTATTTTATTCCTTTATCATAACTATAAAATGATAATTTTTTAAGTTTTTAAGTAATTTTTTTTAATCTGATAAGTTTATGTTTTCATTTTAATAAATCATTAATAAATATCTCAAGTATCCAATTGTATACATGATAACGTTTATTCAGTTTCTACCCAGAACCAGTCCAGTTTGCTTTGATGAACAAATAGATTGAAGAGTCAAGCCTTATAGTCTAAACAGGTCTCAGGGCAATACAAGCTGTGTGGTATTATCTTTTTATGGATCAGGGAATCTATCCTTTATTTAATTGTATAAAATACATATATTTATGTATTTTAAAATATGAATAAGACAATTAATGTCAACAAAATCTTGTGTCTATTCTCTTAATGAAATATAGTCTCTGTAAATGTAAGCAATCAAATGAATCCATCTCCCAACCAATGGAATATATGAAATTTTCATAGAATGTATTTTAAAACTATATAAACTGCCATTTATAGGTCATATAAAATGCTCTCATTAGTGGATGTTTTTATGGCTTAACATTATTGTTAAAAAATGAAACTCTATTGTAGGTTTTACTTGTTGGCTCTTGGGTATTTTTGAAGGATAAGTGAGGTTTTGTAGACTGAAAATATTACTTAAGAAATATGTATTGTGATACAATAGAATATCTATGTATTAAGAATAAATCAATTTATAGGATATAAATAACTTTAGAGACAACAGTTATTGATATCATTTATTTATAAAGCCTTCAAAACCATTATTAGTTTTTATTTACTCTTGCTAGACACTTTAGGTCATACCAACCTCATGTTGCAACATTATAGTTGTAAATTCACGATTTTTCAGGAAATATGTTTGAAGTTTCATGTCTATTTCTATGATTTCAGTCAATTGAAGTGTTACTAATTGGTAGTTCATTCACAAGTTAAAATCGTTTTTTATATTATTACTTTACATTTATTTTTATTGTATAAAAACAGTTGTTAATTCAAAGTAAATACAATTTTCGTCAAATTAGGAAATAAAAATAAAAATATTGCATGTACGATTTTTGGCGGTTAAGAAATTATACACAACCAGTTTAAAATCCTTATAATTGCAATCATAACTGTAGTATAAACTCAAAAATCCTGTTTTTAAAATTATGATGTTGCAAATGAAGGATGTCTTTTTTATTTGGTTACTTTCACCTAAATTTTTGTAATATCTTAAATCATTCTCAGCAATACTGTTTTAGAAAATTACTCGATTTTTAATTATACTATTACTTGAATAGTAATATTTAAACTTCTTGGGGTAAGTACTTCAATTTTCATAAAATATATAAAAGACTTCTTTATACAACTATCAATAGTACTAAATTCTATTGAGCAATATAAAACATTTAATATTCATCTAATTTTTATTATATTATATTATTATCATATTGTAGAATATAAATTATCTAAGTTTTGCTAATAAGACCTAAACCATGTAAATTTGCAATTGATTCTGCAATAACAAGGGCACTTTGCTTTGTATATCCACCACTAGTCAACATTGCAATAGGAACTCTTCTTTCCCTTGCCTTCATAAATACTAACTCATCACGTCGTATAACACCCTAAAAAAAAAAATATGCATTTACAAAGTAATAAGAATTTTCAATAAGGATATAACTATTTTAAAATATTGGTCTTTTTACATGGCAATGTCTGAATATAAAACATAATCATTAAAAAAAAAAGAAGAAACATTTATTTGATAAGTACATACCTACTTTGAAAAAATATTTATTTTAAATTAAACTGGTATTTCAATACTTTTACCTAGAATTTGTTTGCTGTGACAGAACAACTTACTGATTCACCTAGATATGTTTTCTTGTTCCTCGAAATACTTCAGGGATGACATAGATTTTCATTTTCTGCCACAGGACACTATAATTTTTTTTATTTATGTCCATAACTAATTCACTAGCTACTAGGGTAAGACAGAACTAGTTTACAAGTAACAGCCAAGCCTCCACATCTGCATCAAGTAAATTAGCCTGGCTTACTACTTTTACAGATGATTGTTAGCTAGTTAAGTTAGTTGTGATGGGCAAGTTTAAGATCAGCCAATGAATGTTCTAGCTGATAAAGTGATAGCAATACTTCATTTGTCTACTTCAGATTAACATTTTATAATATCCTTTTAATAAGATTATCCATGGCTATTATGAACAATCAATCTTTTGTAGTAATTATTTTTTAGATATTGGAAAAACATTAAAACATTGAATTTCTGAGCATAACTTCAAAATAAGTCGAATTATGTTGAATATTTCAGGAATGAAAATTATATTTTGTGAAAATATTCAAAGGAATAAAATATTACCTGTGGTGTAATTGAAAGTCTGCCTAAGGTATCACCCTCTAATATATCTGTACCAGCATTGTAGACAAGTAAATCAGGATGAAATGTGCGTAATGAACGCTCTAAACAACTGCAGAATGGTCCATAATTAAAGAGATTAATTTTTATTTAATGCTTTTCTACTAGCATTTTAAGTCAATTAAGAAGCATAAGTAAGGAAAGAGTTAATATTTTTCGCAATTGCTTATAAAACAAATTGTTATTGTTTACATTTCAGTATAAACTATAATTATCAAAATTGATCAATTATGTACTGAACAGTGAGCAGTATTAAAATAACACAACAGACCTTTCAACTTTATCAAGATATTCTGCATCTTGCGTGTAATAGCGTAATTCTATTTTACAATGAATAGCCTTTTTAGCTTCAGTATCTTGAGGATATATACCACTGTTATACACATCCATAATGAACACTTTTGAATTTCCAAGAAAGTCTCTTTCATAACCATTACCCTAAAAATTAAACAATAACATGGAGAAAATTATAACTGTTTACAGTGTTTTAAGTTTAATACAGAGGTTTGTTGAGGAATAAAGATCAATAATTGCAAAAGTATGAATTATACTATATATACCAATAGAAAAGTGGAACGATATTGGTTTTTCTTTTAGAGGGATGCAGAGTGGCTGGAATACTAACAGCCTGAAACTCCACCACACCATTCCAAAATTCAATAACTTAAACCAACTGTGTCTATGGAAAATTAATAGATTAGAACCGTTTCCACACAGTTTTGGAGGCTGAGTTATAATGAAATAATTAACATTGTTGGTAAATTTTACAATATTTTTAAAATTTATGATATTAATAATAAAACATGTTACAAAAATGTTGATATGAATAACTTACAGTTCACTTTATTTTTTGTTTGCTAGCAATTACGTAAAAATATAATATTAATTAGATGGAAATGACAATTTTTAGTGGGTTTATAATAAACTAATTATAATTTCCCATATTTTTGGATTGAATATTAAGTGTTTGAATTACTTTCTTTGAGTTTCTACTGTAGAGGCCATTAATAGTCAAGAGTTTTATTTATATGAAAATTAAGGTAATTGTAGACATTAATATGTATACATTTATAGTATATATAATATTATGAAACATCGGTTAGCCAATGTTTTAATTTAACCCTATATTTTAATGAAAAAAGGTGTGAATGAAATCATCAATATGGTATTGTAGGGAGACAAGTTTTTAATTTCAATTTTTATATTATTTTCATGATATTCAGAGATAATATTTCTCATTAGTGTCTGAAATAGTGGTATTTATGAGTTTTGACAATGACCATTCTATGAATTATGCACTACTCGCAGGTCAAAGAATGGAGTGGGTGACCATAAATTGGTCCATTGAAACCAAGCGCAGACCCAGAAACATTTTTCAGAGTAGGGAGAGGGGGGATTGGTTGATATAGAATAAAACCAACAAGAAAAGATATATAAAGCGAACACACACAGCGTACTAATTGTTTTACAAAAAGTATAAGAACTTTATTAAATTCATATACATAAATACATTTTTAAAGAATTTTATGCTTAAATTTATTCCAGTGATAATTTTTTTCCTTACATTTGGGGGAGAAGATTGATCTATTATCCCCCCTCCCTGGGGCCAATCCTGATTGAAGCTGTTGTCACTCTGGTGCTGCTCCACTTTGTAGTATTTTCATTGTCATCCTCATGGCTTACTTTCAAGATTAGGATCACATCACAACAAAAATAAATAAAATTGAAGTATAAACTAGTAAATAACCTCTTCTTAAATCATCAGTATTGTTAACATGATGCAAAATGTAATAATTGATATTTTAGTTCAATAAAATTCTAAAAGAAAATGAAATTTAGAGAAGGATACAGGAGTTTTGGAATGGGAAATATGTCTTAATTCTTGAATACAACTTTTTTGTAACGCCAAAAAGACTATTGTAGCCATATACTATGAATAGAACTGAAACTGCCCCAAAGCATCATTATCGCCTCAGAATACTACAGGTAAAGTGAGACAATTGAATAAGACAAAATATAGCATGTATATCTTGCATAAAACTGTTTTCCAGTGGTTTTTATTTATTTAGAAGCAAGCGGCTTCGAAAGAGAGGCAAAAGGTGTTACAGTAGTGTAAAATCTAACTATAAATTAAACAAACAAACAATACCTGGTGTGCATCCAGATCCACTATCATGATTTTTTTTACTTCATTTGGACGAGATTTAAATAAACTTTCAATCATAAGAGTTATGTCCGCATAAGGACAGAAGCCACCACCCCGGTCTTTTCTACAATGATGGAATCCACCACCGATGTTTATTGCCCAACCTCTATCAATAGCAAGCTGTCCAGCCATCATACTTCCCCGAGTTTGGAATCTAATAAGATTAAAATTCATATCAACAGAAGTTAAATATTGAAAATGAATAATTTCTATTATATTTAACATTTAAATATAAGTGATATATTTTTGATAATACAATCGTTTTATATGTATATATACATATATATATATATATATATATATATATATATATATATATATATATATATATATATATATATATATAAAATATGCAGAAATTATTTATATTTATTAACAATATAAGAATTATTTCGCTATCAATATACGGCATGAACATAGAATAATTTCATTTTAATATTTGGCTAAAAATCTAATTTGAACTTAAAAAATGAATATTAAATAATTAAAACTTTATTTATTTGACAGTGGCACGTGGGCAACACAATTTTCATATTGAAACTGTGGATTAAGTATCAAATAAATTTGTTTCAATTCTTATAGATAACTATAACAACAAGAAAGTAATTAAATAATGCATGGCGTATGACTCAAAAAAAGAAAATTAATTGGAAAATTAGCACTAGATTTATTTATATGTTAAACATAGGAATATTTAAAAATGTTAAACACTTCATTGACTTCAAATCCTTGAGCTTTAGCCATTTTCCCAGGAGGAGATTTGTCAAAACTAGTTTTGTTATGTTCAATAATGTTTTTTTAACAAAGATGAAATAGCTTACCTCATAGGTCGTAAGTAACATCTTTGAATGAATCTATTAGGAAGAAATGCCAACAATGGAATCTCAGCTATGCTAGCAACATTCCACCCCCACTAAAAATTACACAAAGAAAAATTGAAGACTTTTTTTTTTTTTTTACGAAATATGTGCTAGTACCTCAACTCTAACCAAACCTCATTTGTAACAGATAATGTTTCAACAGTGAAGTAGATTAATTACAATAGTAACATTAGATTCTATTTGAAATAAATTGTTTCTAACAGATGCAAAAAAGAAAATTAAAATATTGTTTTGAATTTGAAACAAATTTTTAAATCCAATGGGCATATTGAAACCACATAACTTAATAATAAAAGCCAAAAAAAAAGGACATTAAATTTCAACAAAATAAATTACCTTTAAACTATTAAGATATCTTTGTGTATGCACAAGCAGCAAATCTTGTATCGTAGCTTCTTCAGGCAAAAATATTTCATTGTCATTTAATGACATTAATTCTTTTAAGCGCTGTAAATTAAAAATGAAATATTTAAGATAAATAATATAATCAATAAGATTAGTGTCCAATAAAGTGATTTTGAAAATAAGCAAAATTATTCAAGAGAAAAAATTGTTCAATTATTTTGCCTGACACTGAATACATCTTTTATGTAAGAAATGCATAGAGGCAATTATAAGAAATTTTATGTTCTAAGAAAGTTTGAACAGTGGATAGTCCTGACAAGACAGTATTGCTTTTAAACATTAAATTCAAAATCTAAAACAGAAGATTACAAATACATTTTTTATTATAATCCAGTTGTGATCAGATTTTTGAATCATTAAATGTAAGAGAGACTCTACAAAGTTCTAATCTATTAATAAAATAGTCATCTCATTAGTATAAAGCAAAAAAAAGTATCTGATATTTCCCAATAACCAAATATTATATCAACGTCCTGGATAAGGAGCTGAGTAACTCAGTAGGACACTTCTTTTTTTTTTTTTTTTATCTTCTATTATTATCTACTTCTGGGTGTCAGAGTGAAATCTTTAAAAGAGGAAACTCATAAGGGGGGAAAGTATCAGCAATTTTATAGGAAGAAGTGGCTTAAAATCATTGAAAATAAGGATCTAGCAAGAATTTTGAAAAAAGGGTTCCAGGACACTTATAAAAATAAAGATAAGTGAGAAGAAATTTAAAAAAGAAAAAAAATTAAATAATCCCTTTGAAACAATCCATAATATAGCTTAGGCTACATTTTAAAGTTCATTATTATTTCCACTTTTAATCAATTAATTTTTAAAAGCCACATCTTATTTTATTTTTTTAGTAATTCCAACAGATTATTAACAATCATTCTAACACCTAAGTCATTTTATTTCAAGACAGTTTTTTGTCACATGTTTTTAATTAAACTCAAATATGAGAGTTTATAATATAGGGGAGAGCGGGGTTGGTTGGCATTGGGGGCAGGTTGGCCATTGGCTTATAATTTCCGTCACACCTGTTGTGAAGGCCCCACCATTGTACCATGTGACCCGCTCGACCTCGGAAGTCTTGTCCTGAGTTTTCAATCTGATGCTAACAGTGTAGAGAAGAGTGTGCTTCATTCATTGATTTTACAACATGTAGGTAAATTTTTATATGTTCAATAAATTTGGTTCAAAGGAATGGCAAAACATTTGACTCCGATTCTGTTCACATAGCCCCAAACTCCTTTGAAAAACCTAACCTTTCGACTAACCAGTTTCTTGTTTGATTGTTCTCCCCTGTCCTGGCAGCTATCTTTCATATTATCTCTCCTGTGGGGTTAGTTGGCTCTCTTCAACTGGGGTTTGTTGGAGCAGTAGCAATTCACAAAAGCAAGGTAAACATAAACAAAAGAGAAACTACCAATTGTCTTTAGTTACAGCAAGGAGGACGAAAGCAATTTTTCTTATGCAGAAAGTGACGACAGTCTAAACTTCTATCTTCTTCTATTGTCATTCTATTTTCCCTTAAGGGCTGGTTAAAACCGATTTAAAATTATTATACCATTATAGTGCAGCTTTTAATAATAATAATATGTGTCAGGCAGTACTTGAATGAGACGGCTAAACAACCCTACATTCTAGGCCAACCTGCCCCACATAGGGGGTTAATTGGCGTAATCTAGATTGACGAATTCTTCAATTTTCTATAATCTTAGTATTAAATATTATGTGGTGAAAAAAATACTTGAAGTACTCTAATACTTGGAGTTTACAGTGGTATCAGCCCTATTGGGATTATATTAAGAGGAACGACTCAACAATCAAAAAAGTGAAAACTGTTGCCAACCAACCCCGCTCTCCCCTATAATTTAGTCTGATATAAAAAATAATTATTATTACATAAAGTGAAGTTTTTGCATAATATTAATAAACATTTTTAATTAACTAATAAGATTTTGTTTTAGCTAAATCTTACTTTGTAAACGTTTTCCCACTTGGCTGCATCAAAGGGATGCAATTTCTCAACACCACAAAAATGAACGTTATAAGATTTCGAATAAACTATAGGCCACTTCTGTTGCTCCTCACATGATTCACTATCACACCTAAACATGAATAGCGATTCCACGACAAGCTTCATAGTAAATTTGAAGTAATCAAAATATTTAATAAAGAATTTTAAAATAATATTAATATATATATATATATATATATATATATATATATATATATATATATATATATATATATATACATATACATATATGAGTGTGTGTGTAATTCTGTTTTTTCTTCTAATCTAATAAAGACAAAAAATAATAATGAATAAATTACAATTGAATTATTTGACTTTTCGATGATATTGAATTTTACAAATGGTGATTTTAATTTAAACTGATGATTAATTTTATATTAAAAACTAAATAAATCACAGATTTATACCTCCCCTCCTCAAGTCTTGAACAAGGTTCCACTTTACAAATGGTGATTTTAATTTACACAGATGTTTAATTTAAAAATACCTAAATCACAGATATTTTATTTTTTATTGCTCTCAATTTTTATTATGTTTCCATAAATAAAAAACACCAACTTTTTGAAATAAGTATACCATCCTTGTTTACTTGAAGAATTTAAGAGTTTTAAATTTTAATAGTTCTATTCACCCTATATCCTTTAATAATAATCATTAAAGAATAGATAATAATTACATTTGTTTTCTTATAATAATTGAGTTGAGATTACAAATTCATAACACAGAATTAGGCAAAAAACGGTAACTAATCAAACATTTTAAAGAAAAGATAGTTTTTGATAACAAAATAAAATAAACAAATTACTGGTGTATCACACAACTTTCACTTACTAATCTACTAATTATTTTTGATTACATAACAAACATTTCTTTATTATTTACTAGCTAGGGTGCCCGGCTTCGCTACGGTAGTTTTAATAACAGAAAAACTTTAAAATTAAAGGAAATATAGAACAAAATTAGCACTTTCTTGAAACTTTTAACATGGTATCAATATTAAGATTCGATATCTGCGGACTCCGCCCAAATAAGGAACCCTATATACTTTAAAGGGGGTTGAAAATGGTGAATGAACAATTAATTTTGCTGCAACTTTGTCGAGTCATGCATCGTTTTTGATGGTTTCTGTGATTCTGAATTTTATAAGCCCATTCCAAGCAGTCAGCAGATAATAAGTTATTAGATTATGGTTGAAAAATATATTAGTTAAAAAACTATATTTCGATTACAACTTAAGCGCCGACGACTGTGATGGTCCTATTAGATCCAGAAGTTTAGAAACTACCGAAGATTCAGAAAAACTTTTTTTTTAAGACCTTTCTTCCAGTTCAATCTCCCATAAGATATCCCCCCCCCCCGTTATTTGGCCGTACACTGCACCTACTATTACAAAGTGAAAACCAAAATATCATGAGGGCACAATTTTTTCATCATATTTCTTTTTATCCTGAACTATGAGGGGTGATAAAATCTTATTGAAAAAATGCTGTAATTGGAGTTAGTCATTTTGTCAACTGGAATGCTCATCATACATAGTAATAAAACAATTTTTCATAATTACATACAATAAGAACACTTCAAACATTTTATTTTCGATTTATAATCAGTCAATTCAGCTCTCGTTTTTTGTTTTATGTCTGTTTTTATTTGCTCACTGTACAACTCAAAAATGTTCACTCATATTGCATTAAATTTACTTAAGTAGGTATATATTATATATTGATTAAATATAATGTGTTAATCAATTAACCTTCTTATGAGAAAGTTGATTTTGTAAGGTATCCAGTCGGTTTTCTAATTGATATGTAAAATCATTATTTTATTTTGAAAGAAAAGGTGAAACTAATTATTTTCGCTTGATTTTTTAGTAATTTAAAAAGAACAGCTGAACAAATACATAACCTTTACAAATATAACGGAATGTATGAACAATAAACATCGAGTGAAACGCACCCTAGCGCTTCCTGGTAGCCTGGAGGTCGAACTAAATTTTTCATTCATAAACTCGTATCTCAATCTCAGAGATGCTAATTAAATGGTGCGAGAGGCTTAGAATTCCAGTCCTTTTCTCTTCAATTTCACACTCTTAAGAGAAAAACAGAAACCTTCTTCTCCATTAGGGATTATACAGCAACACGCTGATATAACTTCCTTAATCCCACGTGGAGTCGTTTTTGATCCTTTTCGGCACGCACATTGTACACTTTGCTTTATAATATAGTCACGTGGAAGATCTCCATTGAACCTAGGAGACCCTGAGAGAGAGGGGGAACTCCTAGAAGAAGCTGGCCCAGGAGAGAGTGGGGCAGTCTGGGAGAGTCTGAGTCAGGCAGTCTGAGAGGGTCAGTCTAAGTCTGGGACAGGCAGAGTGAGCCTGGGGCATAGTGGGACCCGAAGTAGTCAAGTACCCCCCAATGATTTATGAGTCAAGGTACCCCCCCCCCCTCCTTGTGTAGTTGGGACGTGTAGAAACTATTGTAAATAAACGATGTAAATTGTACATAGTTGATTAATTACCACACAACCCTTGCCAAAAGATCCCTGTGTCACATTGGACTAGGTAGACTTAAGAATAGGGGTGACACAAATTTGGTGGAGGCGCCGGGCAAGGGTTGTGTTGTGTGTAGAATGGAACTGCTAGACGCGCCGGGCAAGGGTTGTGTCGTGTGGAAGAGGGAGCTTCGAGAGACGCCGAGCGGAGGCATATGTGGAAGATGGAGCGGCTACGGAAGAATTTCGGTATAAGAATAGGGGTGACAATATATATTGATTACCATGATATTTACTCTACAATATTTGTTCATATGTAAGTAAATGAAAACATTAAAAGATATATAGAAGGTTCCATATAAATCCAATTAGGTTCCATGGAAATATTAATTATACTTTGAATAGAATAAAAGCAGAAATTATTAATTAAAAAAATATATTTTTCATTAGTGATTTGCCACACTTCATCACATTTTATGAATATGTTAAATTTTTCTTTTGAACTTTAAGTTTTACAAAGACATGAATCATTATAAATGCTCCAGTAGTCACACGAATAATGGGGGAGGGGGTATTTGTTGGTAGAAAAAAAATTGAAAACGTAAAAACAACAAATTTATTTACAAAAAGAATAGGAACTTTACTAAATTCTATGTTTCTATATTAGGTTCTTAAAAAAACAGATGAGTAAATTTATTTTACTAATAGTTTTTTTCCGAAATATCCGGGGAGGGGTTGATCCCCGGGACTGCTTCTTTTACTGTACTTAGTTCCAAACAATACTTATCAACCTTGGATAATATTTCTCGCATTTTTTTCTTAACATAATTATGTATATTAAATGCAGAAAGCACGATTGCCAAAAATGGCAAACTATGCTTTTGAAATCTGTAGCATCATGATGCATAACTATTCTTCAGAAACGTAAAGGAGGCGATAGTTTAACTGGCCAACACTTGCAAAGCTGTGAGGTTGAACCGCTGCGAAACGTTAGCTGGATCATTTAAGGTATCAATGGGAGGCTCCGTTAGCGATTGGCGTATTTCCTAAAAAATTGCCATTGTCTCGGACGGCCATTTTCCGTTGATTTTTCATTTCGGGTAAGAAGTTCGAAAGTATAATGACCTGTTATGCATCAGAGCGTATAATGTAAAAGCATCACCAAGTCCGGGCTCTGTTCTTACGAAAGTTGGGACGTGATTCTATTGAAAACTATGGACCAGTAAGGTAGAGTTCGTAAATGTGCAAGATTTATATTAGAGTTCCGATGATCTCGAAGATCAATTAATAAAAACATTATTGCAAGAAATCCTTCCATATTCCATGAAGAAATCCTTCCATGTTTTTATTTTTAACATTCCCTGGTAAGACATGATTCATATTTGATAATTTTTTTGCAGTCAGTTACCATCCACTGTTATTTTGTTAAGAAAAAGAACCCCACCTGACCATTAGGCCGGGAGTAAGTTGGGGCCGTGACGTGACGTGAGCTGCCCATGAAAGCAGGGATTATGTCCACTGCGCGTTGGGAGCGAAAGTTGGGCCGTGATTCTATTGAAAACCGCGGACCCGTAAGGCAGAGTTCGTAAATGTGCAATAGTT
Organism: Aelia acuminata; assembly: GCA_911387785.2. Lineage (NCBI taxonomy): Eukaryota > Metazoa > Arthropoda > Insecta > Hemiptera > Pentatomidae > Aelia > Aelia acuminata. The sequence goes on along the minus strand of OU426980.1, from coordinate 93,016,660 downwards.
ATATTAGAGTTCCGATGATCTCGAAGATCAATTAATAACAACAGTATTGCAAGAAATGATTCCTTAAAGTTGCTATTTAAAGAAAAGGAAGACATACGGAGAATTCATCCTCGAAGACGAGTTTTCTAATTTTAATTTGTATTTGACTTTTAAATGGTCAGGATTTGATGTATCGTTTAAAATTTCTCGGTCTCTAACTGCCTCAATTCATTTTTCTTCCATTTTTCACTTCACATGCGTGGCGCCGTGACAAACTGCGTCAGGACCACAAACCTCCGTAGCTCACGGTGACTCTAAAACTGAGCCACCTCACCTCAAGGCTCGACGTTCGCTCCTCCTTTCTATTCTACTGTACACAAAAACTCACGTCACGTCACCTCACCTCACGTCACGGAGGTGATGCTCTACTTTCATTACACCTCTTAAAAACTCCATTTTCTGGCTTCCCTCTGCTTGGTCGAAAGTTTCCAACATTTTTTCCGTCAGACGATTATACAAGACGAGAAGTTTCTCGGCGAACTCGCCCTCTGACTGGCCTTGGGCCCTGCGCTCCTTAAATAGGTAAAAAACATCCTCCTCCGGAGACCATCTTCCTCTGCCGTATAGTTTTTAAGTCTCACCTTGAGTGTGTCCCATGAGTGAGTGAGATCACCTTGAATGGTATTTAGTACCCGCCTCGAGATACGGCCGACAAGGGAAGCTTCTAGTAATCTCATATCAGATTCCATCAGAGTGCCCGCTTCCTTCCGAGATATTATCAAATTTTGTATCTGGTCACCTCCCTTGATGAAATGCTCGAGGTCTCCCACTATACCCGTAAACGGCTCTAATTGGCTTATTACCTTGTGGATGAATGCCGAGTTCTGTGTCCTTATCTTGAGGAGTTCGATCTGTTGCGTTTCAGTCGCCTTAGATAGCTGGGACTCCAACTTCGACCGCTCCACTGTCGCCTGAGCCAACTGGTATTCCAATTTCGTCAACTGCTCTTCCGCCATAACTGTTCACGGTACTAATTGTGTAACGTGAATGTTGAGAGATTAGGATTGCAACTTCCAAACCCGATAACACCTTACGACACGTGACTACACTTCCGGGTTTCAGCACCAGTTACGATTAGACTGAAGCTAACACTTAAAAAAAAGGTGGGTATAGGGGAAATGAGCCGCACAACATTCAGAATAGAACTTTATAAACTTAAACTTTATTATAATAAGCTCCAGGTATATATATAGTTACAGAAGTTGTTGATAAACAAAGTTAGTTATCCTATAACAAAACTGAACGTAATACGGAAGGTAATACTTCTTATGTACTAACTTTATATATATATATATATATATATATATATATTATAATTATATGTTTTTTATAAAAATTCGTATTAATGACTTTCAAAAATACTAGGATCTAATCTGACAAGAAAGAATGAAATAAAGAAAGAAAAATAATTGTCATTTCATAATAATAGTCACATCTAGTCCCCTAAGAATAACAGGTGTGAACAAAATTAATAGCCATTTGTCTGGCTAGTCGGAAAAAATATAATAAAAAAAATTAAAGAATTAAGATATAAGGTAGACACAAAAAAAGAAAAGCAATACAATAAAAATAACTGAGACAGAATATTGAAATAAAAAATAAACATTTGGATGTTGAGTACAAAATTTTGATAAAAATCAAATAGATATATCCTCAATATTGCTTTCACTATTTCACATATTTACAGGAGATGGTGTTGTGTTGGTGTTGGTGGTTGTTGCTGAGGTGATGAAATAGTTGGGTTTTAAAGGAAGTGAGGGATGAAGTTTTTCGGATGGAGACAGGTAATGAATGATGGAGACAGGCAGCACGGATGATAAAGGATTTTGTAAAGAAGGCAGATCGGTAGTAAGGGATATATAGGTTAGAGGTTTGGGATCTGGTATTTAGAGAATGTATGGAGGAGCAGGGTGTGCACAAACTGAGGATATACGGAGGATATAAGGATAATTTTGAGTGGTCTACTTTACTTCAAGCGTCTTTTGGTTCATGTAAATGAACTGTCGAAGTTGAATTAATTTCGAAAAAAAATTCATTATAATCCGTATTCCCACATCCTTAGCCTCTCGCTATAAAACCAAATACTTATAAAATATATTTAAAACTATATAGTGTGACAATGCATACGTGGTGCTTCATACGAATTACGTATTAAAATATAAGGAAATATGTTAATACATATTTTATAGATTGATAAATATGGTTATAATTATATTGATAAAGAACTATATGTTGTATGATATGATGTATTGATAGATATGATATATTATTGATTATTATGATTCTATTTGATTATAATAATTAAGAGTAATATGTGTTAATTGGGCATAATAAATTAGTGAATATGTAACTATATATAAACATATTTATACCAGATATATATAATAACATAATATATACCATATATATAAACATATAATACCATATGTTACCATACCATAACATATATAAAAACATAATATATACCATATATATAAACATATAATACCAGATCCCCATAAAACGTTGAAATAGTATAGGGTCAGGTGGGGTAATTGGGAACGAAATTTGTTGGTTTCAAATTTTTGTACCTTCTTATTACCACTTGGATCATGCAAAGCATTCAAACTCAAATGTTTATGCTTTAATTTGTTTATAAACATGTTATTAAACTTTCCTGCACGTCTAACATTGAAATCCGTTTTTCTGATGGCCTTAATTGACGCGTTCACAATTACCCCATAAGGTAGGGGATAATTGGGAACGGCTACTTTTTGAACAGTGGCTATTAAATGAATCCAAACCCTCATTTAGAATTATTTCCATACCCTCTTATATATCTAACCTACATAGAACTTTTTAGCTCTTTGTTCACAATTACCCCAACTCACCTATTCATAGCGATGTTACCATATCAATTCGGCTACTACGAAAACGGGAAAATGAAATATGAACTGGGAAAATTATAGGAAGCAAAAATTACAGCTGAATATTACTTGGGTATAAAAAAAAAAAGCATCATAAATGTAATTACAAAGAAAAATCAAATTATATTAAATTAACATACACATTTTTTAGAAATGAAAAAAAAATTAGTTATTCCACTAATTGATGTATAATCATTAATTATTATCATTAAAAATAATAATACTCGTAATAATTGCCCAACCACAATGTGGTGACCACATCTTGCCTCAAGCCAACATTGTGATACCTAAATTTTATATTCACACACCGATATGACCTTTGAAATTGTATAGTTCTTTTCTACCTACTTTTTTACCTATTTTAATGCATGATGGGTCGGCAAAACAGCTTTTAATTGGTCCATGTTGACGGAAAACTTTTCCTCTTCTTTGAGTCTTTTCAACACCTATTCAGAAGCCAAAATTTCCCGATGTGTGTGGTGTTTCATCCGTGTCCCTGCTTGTTGGGGGGGGGGGGGGCTTTCAGATGTGGTTGAGTCTGATGTGTTTTTGGTGATGCTTCTACAAAAGATGGGTACTGCTGGACAAGTTCTGTTTTTTAGCAAGGATCACCCTTTTGTGCCCTTGCTATCAACCACTGTTGAAGGGTTTCTTCCGCCTTTTTAGGCAAGTAAATAAGTCCCTGCACCCAATCTACTAAGATCAGTCTTCCTACCTTTGATAATGTTGAAGAGAACCGTTTTCGAAACTCGGAACTTTTCAGCAGCTGCGAGATACATCAAGTTGCCTTGGAAGTATCGTCGATAGCATGGATCACTTCTTGGATCCTCTAAGAGGGTGGAGACCTCTTCCTAATGTATGTCCTTGGCATCCTTTTATTCAGTGGAACAGTCAATTTATCAGGACAATTCATTATTTTAGAAAAAACAGTGTTCTTATTATTGTAGGGATGTGAAAAAAGTCTGAAATTTAGTTCCCAATTACCCCTGAAGTAAAAATCTCACGGGTAATTGGGAACATCAATGTAGTGGTTAGTAAAAAAATAACTAAGACAAAAGCGCCACAAATACTATTAATTGACATACTAAGCTACAATTATTAACTTAAAGGACACTTTCCTTGTGAGATCTATAGTCAATATGTGCTCTTAACTGTAGGATGGAAAATTCATTTCCCCCCCAAAAAATTACACTTTTTATAAGGTCACCGGTGAACAGGAAGCTGATGACTGGAAAACGCGGGAACTCATTCTACCGCTTCATAGAGATATTAACTTACTAGTTTCATAGCTCTTTAGTTCTCCAGACCCCCATCTCAGCGCTAGTGGCCCTTGTTCCCATTTACCCCACCTGACCCTAGGACGTACTTTGTACTCTAAAGCCGTCCTTATCGCACCTAATACTAAAAATAGCCCCAACTCCAGAAAGAGTCGAGTCTTAGACGTGGGCGGATCCCCTGGGATTCGCGGGGTCATGACTTCCCTCAAATATTTTGGCTTTTCAATTTTTTTGCATTTTTAAACGAATTATGCAATTAGGCAATTATTATAACACTTTAGGTTGTTTAGATCGCAGTCCTTCTTAATACCAGGTAATAATCTCTTACAAATATGGTGCTGTTAACCACATGATTATGAGACAGGGAATTCATGACACCCCCTCCCCAAATCTCATTCCATAAGGCCTGCATTTGTAATTTTATAGTAATAAATATTCTATGTACATATATGTATACAGGGTGTCCCCAAACCAAACGGCCAAACTTCAGGGATCGATAGAGGGTCGTAATACAATATAATAAGGCTTAACGGACCCGAAGGCCCGACGCCGACACCACCAATCGGTCCCTACATACCTCCATCCAACTACCACCGTCCAATCCCAAATTCACAAGATCTGCTTTCACCGAATCTTCCCACCTTCGCCTAGGCCTACCCCTCGGTCGTTTTCCAGTCGGCAAAGCGTTTATCAATCTTTTAGGAATTCGTTCACTACTAAGACTAGAGGGTCGTAAAACTAAGAAAAAAAGTCCTCTAGCATATGCCTCGTTTTCGATAAAATCACAAAAACTAAAAATAGTTGTGCAAAAAGTGTATTTTAATTTTTTTTTTCAATATTGTATTTAAATTACAAAAATATACTGGCTTTTTGAGTAAGCTTTATTTCTTAATTTACGAGGAGTAAATTTAGAAAAGATGAATATTCTCACGCTTTCGTTATCAATAAAACATCTAGGTTGAGTGTTTAAAGTTAAAAAGAAAGGAGTAAAATGTTAGCCATTATACTATCATTTTAATCTTTTTTGGGGGGAATCCAGCCTCGCATATAACATTCGTGGTGTTGCAAGTAGTGTTCAGTGAAGTCAACAAATATGGCTAGATTTACCAACGCTGAATATGCGGACGTAGTCATCGTCTACGGATTCTGCGATGGCAATGCACGTCAGGCAGTTTGGGAATATCGCAGATGGATTACTGACCGAGAAACCCCACACCGAGGTGTTTTTACCAGCACTCTCAGGAGACTTCGAGAGACTGGGTCCTTCTCATGTAATTGTGGTGGAAACCGTATGCAGGCTCCGATGGAACCCGACCTGAGGCGGAGGGAGAGGATACTGCGGCACTTCAATACCAACCCTGGTATAAGCGTCCGGAGAGCTGCTTCATTTCTCGGCATACCATGGGTAACCATTTGGCGCACATTAAGGGCTGACCGCAGGCATGCTTACCATGTACAGAAGGTACAAAATTTAATACCCCCTGATTATTCCCGCCGATTAAATTTTTGTAATTGGTACAAAGAAAAATTGCAAAACGATGTAAACTTAAGTCCGAAAGTAATCTCTAAACGTGTGGCTCGGTCTTTGTAATAATGGCATAATAGGTCCCGTATTTTTACCTGCTCGACTTAATGCTGAAGTTATTACCTATTCCTCGAGAATGAATTACGGGCAATTTTGGAAGATATCCCTTTGGAAAGAAGGCTTGAGAACATTTTTTGTGATTTTCTCGAAAACGAAGCATATGCCAGAGGACTTTTTTTCTTAGTTTTTCGATCCTCTATCGATCCCTGAAGTTTGGCCGTTTGGTTTGGGGACACCCTTTATATTGTTAAAATCTAGAGATATAATTGCTTCCTTATTTGCGCAACTTTATTTTTGTTGTATCCAGTAGCTTGGGGTACGATCCAGGGAATCATATACAAACCAAGAATAACACCCAAAGACAACGGTTACAACCATACATGTTGTTTGATCTAATATTATGAACTAGAATTAATGCTGGGTTAGGTACATAAAAAATTACTCCTTTACTATTACAAATTATTTTTGTTTTGATTAATTTTGTAGGGCTTAATAAGTAGATACTTTCAAAAATCAAATAATTTACTATTTTAAAGAAGCGTTTTCTTTCCGTCCCTTGTATTTTCCCCATATTTTTATTTGAAACTTGAATTCTTCTACCTCTGTATAACTGTCGCTGCGGACAAACGCATAGTTCCTCTCAGAGTCACTAAGATAAGCTCATGTATACGTATTGGGTAAATACCAAAGCAACAGATGGCTCATTGTCATCCGTCGCACAGAGGGGTATTTGAAAGGTCTAGCCGGCCAAAAATCAGTTTCGCAAAATGCAGCGGAGATAGGAAAACCCTATTGAATGTTCCATTGGTATAGTGGGGGATTAAAGTCAATGTCATATATCGTTTCTCTAGTTGATCGGATTCGAGGAAAAACCAGTTTAAACTTTTCTATTTAACTACTTTTATTTTGTTTCGCATCAAAAATAACTTTGTGAGTGCATAGTTCAGTGCTACCGGTAACCGATCAGATTTGTTTTAGACCTACTCATTATGGATGGTGAGAGACCATGTATGTATCTATGTTATAGCATAATATTATTAATTAAAATATAGAATAAGGTACTAAAAAAAAATATGAAAGATGCTCTTTATTTTTTGCTGCTTGTTACAGTGAATTTCAACATTCAATAAGGATTTACTTATACTTACCGATGAGTCCCGATAACTTTTTTAACATGATTGGTTGTCCAAATTATGTAGTAAAGAAATATTAAATCAATAACCGCCAATCTGAAAAATATTGATTTTTTTCTCCAGCAAATCTAAATAAAGAAGAAAAATTTTAATAAAAATTCTTAAAAAAGATTATATAAATATTTAGGTATTTTCCTTACTTAAGGGAAAATGTTATTTTAGGACCATCTGGGTTGAGATTTCTTCTAAGACTTTTTTGACCTGATGGATACCCCGCAATTGCCCACTTTAGACAAAAAATTAGAATTTTTGGAAAAAGGCCTGGTAAATAAAGACAATTATTCTGAAGAGCAACAGAAGGATATAAAACATGAATTTTAATGGCATAAGTCAGAATTTCGGCGAAGATGACATAAAGCAAACAAGTTCAAACAATTTTTCTTTGCAGCTAATTCATCTTGGTTGGAAGGGACATTTCAATTACCTCAAGCAGATATGTCTAGAGTTCGACCACAGAAATAATTCGAGGAATGTAACAAAAGCAGCAAGAGACGAAAAACGGAAGAAGTGCGCAGAAAAACAGATTTACAGATCCTTTCTCATGCAACCCAATCCTAACTTTGTCGCTGGACATCGAAATGGATCTCTGGTGGTTACAGAAATCACTCAAGATCCACGGCAAGCAACTAAATATAAGAAACTATTGTCGTATGATAAGACATGCACGAAAATATCCACTGTGCAGGCGTTATCGATGTTCGTAAAAGCAAATCTGTCTAGAAAACAGTATGAGGTCGTAAGAAATTTTTGTAAAAAATTGTGTCCATGTTATAGTTTGCTACAAAAAGAGACTGATGAAAGTTGTGAATCATCAGATGATTAATTAAGAGGTGTGTTATAGTTTGCCCAATAATTTATTGTATATCGTTAATAAGATGAATCATTGTATACATTTTTATTTTTTAACCCAAAATATAGAAAATTGTGTCAAAAACTGTTAGAAACTTAAAGTTTAGTAAAGTAATTAAATTAATTCATTTGCATTGTAAAACCCGGACCAAGTTGACGGGATTGATTATTATTTGCAAGATTAATACCATATTTAAAAAACTAGGGGTCCTAGATTTTTAGAATATTTTTTTCAAAATCAGAAGCCTAAAATTAATAGAATATGGTGATAAAATATTTTTGGCCGGCTAGACCTGTCAAATACCCCTCCGTGCGTCCTTACAATAATATAAAGAAACGAATACATGAATTCATGGTTATGGGAAAGAAAGATGTTAAGTACAATTATAAGCCTAAATACGAAGCCCTCAGTTCGTGGTCATTTTGGCAAAAAAGGCGACAGGAAAGAAAATTTAATAGCAGAACCCACGAGATTAGATACTGTTCTGGGAGTAAGAAATTACATCCTGTGAAGTTGGCCGGACTGGTGGAGAGGTTATAGGGGGGTAGTGTTGGAATGTTATGTAATGTGTAAAATGTTATGTGTTAATAAAAGTCTCTTGCAATTATTAAATCGTTGTTCTTTATAAAAAAGCCATGATAAAACAGATATGAACGATGAAGATCAGAACCTCTAGACACTGGAAGAAAATGATAAAAATAAGATTGAATGGACACCAGAAACTATTGAAGATTTTGAACAGAGCAAACAAGCCTTAAGTAATGCAGCTCTTAACATACCAAATCCTGATTGTGAACTCGCACTGTTTGTAGATGCATCTGATTTGGCAGCTGGAGCTGCTCTGCAACAATGGGAAAACAATTCATGGAAACCTATAGGATTTTTCTCCAAAAATTTTCTGAAACACAGCGCAAGTACTCTACATATGATCGAGAGTTGACAGCTATTTATATGTCGATCAAGTACTTTAAATATTTGTTGGAAGGAAGATCGTTTGTAATATACACAGATCATAAGCCTTTGACATGCATTCAAACAAAAGAACGACAAAGCATCCCCTCAACAACTTCGACAATTGCAATATATTTCCCAGTTCACAACAACCTGGGTTCATGTTTCAGAAAAAAACAATATGATTGCAGACCACATGTCTCGGTTAGAGGAATGCTCTGCAATTGATTTCACCAAAATAGCAGAAGCTCAAAAATATGATGAAGAGCTACAACAACTGCGTACTTCTGCTAATAGTGGATTGATTTTCAAATCCTACCCTCTTGAAAACGGAAGCCAATTATGGTGTGATGTTTCAACAAAGGAACTTAGACCATATATTCCAAAAAATTACCGTTATAATATATTCCAACATTATCATGATATGTCACACCCTGGAATCAGAGCTACGGTCAAGTTAATATGTTCTAAGACAGTTTGGACTAATATGAAAAATAATTTGCGCTCATGGTCAAATGCCTGTATCGCATGCCAGAAAAGCAAAGTTTCCAGACATGTGAGAACACCACTTCAGAAATATCCGAATGCAGACGAAAGATTTGCCACTGTTCATATAGATCTGATTGGACCCATGCCACCGTCTGAAGAATACACTCATTGCTTAACATGTATCGACCGATTTACTGGATGGACTGAAGTTATTCCCTTGAAAGAGACGTCAGCCGAAAACGTTGCACAGAATTTCTACCAACATTGGATCTGTAGGTTTGGAACACCTGCTACCATAATTACTGATCAAGGAAAACAATTTAAATGTGAATTATTCAAATCCTTGACATCAATCTGTGGAACAAAACTAAATCACACAACTTCTTACCACCCCCAATCGAATGGAAAGATCGAGCGTTTTCACCGAGTGCTGAAATCAGCCATGAAAGCTCACGGAAAACACCAGTGAACACAAGTAATTCCAACTATTCTTTTAGGCATAAGAACTTGTTTAAATGAAGATGCCTCAGCGACCATAGCAGAGATGGTATACGGAGTACTTTTGAGACTTCCAGGTTACTTCTTTGAGACTCCCAGACCCAATTCGGATGTACCAACATTCATCAGCATGCTGCGCCAGCAAATGGATCGCGTGCGCCCAAGACCAGTGGAACATAAAAACAGGACTACTACCTTTATCCATAAAGACTTAGCTAATGCCACACACGTCTTCGTTAGAGTGGATCGTGTAAAAGCAAGTTTGGAAAAGCCCTATGAAGGCCCATTTGTTGTCATTCGACGAGTGGAAAAATATTACACTATAAAAATCAAGGGTAAAGAAGTGAATGTGTCGCTTGACCGGTTAAAGCCAGCACATCTGTTGTGCGAAGACAATGATTCAACTCAGGAGCCATCAAGTGGACCACCTGCTGTTAAACCGGAGGATCCTGGGCAGCCTGAAGCAACTTTGAAGAAGACGCGTTCGGGAAAAGCAGTGCGTTTTCCCTCGCGATTTCTAACGTAACATAGTTACTGGGGGGAGAGTGATGTGGCGGCATCAGCCACAAGTAATTATTTTGCTTGTTAAAGTTAAACATTATTTAAAAATGAAAACAAAATCAAAAGTTATTAGTTATTTATTAAGAGTTAAACAAAACTAATAAATTTAATATAAATGTTGCAATATTGCCTACAAACATGTGTTTAATATATATAATTGTTGTAATAAAAAAAACATATGTTTTAAAATAATAATAATAATGTTTAGTCATGTTGTGTGAATTGTTTCTCAATAAAAGTTCTTGTTTTGTTGTAGAGAGTTTTAATTAATGTTAATGTTTAAAAACCACAACAGAATAAAGGAAATAGAGATTTCCCGCCCAGAGGGGGAGTTTCCCGCCAAGAGGGGGGAGTTTGCCGCCGAGAGGAGGCAATTTCCCGCCAAGAGAAGGGAGTTACCCGCCAAGGGGTGTTAATTCACGAACGCAAGGAGGTAATTTAGCTGAGTCAAAAATGGAAGATAAGGAAGTGTCATTTATTGCATTGTCTATAGAAGTAGTGCAAAGAAAGACAAACAAAAGTGACTGTGTTAATTTTATTCTAGACAGTGGAGCAAGCCACAACCTACTTCGAGGTGATATGATCGAGTTTATGTCTCAAGTATAAAATATAGAACCGGTCCCGATTAAGATAGCTAATGGAACGAATATATTTGCCAAGAAAGAAGGTGTCTTAAAGATATACTGTGCTAAAACGAACATAAAATTAAATATAAATGAACTGATAGTGGATAACCTTCCATATAACCTCTTATCAGTTAAAAGAATAAACAAAGCAGGATATGATGTTATATTTACGAACAAAGTCGCGAAAATAATGACAAAACCAGAACCAGTGACTAGTGGAGAGAGCGAAAATCTATTTGTGTTTAGTTTCAAATTTAAACAAGAAACAAAGAGTTGTTTTCTTACAGAAAAGCCCAGTGATTTGTGGCATCTCAGAGTGGGACATTTAAATAGAAGAAGTCTTCAACTTTTAAACTCCCCTACTCAGATACAATATGTGATTCTTGCCAAAAGGGAAAGGCAGAAAGGAAACCTTTCAGCAGATAAGATTACCCCAGATCCACAAGAATTGGCGAGTTAATTTGTACTGATATTTGGGGACCTGTAAATGAAAAAACATTAGATGGGGAGCGATACTATTTGTCAATATTGGACGATTTTTCGGATTTTACTACTATATATTTGCTAAGAGAGAAATCAGAGGCTGAGGAGAAGTTGATGGAGTTTTATAGAATAATGAGAAACAAAGGACTTTATGTATCAAGAATCAGGTCAGATAGAGGTGGAGAATTCATTTCTAAGAAGCTAAAGTAATTTTGCAAACTTAACGGTGTAGTGCAGGAGTTTACTGCAGGCTACACACCTCAACAGTGTGGAGCTGCGGAGAGACTTAACCTGACTTTACTGAATAAGGCCAGAGCAATGTTTATCGACAGTAATTTGCCTAAATATTTATGGGGAGAGGCGGTTCGTACTGCAGCCTACCAACTGAACCGGTCTCCAACAGTGGCATTGAATGGTCGAACCCCTGCTGAGGTATACTATGGTAAAAACGATTTATTAAAGCTAAGAATTTTTGGGTCTAAAGTGTGGTATGTACAATTACCGAAGGGAAACAAATTGGAACCTAGAGAAAGGGAAGGTAGGATGGTAGGATATGCGGGAGCTGGATATCGAATTTGGGACCCAGAAATAAATAAAACAATTATTTCGCGAGATGTAAATTTTGATCAGTCACAAATTAATTTTTTGAACACAAATCCCCAAACACAAACATCCGTTTATGTTCCATGTCGTAGAGAAGAAGAAGATTATATTATAATAGAACATGGCAAAGAAAAAGGGAGAACAACCTTGGAAGAAGAGGAGAATCAAACAGAACCAGATGAGTATGACAAAGTTTCCTCAACGGATAGTGATTTTTACGGATTTGGAGAAACTGAGGAGGAACCGATCACTAAGGTAGACCTAAAAGAAAAAGAAAGGTACCAAACCATTTAGCCGATTTTTACATGTACTCAGCTTACTGTATTCTTACAGAAAATGTCCCGAAGAACTACAACGAGGCTGTAAGGAGAGGTTTGGGAGACGCTATTAAAAAAGAGTTAAACGCCCACTCAAAATTTGGAACGTGGAAAGAAACTAAGGATGTACCCAAAGAAATCAAGCCTATTGAAACTAAATGGGTCTTCACAACAAAGAGCGATGGGACCAAGAAGGCGAGACTTGTAGCAATAGCCTTTCAGAAAGAAAGAAATCCAGAACACCTGTACTCCCCAGTGGCAAAGTTACCTACAATACGACTTGCACTTGCAGGAAGGATGGAGCATAAAGCAGATGGATGTACCTACTGCTTTTCTCAATGGTACATTGGGAAGCGATATTTACATTTACAGGCCAGAAGGTGTGAAGGAAGGTACCCCTATACTGAAACTTAAAAGAGCATTATATGGTCTGCGCGAGGCACCCAAGTGCTGGAATGAACGTTTTTCTAATTTTGCATTGACCAGAAATTTTAGGCGGTCCAAAGCGGACGCCTGTCTATTCATTGGGAGAAATGTTTGGCTGCTCTTATGGGTTGATGACATATTATTATTTGGAAACGATAAAGAAGTAGCGGAGACTATGGATGGACTAAAACAAGAATTTGGGGCCAAAGACTTGGGAAACGTGAAGTGTTTTATTGGTTTGGAGATGGAGGTGAGCAAGGATAAAATTGAATTGAGCCAACACCGACTAACTGAAGCTATAATAAGAAAATTCAAGATGACTGAGGCGAATATAAGTCCAACTCCAATGGAAGAAAAACCGCCAATACCTGAAGGTGACATTATCGAGGTACCCTATAGAGTTCTGATTGGAAGTCTGATCTATCTTGCCCAAACATGTCGTCCAGACATAGCATTTTCAACTGGATATCTGAGAAGATTTCTGGAGAGACCTACCAAAACTTTGTGGTTAGCAGCTAAGAGAATTGTTAGATACCTTAAAGGAACGATCACCTATAAACTGGTGTACAAAAGAGATCCACAGAAACGACACAGTATGGTGACATACGCCGACGCAGATTGGGGTGGAGACAGCACAGATCGAAAAAGCACCAGTGGAATGACCAGCTATCGTTGTGGAAATCTTATTTCATGGGCTTCGAAGAAGCAGCTTTGTGTGGCTTTAATTTAAGTACAGCCGAGGCGGAATATGTTGCTGGAGCGTTAGCCGCTACGGAGCTTCTTTATCTTAAGGAATTACTAAAAGAATTCATCACTAAAAGTGACTTGAAGAACAGGTGTACTTGAGGTATGCTTGAGGAATGATTTTTGCTATTTTTGTTTTATATATCATTTTATTGCAATTTGAAGTTTGATGTGTTTCATATATTTTGTTTTCATTCTTTTTGCATTTATGTATGAAAAAAATAATAATAATAATTAAGTGTGTACATTTTCTATATTATGAACTTGAAATTGAGAGGGGTTGTGAAGGTCATTTTGTATTTGGCGGGCTTAGTACTGCGCATGTGCAGGCTGAGTCTCGGAGAGCGGGAGAAAAGTGATGAGTCAGTTAGTAAGAGAGTCTAGAGCTTGTACACGAGATGTATCTATCCTCTTTACCAGATGAACAATAAATGAGTGTACTGGAGCCACTGTGTTTTTCATTTCGCTTACCCAAATTGTAAAATAAAAACAGTATTGGGCGCATATTATTACTATGCCTGTGCATAAAAAATATAAACCTAACGGACTGAAATTGGTTATATGAGTACCAGGTGAACCTTTTTTCTCTTTTGGAAAATCGCATCCTCACAATATATTTATGAGTAACGACATATACCATCTTACAACCTTCTCTCTTAATGGAGCATTCTCACGAGTACATCTGCCATCGGTTGGAAACGCCAAATTTCATTCACACAGCAGGTAGAGAGCGTTACATACAAAAGACACGGGGTGCACATATTTAGGTTTCTGACACATAATTGTGCCATTTTACGATATTTTGTACAGTCTTTCTTTACTTCAAGGGTTGCCCGCTCCCCCAAGGATGATGGTGCAACCCCCCCCCCCCCTAAGGAATTTAATTGCTCTCCTCTTCTTAAAAATCAAAGTATTGAAAGACATTATCAACTTTGATTTTTGCTCAACGTTTTTTGAGCACCCCTACTTATTTGCAGTTAACGCATTCCTTAAGCACAATGAATTTTTAAAATAGTGCTTCATTTCAATGGCGCAATAGACACACAAGGCGACCTTTATGCTCAACAGCCTGACCTTAGTACTCTCTCATGGTGGAATGACGCGAATAAGTTAGTAGGTACTTTTTCACCTTGTCTTGCTTTTTCCCCTTCCAATAAATCCAACTTCTTCAGCATTTATATCTATATAAATACATAGGTACATGTCCTATTCGCCCTCAATTCATAGATAAATCCTTGTTACACGCCCTATAGTTACTCTTATTTGGGACTACATAATTAATAAATAGATAGATCTAGTCATATTATAGGTATCTATATTCAAGTGCAATTATAAAGGAAGTAATTAGTGTTCCGCAAATGTAACTAAAACTTTTTTTCATATGTTCCTATCACGTACTGTCCGGCCAAAATTTTCCCCACCTAACCATGAGTAGAGGTGGAATGACGGCTCACTTAGCAAACCTTTTACTTTGCATTAGTGATTATAGTATTAGTAATAACTTTGAAATAATACTCCTTGCCTAATCAATCAAAATAAAAAAATATCAATGAACTAAGATGTTAATCTCTTCTTCCTGTAGACATAAAAATGAAAAAATGAAATGAAAATGAATTTAGATTTAAGTTTTTCTTTAGATATTAAACAAGACGGCATTTAGCAAAAAAAAAATACAAACCATAATATTATCAACCTGACACCTTTGGCAACATTTTAGCTTCCCTTCAAACGGGGGAACGCTGACCCAAAGGGTGGAGGGGGTCAAATTCAAAAACTGGAATCTCTTCTTTGTTCCCTACAAACAGTTTCACAGAGAACCTATATCTTTGAAATTCCACCAATTTTATCTAACTTCATGCAGAAAAAAATTTAGTTTTGAATAAGTATACCCAAAAACATTTAAGTTTCCCCGTTTCATGGTACCTTCTACTAGCCGGTATCAGTAAAGAAATTCTAGATTGATACAATACAATAGGCGCTAACTCCAGAGGGGGCGAGAGTCCTCTCAATGCTAAACAATGAAGAATAGCTCTGTTGTTATCTTAGTATTTACGCTATTCACTCTTTACTTTATAAATAAAATCCCATAAAAGGTTCGAGTGTTCCAAAAACCTTCTTAGCGGTTCTAAGAACCTTTGGTTGTTGGTTTCCGCCATTTGTCTCATTCTCCCTTTTGTATTCGTTCTTATTTGATTTCAGACCCACATTTACTGAGAGTGACAGTTATTTTACGTAAATTTTTCCTTACTACGGTATTTTTAAAGAACAAAAAATCAAGCACTAAACTTCGGCTCCGTTTAACCGATGTTAAAAACATTGACATTGATGTCGCGTCCCTAATGAAGAGCCACCCAACAGAATATAAAATTTATTTTATTCGGTCAGTTTTTCTAAAAGTGGATAATTCAAGCGGTTCGGCCATAAATGCCACATTAATGAAAAACGGCAGCCGCCCGAAGAAATTATCGAAGAACGCCCAAGCCACGAAGTATCTACGATCAACCGAGAATAAAGAAGGATCTAAGGCTATGAAATTTCCAGGTATAGATAAGAGTAGAAAAATATTCCAAGAAAACTATTCCTTATGTTCGTCAAAACGGGACCATCTTATAATGTTCAAAACATTACAATGCTATTTAAATGTTGACATTTTTTAGATCTCCTCAAAATTTGTCAAATTGTTCACTTCTTTGCAATTCGGCGACAGTACGTATACATACATTTTATATTAATTTTTATACAGAAATCAATTAAATCAGAACAAAATAAACAAAAATAAAAAAACTCTTTTTTTCACTTAAATTTTATACATAATACTTATATTAAAAACTCCTGGGTTTTTTTTTCTGGTCCATAGCCACTAATAAATGTGGCAAGCCTGCTCCAATGTTTGATACATTCCAACCATATAATTGGCTCCTTCCATTAAAATCTAAGAGAGACCCACGATACAGAACAGTCTTAAGAATATCTGGGTTAGTCACTTCTTTACTAATGACCTCTTCATTTCGATAATGCCAATCATTAAGCAAATTAGTATCGATTACTTTTTAATATTAAATTGTTTGGCCTATTTTATTTGAATTGATAAACAAATCATGAAATAAACAATTACAGTTTTAATAGTACTCTTACTTTTGACAAAAGGCTATTCGCCATAAGCATAGCATGCTTCTAACTTTCGGAAGGAATTTCAGCATCAAATTTTTGCGACAGATCATTTATGTTAAGGCTAAGGAAATAATCCCCATTTAAGTTTCAGTTTGAAAAAGTGGGAAAATCTATTCATAAAGCTTTTATAATTTTACTTGTTGAATATTAATTGCTTATTTATATATTAATTCTAATAAAATTATATAATAGTAGTTTTTAAATCAAATTCAACTAACATTTTATCATTTATTTTGAGGTAAATTGGATGGGCCAATATTATTGTAACATAAAAAAATCCAACAAAAAGTTTATATTGACATTAAAAAGAGTATAAATATCCAAATAAACAAAAAAAAAAAAAAATAAAATAAAATGATAGATCACTTATACACAGACAGATAAAAGCAAAAAAATTAAAATCAATATGAGCTAAATATTAATTTATGAAATATTAGATACTAACCAAAAATAAACAATATCATTAGAAATGAACTATAACTGAATCTATTTATCGGCACAATTTCAGCTTTTTATTTAGGATAATAAGGCTTATTACAGAAGGGGGATATAGGATGCAAGGGGCCATTGAATGGAAATTGGAGTATAAAAATAGTATTGGTCCATATGATAAATTTTTAAAAACTATTTTACTACAACTACTAACACTCTCTATTTACCTTTACAAAATTATTTTTAATGTACTTAAATAACTCATCAAATAAATTGTTTGTAAATTATTAAGAATTTCCGTGCAAAGTACTGTGTAAAAAAATTTTTGCGTTACAACTGCACTCCCAAATAAGGCTAATAAACATAACATTTATATAATTAAGCAAAAAAAAAGAAAAAGAAAAAAAAACGTAAAAAATACAAACCAATCAACAAATTCAATAAAAAACATGACTATATAGCAAGTAAGTATGTGTTCTTAATATATAAGTATCAAGAAGAGAAGGGTCACAGCTGTTTTCACTCATGGCCCATATTTAGTGACACAATGCCAACTAGCCCTAGCCTCTTATTACCTAGTTTCAAATTTTAAATGGGGGAAGATTATCTACAGTTTGAGGAATAACATTAAAATATAATATAAAACTTGACATTGCTATAAAGGAAGGTAATATAAATAAATAAAAAATAAGCACCGAATCAGTTTACACTTTTGTAATATTACTCAGTTTAAAATAAAATGGGAAATGTAATAAAACAAATAATTAACAGGTCTTTACTACAATCGTATATCAGCATTTGTAACTAGGTAATCATATGAAACATATGCTTAAATATTATACTAAATTCTCAATATTAAATATATGAGGGGGTTAGTTAAATATATTCTTATAAAGAGTAAGTATGAATTTCCTTCAAATAGCTTTTGTTATAATTTGGAAAATAGTGCAACAAATGCAAAGGACTTAAAAATGCAACAAGATTATGTTCTTAAGGTCATGAAATGAGTTAAAAGTTATCTAACCATTGTTTATAAACATCAAGATGTTTTAAGTGGGGATGGAGGGAAGAAATTAGTCTTAAACAAGGTATGTACTTGGTTTGAGTGGAGTAATCTTCCGATTGTTAAATAACAGCTTATGTTTCATGAAATGTGCATTTTTATTTCACTCAATTAAAATCAGTTACTGATAAGAATCACTGGAAAGACGAATGTAGAAAAGACCATAATTAATAATTGTTACAATCCAGTATTGTAAATTTTATTAAGCTTAAAACAAAAAACACAAAAAAAAAAAAAAAAAAAACAGAAAAAATAAACTCTGAAAATAAGGGTGAACTACAAGTGGGACATTCTTGCTATAAACGAAAATTTTATTCCATATAACAAAATACCCAAAGTATAAAAAAATATAAACCACAACTCATATTATAAAGCAGATATTACGTATTTTCATTATACAAAATGATCTTTGAACTGAAATAAATACTCAAAAGAAAATAAAGCTATATATTTTTACAACGTAAACGTAGTTGAATCGCTAAAATTATTATTCCAGAAACCAGTGTACAAAATTAGACTTATAAACAAGAATAACTAATCGCTGAAATAAGCATCCTAGTAACTATTAATAATGCTGGACAATGTCATTCTTAATATTTCTTCATAACATACAGGTTCACAGATTTTACAAGTATATATAAAAAGCATAGAACATTAAAAGTATTTGAATTTAAAAAAAAAAATACAATTATACTTTGGAAATATATCAGAAATATAATTACTGAAGCAAGTTTTAAATAAAAAATCACAATTTTTTAGTACTGGACAAGGAGACATTATAAAGAAAAATAGAACAAATTTGTACTTATTACTTCTCAATGTGTTCTAACAAATCCATTACATAAAACTCATATGAAAAATCAATAATTATGCATAGTTTGCTAAATTAAAATGTTAACACATGCAATGTGGAGCCACCTCAGGAGCAAGTACTTAACGACCCACTGGGGGTTGCTCCGTACCGATACGTGTAAATAAAACCAATATGGCAGAATTTGGAAACCTATAAGTGAAATAACCAAATTATAAACTTTTATAATCTACAACTCATATTAAATTGTGTGGATCTATATTATAATCTAAATCTATATATTAAACAGTACAATATTGGAGATAAATCACGTTTAACTTATAAATATGATTAATAAGTTAAAATCAATGTGGCCCCATAGTTGGGGGCATTAGTCACCTATGCTGAATTCATGTGGCTTTGTTACAAAAAAATGTGTATATATTGTTATATATTCACTTACTATAAATAGTAACCTGTATTATGCATTCTTTAAACTTTGAAAGAAAGATCACACATTACGTGAAACCAACCGATACATCCTACATAAAATTAAGAACTACATGCACATAAAATAAAATAAAAAAATTCTTATTTAATTAATTTCTAAACTTATTTTAAACAAATTAATAAACATCATTTATCACTACAAAGCTCATACTGAAATTGGGCAGGATCAAAACATAAATAAATAAATATATAATTTTTATAAACTTAATTCTACAAATCTTTCGAGCGTTGGATTAAGATGAATATGAATATGGATTAAGATGAATGAATTATATGTTATATTGCATTTTGACAAATATATATAAAAATGGAGCACCTCTATAGTCGTCATACCTACAAACAGGGTTTGAAATTAACTTTTATTTTCTAGGAAAGAGAATAAAAGTCAAATCAGGACTTTTACACTACTAATAAATAAATAAAAATCACATCATGACTTTTATATTTCGGACCAGAAAATAAAAGTCCTGATATGATCTTTATCACAATGATACCTAATATAAAAGTCAAAGCTTGATTTTCATTACTTAAGGTTGAATTTATTAGCTTTTTTATCGGATTTCTGCATATTGTTGTTCATTATTGGGTTAACCATTTTTATGGAAATCTTATAGGGTATAATAAATGACCTCATATCGATCTTAAGATCGATTATTAGATTATCAAGGCTGCTGATAATGAAAAAAATATCAATATACAACCTCAAGCTCGCTAAGGTATCGATTGCACTTATCCGATATTTACAATACTGGGGTCGATTTCTAGTTTAATTGGGGTGCTGATTCTGAAAATGATATAGATTTTTCGATTACGCTCTCAGGTATCGATTTATTTCAAGTTACGCGATATAAATGATATTGGGGTCCACTCATAGGTTATTTGAGGTGCTGAATTTGAAAATGATGTCGATTTTTAGATTATGCGCTCAGGTATCAATTTATTTCAAGTTACGCGATATAAATGATAATGGGGTCCACTCATAGTTTATTTGAGGTGCTGAATTTGAAAATGATATAGATTTTTGGATTACGCGCTCAGGTATCGATTTATTTCAACATACACGATATAAACTATTGGCAAATGACTAATTTTATGAAAATATTTAAAATATATGCAACTTATGACCACAATATCGTTATCATCGTGTAGGTTGTAATATATCGATACCTGAGCGCCTAACCATAAAAACTATATCATTTCCAAATTCAGCACCTTACATAACCCAATGCCGACTTTCATATCGTTTATACCCCTTAAGTAGTATTAAATCCATACCTGAGTGCGTAATCCGAAAATCGATATTATTTTCAAATTTAGCACCTCAAATATTCTATGAGTTGACCCCAATATCGCGTAAGTTCAAATAAATCGATACCTGAGCGCGTAATCGAAAAATCTATATCATTTTCAAATTCAGCACCTCAAATAACCTATGAGTGGACCCCAATATCATTTATATCGCGTAACTAGGAATAAATCGATACCTGAGCGCGTAATCGAAAAATCTATATTATTTTCAAATTCAGCACCTCAAATAACCTAAGAGTGGACCCCAATATCATTTATATCGCGTAACTTGAAATAAATCGATACCTGAGCGCGTAATCGAAACATCTATATCATTTTCAGAATCAGCACCCCAATTAAACTAGAAATCGACCCCAGTATTGTAAATATCGGATAAGTGCAATCGATACCTTAGCGAGCTTGAGGTTGTATATCGATTTTCTTTTCATTATCAGCAGTCTTGATAATCTAATAATCGATCTTAAGATCGATATGAGGTCATTTATTATACCCTATAAGATTTCCATAAAAATGGTTAACCCAATAATGAACAACAATATGGAGAAATCCGATAAAAAAGCTAATAAATTCATCCTTAAGTAATGAAAATCAAGCTTTGACTTTTATATTAGGTATCATTGTGATAAAGATCATATCAGGACTTTTATTTTCTCGTCCGAAATATAAAAGTCATGATGTGATTTTTATTTATTTATTAGAAGTGTAAAAGTCCTGATTTGACTTTTATTCTCTTTCCCAGAAAATAAGAATTAATTTCAAACCCTGCCTACAAATGATCCTCCACAAAAAATAATATATAAATGGCAAAAGAGGGCTAAAGACATCCATCATTTTTTATACATTTTTAAGACCTGATAATGATATTCATCTTAATTCATGTTTGTTCATTATAAATAAGTTAGGAGATAATCCATGCTTAAGGCTTAGTTTGTTTAGAGATAATCACACCATATATACGATAATATTATTGATTTTATATAAATGGTGTATCCCAGATGGCTATAGATAAAAGAGCCAGCAATTCTACAAATTTCCAACTATAAAGTTATGCCCTCTCTCCATAAAATATAAATAATATTGTCTATTAATAATATACTATTTGGTCAATTATGCAAAATTTGAGAACATTACAATGTTATAACTGGGCAAACAAAAAAGGAGAATAGAAAATAGTCTCAAAATATTATCTTGCTATTTAGGGTAACTGTACCAATAGTTGATAGGTTAAGAAAAAAATATTAGATTATTGACACTGTTTACTAAAATATTGATGTTAGGTGATTCTTTCTTATTAATTTAGTTAGGCCAATCCCTCTAGAAAACTGGGAATACAATATCCTATGGTCTACATTTATGGCTTTTATAAAAAATGATTTCTTTGAACCTTCTAAAATGTGCCAATAGTTGACACATCAAAATGGAAAGGTTTGGAATATTGACATTTATTGTGTCAATAGTTGACACTTACATTATTTTTTAATTCTCAAGGAAAATATTAGGTAATAAGGACTGCAATAAAAGTTTATCATTTTTTATTTATAAACTGTTCAAAATTGAAACGAAACATATAAAATTTCCACAATTTAATTACTTTACATATACACTTATAAACTTAATAGACTAATAAGAAAAAATATTAAACTGGAAAATGAGATCATCCAATTAAGAATAATACAGATACTATATAACAACAATCATTTTAAATTAATCTACCTCAAGTGGGAAACTAAAATGGTAACTTTGCTGTCCATCCATGTATCGCAGATATAATATCACATGATGGGACTGTGCAACATCTATCAGTGTTAATAAAACTTTTTTTCATCCGATTGCATGGTTGTAAAAGTAAAACCAGAATCTCTAATTCACTGGCAACTTTAGTAACTTGAGCCAGACATTTTTTATGCTTAATATATATAATCTCTTATTTGAGAACCCAAATATTATAAATTTCCCTTCATCAACACTTAAACTACCTTGCTCCTCCTCTTAAAGAAATATTCCTTGATCAACATTAATTCTCTGCTCCTGCTCTTGGGGATCTAAGCTTTTCTGATTTTCTTTCTCGTCCCAAATTTCTGGTTGGGATAGTATGGTTTCGTCTACTTCCAGTGCTGCAGCATTTTCAGGTATCTCCTGATTAACTGAATTTTTCTTAGGTTTATTTTTGAATATCTATTTACAACAACTATTTACAACATCTATAATTATTATAAGGTTATTATAAGTTGTATTATTCAATCCAATCAACTATTTAACTTTACGATATATTTTATTTCCTAATAAAATAAAATTTTTATAATTTCCGACTGTTACAATTGCTACTTAATTTAAAAAATAAACAAAACAAGATTATGTCAAATAAAGCTGAGGGGTCATTCCATGTCAAATCAACACACTGATTCAGACTTGATGTCTCAGATTTTCATGATTTTTGGTATACAGCAATACATCATAGACTTATGAAAAAATACAAAATTTCAGTTATATAGCACAATTATTTTTGAAGTTATTAATTTTTAAAGATTTAAATTTTTATGAAAAAAATTCAGGTTTTGCTACCTTTAGATGCCTATGGGCTGGCAACCAGTGATGATATAAACCTAGGAGTGGTCTCATTTTAAAGCTGTTGAATGGGGCTTTAATATGGCATGCCACAAGATAGGGGTTACAATTTCAAAAAATAAAAAATTTAAACTAAATTTTGAAATTTAAATTTCTCAAAAAGTGGCAATTTTAAAAATTTCAAAACATTATCAAAAATAGTTTGCAATGACTTAGTCCAAACAGCAAAATTCTATCATGGGATCTCAATGGGATCAGGAGGTACGGGGCTTCAGAAATACACATGTTTTGGAAATAATGTATCAAATTAGTAAAAAAAAATTTTTTAATTTCCTATTTTGCTATGCAGTGTGTAGGACACTATTAAATTAATAAAATACAATGATTATTTTATAGTACCACATTTGGAAACCCCTCTTTAAAAGACTGAAGCTGAATTAACTGAAGCTGATTGGCCTAAAAGTCGAGGGAAATACCCTTTTTTCACAAGGTACATTACACATTTATAGGCAGTGTAGCATCTGAGTTATTCATTTGCTTGTAGGAAATTCATTTGGCGGTTCCTATGATATTTTATCTTTAGAACACAACCTAACACACTACCACACATATAACACATAACCACACACACTACCTTTTTGATTTTGAATCATTTCTTGACCACTTCAGGTTAGCATCCAGGGCAAGCCTACAAGGACCAAATTATGGATGCAAGGTAACTGCTTGAATGGTCACATCAGAACATATCTAACATAGACTTTGTATTTATTAACATTGAAGAATAGAATAAAGCTGATGAACAACTGGCCAATCGCTGCAATACAGTGGTAACTATATCAGGCACCCAGAGATTTCATGCCTACATACCTCTCAACTGTGGAACCAAATTTAATATGAAATTATTTTCTTCTGCAGTTGTTTCAAGTGTATTTCTAGTTGTTAAGGACATACAACAGATGTTGGTGGGTATGTAACATCAAACTATGGTGACACTTAGTGGTTGAGTTATGTTGTGGATAAAGATGAAGATTCCAGTAAAGTGCAAGTTACATTCCTCCATCCTTCAGGTCTGTCACCCTCATTTATATATAACACTCCACCTGATACACTGTGGATACCTTTTGCAGATATGATATGTAAAGTAAAACCCACCACAGAAACTAACCGAACATACAGTTTACCAAACAGTGAAGTGAACAACAAATGTGTAGGTATCTTCCGACAATTGATGTCTCGATGAACTGATTTGTTAACTTTACTCATAATATTAGATTGTCATAAGTGTCTATATGACCTTTGCAGTATTAAAAAAATGTGAAAATAATAGCCACTGCTTGTTTAATTGTAATGTGTTGCTTGTTTCATTCAATAAACTATTTAAAATTTTCAGAAACGATACTGATTCTGGTATTTTTCACAAAATGTTTATTTCTGAAGCCCTGTGTCATCTGATCCCATGTAGATCCCATTATAGAATTTTGTTATTTGGACTAAGTCATTGCAAACTATTTTTGATAATTTTCTGAAATTTTTAAAATTGCCACTT
This sequence comes from Aelia acuminata, assembly GCA_911387785.2. Taxonomy (NCBI): domain Eukaryota; kingdom Metazoa; phylum Arthropoda; class Insecta; order Hemiptera; family Pentatomidae; genus Aelia; species Aelia acuminata. The sequence goes on along the minus strand of OU426980.1, from coordinate 92,991,727 downwards.
TTTGAGAAATTTAAATTTCAAAATTTAGTTTAAATTTTCAATTTTTTGAAATTGTAACCCCTGTCTTGTGGCATACCATATTAAAGCCCCATTCAACAGCTTTAAAATGAGACCACTCCTAGGTTTATATCACCACTGGTTGCCAGCCTATAGGCATCTAAAGGTAGCAAAACCTGAATTTTTTTCATAAAAATTTAAATCTTTAAAAATAATTGTGCTACATAACTGAAATTAGGTATTTTTTTCATAAGTCTATGATATATTGCTGAATACCAAAAATCATGAAAATCTGAGACATCAAGTCTGAAAATCTCCCAAAATTGTGTTGATTTGACATGGAATGACCCTGAGGCTATGCATGGGTGTCAAATATAAACACACACGATGTCAACTTTACAAACAGAATATTCCACTAGTTGACATGTTGGAACGGATAGTTGGCACTCCTGTCAAACATTGGTTAGGATGGAGCTAGATTAGTGATTCCACTACCGATATTAAACCCAGATATTTTTCAAATCAAGCTAATTATTTTAAACTATCAGTTTCATCAGAGTAAAAAACACCAATAGTTGACATCGATGTCAACTATTGAAATTAAGGATTAATTTTTGTTCCAATAGTTGACACCCACATTTAAGCCCTAAAACATTATATAAATAAATCGAAAAGCATATCAAATGATTCCCACGAACTTAATGAATATCATGAAAGTAGTTAAAAAATAATTGAACACAAATAAACGAACTAAAAAGCTTAGTTAATATGACATACCACCTTAATGAAACAGGGAAGCAGAAACCACTTGTTAAGGCCACTAGAAAATTCTCCATTATAACCTCTCACAATTAAGTTTCAGTTTTCATCACACTAATGCAGATGGCAGCACAGCCAACTAGTAAAACTTGGGAAATTACTGCCAAATTTTTAACCAAGAAAATCTACCATGGATCTTATTATTCACGCTTTTTTTTTTTATTATTCAACTATTGGAGCACTGTCAACTTATGGTACAGTTACCCTACTTGAAATTATTAAATTGATTGTATCCTGTTGCAGTCTCAGAATATATTTACTTATGTTTTTACATTGCGGTGGATGTTAAATGACTTTATTTGAACACCTTCAGTTAAAGTGTGTAATTCTAACATGAATACCTATAATTATAAGTACCGTAAAACGAGGTGACATTGTGACTAATGGGGTGACTTTGTGACAAGCCTATTTTTCTATAGTTTTTGAATTTGACCTTAGAAAGAATAAGGTTAGGCAATTCAATGTACTTGTCAGTTGGTCAGTAATGTGCTGCAACCTACTGGCCACATATAACTTCTTTCATTCCATTTACCATGGTGCTTTATTTGATATATGTTTGATTGTTTTCATTTAGTTGAAACTTTGAAATAAAGCACCATGATAAATGGAATGAAAGAAGTTATAGAGGTCCATATGTGGCCAGTAGGTTGCAGCACATTACTGACCAACTGACAAGTACACTGAATTGCCTAATCTGATTCTTTTTAAGGAGGGAAATTCAAAAACTATAGAAAAATAGGCTTGTCACAAAGTCACCCCATTAGTCACAAAGTCACCCCATTAGTTACAATGTCACCTCGTTTTACGGTATTTCAGTATTTTAAAATTTTAATTTTTATTTTAAAACAATAAAATTTAATTAAAATATCTCAATTTATTATACCAATAAAACTTTATCAATGGTTTTACAAAACCACAGTACTGGTACTTTCAGGTTAGAAAGTTTCCCATCACCTTTTCACATCCGGGCTTTGGACCGGCAATGGCAGGTTTTAAAACTTAATTTTTTTTTCAGTCAGACAATGAAGAAGAATTAATAACTAATTCTTATTTCAGTACCTGACAAAGTATATTTCAGAAAAATTAACAGTCATATACAAAAATTAATCATGTCATATTATTCTTCCATAATTTATATTACAATAGATTTAAAATTGTTGGTAGCAGAACAGGTTTGTGTGTTTAAAAATTAATGCATGGAGAAAGAGAGAGAGAGAGAGAGAGAGAAATACTTTATTGATAAGTAGTGCTGCCCTACTTCATAGGATTGCTAGACACACAGCATACTAATCCATCCGTTTGGACATTAAATTTCCTATTTTTTCGTTCCATTTTTGGTCTTCTTTTCTTTTCCTTCCAATTCCAGACCCAAGGAGTCAAGAATTATGCTTTCGGCCAAGATCCCTATATCACCTGTTGCGACCCCTAGGTCTTCTAGGAAGCAATATGTAGATCTCGGAATTGATCCGCGAGACCCGAACTTTTTTCTTTTAAGAAAGGGATACACTTTTCATAGATCTGTTTTTTTCCCTTTCAACTGCACCCGCCTGATCGAGGTCATTGCCCTCATATCTTACCGTCGGATCAAGGATCAGTGCTGTCCTTCCTGTCCTGGGGAAGGCTACAATATCAGCATACCTTACTGATCCATCGGAGTCAATGCAATGGACCTCGTCGAAGCATGTGTATTCCCTTCTTTTAAGGAACCTCATTAGTTCTTCTTTGACCCTATGGTGTCGGCGGGTTATGAGGAGGGAGTTATTGGGGCATTTTCCCAGCGCATGGGCCGGTGTTTCAGACTGCCGCATTTGCGGCATTTAATTTATAATTACAATTGCTATAATTCATCAAGGATCTTTAATGGTACTCTTTTCCAGTTGAAAAAATATCAGAACTTCGCCACAATATTTTAGAACATACAAAAATTCTATTTATAAAATTTGGAGCCTATTCTAAAAAAATAAATAAAAACAGAATAAGGTTAATTTAGAAATTGAGAAAAAGCTTTTCTCGATTAAGCTACTTTAAATAGAAGTAGTACTACTTCTATATAAAGTAGCTTTTCTCTTGTAAAGTAAACCTTTTCAGCAAAATGTGATTAAGTTCATGGTAATTGCAAAATTTTGATTAGAATTGATTTTTTCCTAGGAAACTTATACGGGAATCAATTAAAGCAAGTACCTAAAAGTCTAATAGATACTGCAAGTCAACAGATCCAGAAAAAAATATAAAATATGAGAAACTTGTGAAGCATCTAAACCATTCCATTTGGAACTTGAAATAAAACAAGGTGATAGCTTGAGCCCATAAGATTCACAAAAGAGGGATACCCTGGATATCAATTAAAAAGTGATATTTAAGGGCAATCCACACAAAATGCTATATACAGGGTGCGCCAGAGAAACTTACTTATTTGAAAGGTCAATAAAAATAAAAGTACTTCAGTTATTGTTTTAATTCTTTTTTTATTTTAGAATACAAAGTTCCTAGTTTTTTTTCATGCAGTCTTGAAAATCACATCCGTTAAATGGCGACCCCCATTGTGCAAACACTGATTAAGTCGATTTCTGAAGTTCGTCTCCACTCTTCACAGCATATCAATCGGTATGTTCGCAATGGCGTCGCGAATGTTATTCTTAAGATGAGCTATGGTCCGTGGTCGATCGACATAAACCAGGAATTTCAAATAACCCCATAAAAAAAAAAAAAAATCACGGGGAGCCAAATCTGGAGAACGGTGCCGGTCATGGGAGATCGCCTCAGACAGACATGAGACGGTCGGGGAAATGTCGCAACAAATCCATTGAGCCTCGTGCTGTGTGTGCTGTGGCTCCATCTTGTTGAAACCACACTTCCCTAATGTTCATTTCTTGGAGGCTTGTGTTTCGTACTTTATTTTGGTACTTATCTCTAAGCCACTGCTTGCGGGCCTTATCTTAAGCCCGGGCATAGTACGGACCAGATTGCGCTTAGCCTTAGTGAGTAATAGATGTACCGCGACAAACTTGGACAAAATCGCCTACCTCATATCTCTCCGCGAACTGCCAGGGCGTCGAGAGGATCTAGATTTCCTTCGAATATTCTGAAATATTATAATTAACTTAATATTGCACCTATTTATAGAATATCGTTATCAAATTGAAAGGAGCCTAATTATTTTGTTTTAAAATCAAACATTTTTTATTTAAAGCGTTTAATACTTTAAAATATATATATTTTTTTCTATACTTCCACAGTAGCTAATAAAACCAGAAGAAATTGTATTAGGAATGAAAGGATAAGAGGACTTAGGCATTAGATTCTGCAATAAAAGACAGCTAACTCAAAAGTCGACTGAGGAGGTCCAGACATGTATGCAGGATGAGTTAGGACTAAGACGACGTGAAAGGAGTTGAATGCTACACCTTCAAGCACTGGACCATGAGGAATACCCAAGATTAAAAATAGTGAATATGTCTGCAAGCAGGGATAAAAAAGAGCCTAAAATTTAATTCAAATAAGACAGCTCACACAAGACAGGCTAAAATGGATTAGCCTATATGTATCACCAACAATCAAAACATATAAAAAAAGGCATACATTTGATAAAAACAGAATAAGATTAATTAACAAAGAAAGAAAATGCTTTTTTTCTATAAAGTATAACCATTTAAGGGAAATAAGATTAAGTTCAATAATGCACAAAATATAATGTAACTGGAAAATTTCTTTTAGAAATTAATACTGCACGATATCAATTATATGAACTTGTACAACTATTTGGTAATTCCTTCTAATACTCACCATTTTTCCATTTTGAGAAAACAAGAGGTCAATTGATCACAAGTAACAAGAGTTTATTTACTTTTATAGCCAATGAAATTTATATTTTTAAAAATACCTATATGCATTACCCGGTTTATTGGAGATCATTTATCAATAAGAAAAAGTAAATCCCAAACTAAAATAAAAGATTCCACCTATCCTCAACTTTTATTAACACTACAATATACAATATAATATATGTAGCTTATCATGAAAATGATAGTGAGCCAAGTAAGTAAAATAAATAGTTAATGTCTTGAACCAAATTTAATGTGTGATAAACAAAATCAATAAAAGCATCTCAACTGTCATCATAAAAACAACTGTTGAGAAAACAAGATTATTCCTATTGCTAAAAGTATATCTGAAAATTTTAATAGTAATCTTATGAATATTTTTTTCTTAAGGTTAGAAAATAGTTGACTGTTGTTAGTAATATAGGGGAACTGGCTGGGGGTGCAGTCATAAAGAACTCTATACAAAGATAAGTCCTAACAACAACTCCATCGATCATTTCCACAACATAATTTTTTCTTAGGAAAAAAAATACTACAATAGGATTGTTAATTTCAAGGAATTATAAGATTATATAATTTATATATCCTGGTAATATAAGAACCTAAGCACCTGGTTAAGTGTTAAAAAAATAACATTTTAAATTAATAATAACACATTTAGTTAATTTTACATTTTATAGATTGAGTTTTTGATTATTATTATATGATTCTATGATTATTATTGATTGATTATTATATAAATGAGTAATTAATCCCTATAAAATAAAAAAGAATCTGTGAAAAGGAACGATCCAACTAAAATACCAAAAAGAGCTAGAGAAACAATCATTTTTTTAAATTACCTTGACCCTACACTATAAGTTCAAAACATCCTATCCTACAATAACCTTAATAAATGTTCAATTAATACAAATAGACCTGCTGCTTGGGACTTCATAACAAGCCTCTTGTCTAAAATCTATAACAAGGGAAAAAAAACAACACGGAAACAAGAAACAGTAGTTAGAATACAATTTGAACATTTACAAGACGAACACTCTGAACTTCTAATTTAACACAAAACCCATTTTTATATCCGATTTTACCAATCCAAAATTTTCCATATATCCTATATGTCCATATTTTATAATAAATAAAATTATCCTAAGAGAACTCAATACTCCATTTGCAGTCAATTTCTCCTTAAAGTGATACAATGTTTTTAATTTCAAACTCTTCAGCTGCCCAAACCCTCTAGTTTGTAATCATTTATCCTAAACTATTCCAGACAACCTTCCGAGGTGAATCTACACCTCTGGATCTCAGAAGTTAAAATAATCATCAAAGCACTGCCCAAAGGCAGTTACTTTACAAGTTTCTTTCATGACTTTTATTAATTATACTATTATGGTGCTGTATGTTTTAAGCTATATTTCAATAAACATATAATAAAAAAAATAACATGAAACTTAGAAGTATACAATTAATCTGTATGGATATTTATAATGCAGCAAGCAACCAAAAACATATTTAAAAATAATTTGAATGCAATAATAACAAAACAAAATTATAAAGAATATTACATTGAAAAAAATAATTTTAACTATTTTTTTCAAATAACTACGTATAACAGAGTATGATTATATGAAATATATTATTGATTGTTCATTAACAAATACTAGAACATAAATCCTACTTTAAAGCAGTCATAAAGTATAACACAAAGGAAACAAAAAAAGCATCATACCAATCGCTTTGGTTTTTCCTACCCTAAATCTTGACATTCTTAAGCTACATACGTACATAGTCAATATCGGCCCAAAATTGATAGAAAACCAGTCCCTGTCAAAACAAAATAAATACAACCATAACCTAACGGTAGGTTCCTTACCAATAACCTCCTACAAGTAGCAAGAAACATGGTTACAAAGAGGTTTAGTTAAATGATCTATGAAATGAAATATCATTTTATTATCCTGGGACTGATGTACCTTAAGACAAATAATCAATACATAATAAAAAAAACATTCCAGTGTGGCCATACATTTATTTAAATATTTAAAAAAAATATTGGAAATAATACAAGCGAGTAAAATGAAAACAAAAATAGTATAATAATTACACATGAATAATCGGTAAAGGTACTGAAGAGCGGCTGCTGGGCATGGCCTGTTTTGAGAAGTTATGTGACCGTGATGTTATCGGACTCCCGCTCGCTCTTCAGAGATAAACAAACCCCCAAAAGGGTCCTTTTCAGTGGAGATCGGGCCTTAGTGAACCCTTAGTAAGCCGCACTTCAGTAGTACCGAAATAAGAACATAAAAATTAGTTCTTCCAGTATCTTTATTCTGTAACTGTAAATTCATGAAGTCTTTGGTACTGGTTCTGAAGAATGGCTCCTGGACGTGGCCTGTTTTGAGAGGTTATGTATCCGTCATGTTATCGAACTCTCATCGTGTTGTTTTTTCTGTTAAAAATGCCTTGATTAGCTTTAATAGATTCCAGCTTTCGACTCCGGAGGTTATGTGACCGTCATGTTATCGAATTCCCATTGTGTTTTTTTCTGTTAAAAAATGCCTTGATTAGCTTTTTTAATAGATTCCAGCTTTCGACTCCGGAGGTCATGTTATCGAGCTCCCATCGTGTTTTTTTCTGTTAAAAAATGCCTTGATTAGCTTTAATAGATTCCAGCTTTCGACTCCCGCTTGCTGCGTTCGCTCATCAGAGATAAATAAGGTTGGTGGGGGCAAATACCCGCACGGGGCAAAGACACGCGGTAGGGTTTTGGAGGGAAATTTCGCAGTTGTCACTTTGTCCACTAGGCACCTGGTTTTTGTTGGTATCCCCCAATAGCACACCAAAATTGGCGGCAATAGCTTCAATGTTGACCGAGAAAATGCGGTAAGTTTATTTTTCTCAGTTCTCATGTAATATTTCTTCTTTTTTTAAGTCAATTATTTCAAAGATGGTTCGAGGTATTTCTGAAGACAAACTTACAGCTATTAGCCCCTTAGTTAAGCTTCATGTTTGTGTTTCAAATAACTTCTTAACAATGCTGAATAGGATTTGGAAAAAATCATAAAGCCAAAAAAAAAAAAAAACTTCTTAACAGTTGTTTACACTGTTGGAGGAGTCGTGATTTCGGAAGAGTGAAAATGGGGCAAAGCCCCGCGCTCTAAAAGGGGCAAGTCCACGCAGTCCTAAAAGTGCGGGGACTTGACCCTAGTGTTCAATGGTGAATTCCTTGTTCATTAAGAGGCAAAAAGGTTAAACGTCTGTCAATGAGAAAATCACGCAAGCAAGTGTTGCCAAAAAAAATTAAAAGAGCAGGGTTAAATCTAGCTCTTCTGAGTCAGAAGGTGCGATTTCCCTACATAACACTAGTTCGGATTTTGACTCATTTCTTTCAGATTTAGATAAGGAATCCACAGAAGATGAGGCGACAGCAACTTCACTACTTGCAGTAAAGAACTACGTTCTCGTTAAAGTCGAGGTTAAAAAGAATAATTCGTTCCATTGTTACGTCGGTATAAAGTTGTGTTTTATAAACGACTTCGGGATAATTTAAAATTTTCTGAAACGAAAGAAGAAGTATTTGTTGATAATTGTAGGGGAAGGGGTATTATTATTAATTCAAATACTATCCTTCACACCTAATATTCGCTGATTCATTTTATTATTTTCCTATGTAAATAATAACTCTGTTTTGTTGCTTAATCATATGTTCAATATTCAATTGAAAAAAAAATTAATATCACTGAAATTGATTAATGAGTTTAGAAAAACATTTATTGTTGCACACAAAACAAAATACAATGTTTAAATATTAACAGAATAATAACAAAGGAAAATTCTTCCACAAGGTAAAGAAGAAAAGAAAAAAAAACTTATGTATAGTTTATCTAAAATTAACCAATACAAAAAAAAAACTGTGAATTTTAACCTAAAGTAAACTAAAATAGATAAACAAATGTAACTAAGTTGTTTTATCTTTTCTAAAGAAGTGTTTCTATTTAAACAAAATCAAAATATAAACTTAGTGTCTTCAAATTACAAAAATAAACCTTTTGTTGTAGACCGATGTTTAAATGGAGGTCGCCAGGGCGATAAATGAAGGCCGGGCCCGGTGGTAGGGTTGGCTCTCTGGTGGTGTTCCAATAAAAAAATTGAGAAGATGCATTAAAGTTTACTTTGTGCACTATTGAACATAACACTTCACCCTAACACTCGAGACTGGAAAGGCACGTGGCGTCAGCTGTTTTTTAACTAACTAATTAACACCACCTGGTGTTATAAACAATGCGCTTATTTACGTTCTATTGTTAAATAAACATAATTGAAATTAAATTTATTTTAAATAAAATATAACTACTTTATGCTGACATAAATTTAAATTATATTCTAAAAATAAAAATAAAATAAACTTTTATTCAGGCTTTAACAATAATAAAGATGTTGTAATGAAATTATCTACTAAACCGACAGAAAGCAACAGCGCTAGGTTTCACAAAATGATATCGTTCGTCCCATCGACCTGTCCCAGTTCATTATCCACTGATATTTATATAGAATTACCCTGTATTTAGTAAAAGTATTTTTGTACTGTTATTTCATAAAATATATTTTTAATTCAAAAGTTCACAGATGCTTTTCGTTGTATTTTCCCGCAAAACCTTTTATCAGGGCAAAGCCACACACTGCGGGTCTTTGCCCCATATTTTGGGGCAAAGACCCGCACTTATTTTTTCAACAAAAAGTTGAATTTCCGGCGACGTATTGGTGCAATCTGGTTTTTATTATCATTTAGCTGGCATTCAGCTAATTCCGAGATCTAACTAACCTTTGCTTAAACTAAGCAAACTAACCTTTCCCCTTTCCTTGAAAAATGAAAAACTGAAAAATGCGGGTCTTTGCCCCCACCTACCCTAAACCTCCAAAAGAGTCCTTTTCAGTGGAGATTGGGCCTTACTTTGAATGGCGCCTTAGTGAACGGCGCGGAAGCCACTGTTCAGAACTAGTAACGTAATTTTAATATCATTACCTTACACATACCTCTAGTGATGCCAAAAACTAGTATTTTACAATAACAGGTACAACCAGACCTGTTCCAAAGAAATACCTGTTCCAAATACCTGTTACAAAATACCTGTTACTATTACCATTTAATTATTCTAGATTCTCATTTACCGAGTGTTCACAGCTGTGTAGGGTATATTTGTTTTTATAAATACGAATAAGAATTTATTATTAAATGATTTTTATGTGATTTTCCTTTGCTGCTGTGGCACATATTTTCAAATTTTTGTTTCTTTTATGCCTGTTCTGGTGCAATATGGTTGGTTTTGATGAGATCCCTTCGATGAAATTATATGTATACATATTAGTATATGTAGTATATAAAAATATGTATTTTGGATCCAGCCATGATGGTGCCAAGTAGATTTCATTAATTATGAAAATAATGCATTGGAAGCAGGCATTGCTTTATGAAGTTCCCCAGACAGTCGGCAAGGTTCAATAAACACCGTCTTGTCAACTTAGGGCCATAACTAAAATATTTCAACTTTTTCATAGAGGAGGGGGAAAACCCGGTAAAGCGAACTTTACCTCTTTGAAAAACAATAAATATAACGTTGGACATCGTCTTTTCTCTCTTTTTCCACAATTCACATTTAATCAAATGTTCTGCATCCATAGTTTCATTATAATTATGTGAAGTTTCCGGTTTAGCGGTACATTCACTATTTTAGGCTCCATGATGCATTGTCGATACCTGACAATTTTTTTTATTCATTTTTTTAGTTTGTAGGAGGTAATAGCTTTGTTATTATAGGTTAAAAAGGGGGGGGGGAATAACACCCATATTTTCAAATCGATAGAATTACCATTTACCCCATATATAAAATTACTAAAATATGTAGTGGCGACGTTATAAAAAAAATCTACACAAACAAATGCACTTATTCAAAACGTAGTGACTTATACCATTCGTTTTTGATGGTTAATTAGACGATATAGCAAGTGCGTCGGTATGATTTCTTGTAGGGGGGGGGGGCGGCCGGTAACATTTTCGTCCAGGGGGAGCAGGCTGGTAAAATTCTTCATGTCGAAGTATTTTGACCTTCTAAGGCTCAATTAATTGTTCAAATAAAACTTATTGATATTTAGAAGTTAAAATCATTGATAATAAAATTATAAGTATTCAGTTGTATATTAATTGCATTCACCTGTATGACACTGGTTGCTTTAATTAAATGCAACATCTTTGAATAAGTACCCAATGCAAAAAAAAAAAAAATAAATAAATAAATAATTGAGCTGTTACTAAATATGGTAAGGGAGCCGATTTTTCGCCTTAAGCATTTATATTTTTTTTTTTTTTTTGCAGTGGGTAGTTTTTCAAAGATGTCGCATTTAATTAAAGCAACCAGTGTCATACAGGTGAATGCCAATTAATATACAACTGAATACTTATAATTTTATTATCAATGATTTTAACTTTTAAATATCAATAAGTTTTATTTGAACAATTAATTGAGCCTTAGAAGGTCAGAATAGTCTTGAATATGTGAATGTATTTAATAATAATAATAAGTGTATTTAATAGTAATAATGAGTGTATTTAATAATAATAATGAATTAAAATGAAGAAGAAAATAAGAATAAGTCCAATAGAATTCAGTTCAACTGTCAATGTTATTGGAATGTTGTTGTTATTAACTAGGGTGAAAATAATTAGTAAAATAATATTATTTTATAAAGAGATGGGAAACATCTGAATAAAAAGAAATGCTCTGATTTCTACCATAAGGGGATCTAGGGGAAGGGATTGTTTTGTTATTTACCGACGGCATTTAAATTTACTAAATGCAAGCTACTTAAATATAAATAATATGTAGATAGAGTACACTCCCTGACAAAATTATAGGCCACCCCTCATTATGTTAGTTAATATTTTATAGGAATCCAATTCGTCAACCAAAACAATTAAAGACCGTTGTAAACACACATATACTTAAAAATAATTCATTGTATTGGGTTCTGATAGTTAATGTTTATGGATTAGGTAAAATGTCAATATTTACATGCGCCAAAATTATAGGCCACCATCAGTTTTTATCAAAATCTAGAAGTAATAAAGTGTTGAAATACATATTAACTGTTACTTTAACTTTTAATTTCACCCAAAAATCAATTGTAATAGTTCAAATAAACATGCCAAGGGGGAAAGTGTTGTCGGAGAGTGAGAAGGATGTTATTAAAACGTTACTCGAAAAAAATTGGACAATTTCGAAAATTGCTCGCACTTTGAATAGAAGTAGGCACGTTATAAGGAATTTTGTTAGGCTGGGTGATGATTATGGCCGAAAGAAGAGCACAGGTCGGCCCATGGCAACAACTGTCCGAGAAAGGAGAGCTATTCTACGCCAAGCATCCAACTCTTCTGCAGCTGCAAGGGAAATCTGTCAACAAGCTGGTGTTCAAACAAACCTCAGAAACGTCCAACGCTTTTTGCAAAAAGCTAGTAATTTAAAGCGGCTAAAACTAAGGACAAAACCACCTCTTTCAAAAGCCCACAAAGCCAACAGGAAGCGATTCGCAGAAGAACATGTCTCCTGGCGAAAGCGTTGGAAAAAAGTAATTTTTAGTGATGAAAAACGTTTTATTCTGGATGGACCTGATGGTTATCGATATTATTTTCATGATTTACGTAAGGAAAAAATATTTTTTAACAAGCGTCAGATGGGAGGAGGGGGCGTCATGGTTTGGGCTGGGATAGGGTACTATGGCAAGACTGAATTAATATTTTGTTCTCAAAAAATGAATGCGAAAAAATATCTAGAAATTATTCAGCAAACGATCATTCAAAGAGGAGAAGAGCTGACACGAGGGAGGTTCACCTTTCAACAAGAAAACGCACCTGTCCACACAGCGCGCATAGTAAAAAAATTTTTTGAGGCCAAAAATGTTTCAATTTTACCCTGGCCAGCCTGATCACCGGATCTTAACATTATTGAAAACTGTTGGGGAGAACTTTCTCGAGCAGCTTATGCACAAGGGAAACAGTTCAACTCCATAGAGGAACTCAAAACTTGCATAATGGAAAAGTGGGGCAATATTCGTCAAAAGTACATAAAGAATTTGTTTAAATCTCTTCCAAAACGATTGGTGGAAGTCTTAGAATGCAATGGAGGATCAACACACTACTGAATATGATAATTACACAGGTATTACTACTATTACTATAGTTATTAAAACTGCTGGCCTATGCTTTCGTCGCGGGGAATTTTCATGTTATGTTTTATATTTGAACCAGAAATAAATTTGTGCTATAAAAAATGTGTTTTTCGTTTGTTATTCCTTACTATAATATCATAAAATATTTTCAAAAGATCTTAGACCAATAGAGTAAATAATTACTGTAATAAATTGGGGTGGCCTATGATTTTGTCAGTTAGTGTAGCATAGCAGTTGTGAGAGAAAATATAGGTAAAAGAGCATGTCAATTCGCCACCAGGCCCCCGGCCCCCAGGGGCCCCGGGATGGCATGCAGATATGGGACAAAAGAGATATTAGATAACAGGTAAAAAATACTCCTCCAGCCTTGCCTGGCGGAGATAAGCAGTACTAGTAAACAAGTACGAAATAACAGGTACGGTGGGAAATACTCGATCGGGTCTGAACAAGCACGAAATACTCGATCTGGTCTAAAATACTCAATCTGATGTGAACAAGTACGAAATACTCGTACTCGAACTGGGGTGAACACGTACGAAATAACAGGTCCAAAATACTCGTAGTGGCCCAGCGCTGCCTGGCGGCAATACGCAGTACTAGTGAAGAAGTACGAAATAACAGGTCTGGTGTAAAATACTCGTACTCGATCTGGCCCGAAATACTCGATCTGGTGTGAACAAGTACGAAATAACAGGTCCAAAATACTTCTAGTGGTTCAGCGCTGTCTGGCGGCGATATGCAGTACTAGTGAAGAAGAACGAAATAACAGGTATAAAATACTCATAGTGGTCCAGCGCTGCCTTGCGGCGATACTCAGTACTAGTGAAGAAGTAGGATATAACAGGTCTGGTGTGAAATAAGGTATGTGAGATAACAGATATTAGTTATCAGGTAGAAAATACTCATATACTAGTCTTGTCCCCGCGTGGCGGCCAGTAGATTAGTCTATATCGTTTGGCATTTAAGCCGTACCTGTTATTTTTGAAAATCGATAACAGGTACAAAGTTGAGTTTGCACATACCTGTTACAAAATAACAGGTCCAGTATTTCCGAACCATCACTACATACCTCTATGTAGTGATTGGTGTTCCTGATCCTATGAATAAGAAGGTTTTTTCACTAAGCATTAGCGGTTTGTTGTAAATATCCCAAATTTGTTATGTTAGCACATTCTTATCAATGTGTCTTTCATATCATTTAAAATAATTTAAATGTTTTGAGTCTAATCTGCAAACCTATGTCATTTACTGTTTCGAAATTTATGAGTTATTGAATTTTAAAAATTTAAAGTCGGTGTCATTATTCTTATTGAACTGCATTTTTAAACGTTACGAAATGCATAATTTAGCAAGGTGTTTTTTCGTTTTTAATCTTTTAGCTTTTGGTATTTGCAGTCTACTACGTGGAGTACCAATACAAAGTGAGATTTTTTTTTTTTTAATAATCTGATATCTTCAATTAACTTTATATAACCACTGAATTAGTATACCTATCTTAAATACTACTGTGGATCTTGTTTTAGTTATTGACTTTCAATAATACTTTTTTATTTTACTATGTTGAAATAGAAACATTCAGTTATGTGCATAATCTTCTTGAAGACAAGGTTCAAAGTCTTTAAGGTACCATATTACAGTATCTGCAACAGCAGTAATCAAATTTCCTGATTAAAGTACACAGTATTGTTTGTTTCTGTTCTTATGTTTAAGTTTGTTCCCACCCCCTCCCCTGCAATTTTTCCCAAGTTATAACTGGACGTCGGACTCCACGTAACAGATAAGGGGACCGGGGGGGCCTTGACATCCTCGACAATACCTCTCCAATTCTCCCTGTCAGCTCCTCAGTTTATCCATTGACCTTCCGCAGATGTCATCAATCCATCGGAGCCTTGGCTTTTCCCTCCTCTAGCCTCCTGGTTTGCCTTATAACAGTTCTTTTCTGGAATCTGTCTTCTTCCTTTCTTCGACATGTCTAAGCTATCTTGTACATTTAGATTAACTATATCTGTCTAATTGTATAGTTCCCTTAGTTTTCTCTTTATTTGTTCTCTATTGGCCATCTATACATAATGGCCCAAAGACTTGACAAAGCCAATTTCTTTTCCAGATCTGAAGCATATGTTTGCATTCTTAGATCAGCACCTATGATGATTGGCCTCAAGATCATTTTGTAAATGACTAACATCTCATTCCATGATAAAATTAGAGTGAAGCTGTTCTGCTTCAAACTGTAAAAAGACAATCTGTTGCCTGGAACGGTTCTTTCTTATTTCCATTGTGATGTCATTTCAATGCCTCCCTATAGCACCAAGGTATTTTAACATTTCCACTTTCTTAAATGTGCAATGGAGTAGTTTTGGCTCCTGACACAGCAAATAATAATAATTGTATTCGAAAATTATAATCTATTGTATAAGATGAATTCTGCCCAAATCTGCTTTTTGGAACACCTTACTCCTATCAAGATGTTGCCGTCACGTATTAGTCAGAATGTAATTGTAAATCATTTCTTGAGGTTGCCAAATAATAAATATTAACTACCCTAGGTGAGAATTGACTGTAAAAGCTCAGAAATGTAAGCTGCTGGAGCCTTTGATGTATGCACTCAGCAATGATATTTTATACTATATATTACTTAATCATTTTCCTTAAAAATTTGTAATCTAACCTTTATTTTTTAAGTTTGTTATAATGTGTCAAAGATTATTCAAGTAGGAATCCCTTTGTTTTCTTTCATATTCAATTTCTTAATAGGATATCAGTAAAGCTCGGAAAACTGTGTCGCAAAAATTTGAAAACATATAATAAAAAATTATTCTTAAGATAGTTTGGAAAAACAAGTATAGTATAGGAGAGTAAATTTTAATACAAAACTTTCACTTTTACAAATTGTTTTCATAATATTAATTTTTGGCATACATTTTGGTAGAATAATGACTTTTTTTGTCTTTAGAAAAAAATAACTTAGGTAAATAAAAAATTAAACAAGTCCTGATTTTTTAAATTATAAATTTATAATTAAGGAGATCAATTTCTGATTTTTTTTTTTTTTTTAGCATCTGTGATTTCATCTAATATTATTTAAATGGAATTATTTGCTAATGTATCTTATATTTTGTGAACAATTAAATTGAAACAATGCTCTAGGAAAGACTTCCTGAGAGAGGAACAACTATTGTCTGGAATTATTTGCTCATTTTCTCTTGGATTTTTTTGTGAATTCCTACAATGCACATTGTCTTTCCGACCATTTTTGCGATGTGCATTTAAGAAAATTAAAATTTCAAACCCTCTCTTTTCTTTATTCAAAGTAATAAAAAAGCAAATTTATGCGACAAAACTGCAAAAAGTCCAATTTTGTGCAATAAGCCCCAAAACGTGCTATTCGTGCAGTATAAAACTTCATTAAAACATTGGGCCTAATTCGGATAAGTAGCGTGAGTTCGCGTCCTTCTGAATTACAAATAAAAAGGTACAATTGCATGGGAATCCGAGTTTTAGTTATCTGCTATTTTTTTTTATAACAACTGCTCCTTAGTTGTATTGTATATTTTACATTGTTTATTTAATTGAGTTGTATGTTTGTTTTTAGATTTTTTCAATCAAAATGGGTCTTTTCTGTGTAGTTGGGGTCTTCCTCTGCAATTTTCCTCTTCAGTTGAGATTGATTATTTAGTATTTATAATTTTAAAAGATTTTCTCCCAAGGAAGGTATGGAGATTGATTGACTCTCTTTTCTTCTGGATTTACTCGATTACTTTTTGGATTCTGTGTAAGGTTTACCATTGTGATCTTGACCCACCTGTAATCGAGGTTGGTAGATTGTTTCCCTGTAGAGGCGTTATACCTACTGGTCATCAACGCCTTTAATTTGGGAGCAGGAGATAATTGTTTTGATATTGGAACTTAACTTATTTATAATAATAATAAACTTGAGTTGAAGGTTTAAGACATTCATTTTTAGATATAAGGAGTTATTGAAAACAAAATGAATACAGTTATTATAGCTAGATTGATTGAATAAGTTATTGAGCCATAGTGTGGAGGAAAGATATAAGAAAATATTGATGATTGTAGGAACGCTTATAGTCTGGACTGTAGCTAAAATATTGAATCATTCCTTGATATCTCTAAGATAATTTATCAACTCTACTTGATCAACCTTTTAGGTTTGCCATCAAGGGACACCATTAATAATAAGAGAGATGTCTTATGATTATGAAGGAGGTAACTTAACATTTGCATATTTCAATTGACAACGATTGATATAGGTATTGTGATAATTTTAGTGAAAAAAGAAAAAAGAAAAATGATTTATTTGTGTGCTATAAAAATACATACACCTCATGATGTTTGAGAGTGTTGATGCACTAAAACCTTGGCGCTCAATCTGGTGATGAGGGTTGAAATTTATTTTGTGGTTGACAGATGGAACGATTCGTAATCTTTTCTCCCCTTGATAGAATAGGTTGGTCACCTGTTAGAACCCCCTTCTAGAGAGGTTGGTCACCTGTTATAATCCCCTTCTTTATGTTAATATAGCTTCAAAGGGGGGTAAAGTTGAGTGATTAAAGTGGCATATAAATTTGTTTGGATCAGGCAGAGCTGTATCAGAATAACTCATTAAAGTTCAGTCTTCTGTCTCAAAACTCACTTTTGTCTGAGCCATTATTTAGTTTTATCAAGCTCAACACAAGGCTTATTATGATTTAGCTTAAATATCTGATCAGATAAAATTTCTTTATTGTGCACTGGGTATAATTCTTGTATTATAACAAGTCATTGTGATAATGTTTAATAATGATAAAATAATAATGATATTTTTTTTCTTTAGGAGTACCCCTTTACGATCCTTCAAAAGATTTTTCCTGTTTTGATGGAAGTATTTCCATCCCAATCACTTATGTAAATGATGACTTTTGTGATTGCCTTGATGGATCCGATGAGCCTGGTACATCTGCTTGTCCAAATGGAACATTCCACTGTGAAAACAAAGGTTATGTTTCTGAATTTATTCCATCATCACGTGTGAATGATGGGTATTGTGGTAAGTAATGAGGTCAAGCTAACAATGTGTTTTGTATTTTTTTTTTTAATGTTTTCTAATTTGGACACATTAGGATATTATTAGTCAAATCAGGATAAAATAAGTATAATTTATCTTTAGTCTGATTAATTTTAATTAGTCATTTATTTGAAGTTTCTATTTTCATATTCAAATATTTCATCATCATCATCATCTAACGGCGCTATGGTCCTTGCAGGACCTTGGCCTCCTCCACTACTCTTCTCCACTCAGACCTGTCCTCTGCTGCCCTTTTCCATTCCACAATGCTGAGAGTCCGAAGATCATCTTCTACGTCCTGCAGCCAACGCAGTCTCGGCCTACCTCTCTCCCTTCTTCCACCTGGGTTCCCTTCCATTATCATTATTGGAGGGCGTTCGTTGCTCATCCTCTGTACGTGGCCTAGCCATCTTATCCTTCTCTTCTTTATGGTGGCAACTATGTCTGGTCCGTTGTACAAGTTCTTTAACTCTTCGTTAGTCTTCATTCTCCAGAGATTCCCTTCTTTAGTCGGGCCGTAGATTTTTCGGAGAATTTTTCTTTCCCAAATATTAAGTAGTCTTTCCCCACTTATAGTAGGCGTCCAGGATTCGCTACCATACGTTACCACTGGTTGGAGAATCGTTCTGTCGACTCTTACTTTCAGATCTCTGGGTATGTCTTGACTACGGAAGATTTTCATCAGCGACCAGTAGCATCTGTTTCCAGCTGTTACTCTCTCTTTGATTTCTTCTAGCATTTTATTATCTTCTGTTATGACCGTATCCAGATTCTTAAATTTGGGTACCCTCTCGAAGCGATATCCAGCCCCTTCAATAAATCTGCTCTCAGCTTCCCCTTTGGCGGTTACCATATATTTCGTTTTTTCCTTATTATGGCCAGCCCAGTTTTCCTTGCAGCTTCTACGCTCTCTTCAAATGCTCCCAACAGTGCATTAACAGTTCTACCTGTTATAACAACGTCGTCCGCAAATGCTAGATGTTGGGTCATTCTGTCATATATGCATCCTCCAGTTTTTGTGCGGATCGATCTCATGACTGTTTCCAACAACATATTAAATAATACTGGGGAAAGAGGGTCTCCCTGTTTAACACCTTTTTGTATGTGGAATTCCTTAGACACTCCTCCTTGAATTTTTACGATTCCCTTGCTGTCCTGCAGGGTCATCCTGATAAGCCTGATGAGCTACATGGGGCATCCTAACATTTTTAATTTTTCATACAGTATATTTCTATCTATACTGTCATAAGCCTGTCTATAGTCTATAAAGAGATGATGTTGCCCGACATTCCACTCATAGCACTTTTCAAGCATGATTCTCATGCAGAATATGTGGTCTATTGTAGATCGGCCTGGGCAGAATCCGCACTGGTACTCTCCAAGGACATCCTCCGCTATCTTTGCTACTCGCTTCATAAGTAAGATTGCCAACACCTTGTATATTGTACTTAGCAATGCAATGCCTCTATAGTTGTGGCAGTCTAGCTTGTCCCCTTTTTTATGAATTGGTAAAATGACAGCCACCTTCCATTCTTCAGGCATCTCTTCTTTCCTCCAAATATCTAGTATTAGTTCATAGATCTCTTTATGTAGTGCTTCTCCTCCTGATTTGAACGCTTCAGCTGGGATTTCATCAATGCCTGGTGCTTTATTATTCTTAAGGCTTATAACATCTTGCACTTCTTCAGGATCTGGAGGCTCCAGATTTACACCTTCCTGATCCATTCCCAGTTCCCAGCCCGTTTCTTCCGTGCTTAAATTTGGGTTAAACAGTTCTCTGAAATATTCTTGCCACCTACTCTCCTGTATTACTGCTCCTCACCTGCCAAGAGTCTGCCTTCTCTATCTTTTATAAAACATGTGCGGGGTTGGAATCCTCTTTTTATTGTTTTTACTCGACCATAGAAGGCTTTACTTCTTTTCAAATTCCTCTAGCATTTTTTGCAGTTCTTCCTTCTCCTTTTGTCATTTTACCAATTCATAAAAAAGGGGACAAGCTAGACTGCCACAACTATAGAGGCATTGCATTGCTAAGTACAATATACACGGTGTTGGCAATCTTACTTATGAAGCGAGTAGCAAAGATAGCGGAAGATGTCCTTGGAGAGAACCAGTGCGGATTCCGCCCAGGCCGATCCACAATAGACCACCAGACCTGTAGCATTTTTTGCAGTTCTTCCTTCTCCTTTTGTCTTTTTTTACGTCTACAGAGCTGTTTAACATATCCCTTTTCTCTCTGTATTCTTCACTGGTCTTTTTTGCAGCATCTTTGTTCTTGGCACATCTTTGCAGCCTCTTTGTATACGCTTTTGTCTTTTCTTTTACTGCCATTTGGCATTCTTGGTCGAACCAACTCTTCTTTTCCTCTTTTATCTTCTTTCCTATTATCCTTTTATCATATTTTATCAAGGTTTGGTGAATTAATACATTTAGATTAATAAAAAAGGCCAATTTCACCAAAAACCTGTAATAACAATTTATTTTTTTATTCTGGCAACGTTTCGGCTTCTAGAGCCATTTTCAAGCCATGCATCATACTTTGGAATTTTTCTTATGGTGATTTAGAATAAAAATATTTTTAAGGTTGTAAATAAAAAACTAACTCCAAGCAACTCTAGTGGTGGCAGATATAACAATGTATGACAGATGGATTTAAAAATGACGCCTCCAGCAACAAGTTTTTTATTTACAACCTTAAAAATATTTTTATTCTAAATCACCATAAGAAAAAATCCAAAGTATGATGCATGGCTTGAAAATGGCTCTAGAAGCCGAAACGTTGCCAGAATAAAAAAATAAATTGTTATTACAGTTTTTTGGTGAAATTGGCCTTTTTTATTAATCTAAATTTCCTATTATCTGTTCCGATGCTATTCTGACAGCGTTCCTTATTTGGATCCATTTGTTTTGTAAATTCTCTTCTTCTGTTTCAGGAGACCTACTTGTTAATAGTTCTTCCACCTTTACTTTAAACTGCATACGTTTTTCAGGGTCTTCCAGTTCTTCCGTATTGAATCTGCATCGTGCTTTTTCTGCTTTCCCTCTTGTTTTAATGGCTATTCTTTGTTTGTACTTTACTCGGACCAGATAATGATCACTTGAATAATCTGCACCTCTGTAGCTCCTCACATCTTCAATATCGCTTTGGTGCCTGCTATCGATCATTACGTGATCTATCTGGTTCTTGGTTTTGCCATTTGGAGAGACCCAAGTTTCTAGGTGGATATTTTTATGTCTAAAGGCAGTACTGGATATCTTCAGGTTCTTGCTTGAGGCAAAGTCTATATCCATTATCATTACTTTGATCATGAAGACTGTATTTCCCTACTCCCCTTCCCATGTTTCCTTCTTTCCCAATTTTACTGTTGAAATCTCCCAGCACAATTTTTACATCATATTTGGGGATTTCGTCGAAGGTTCTTCCTAATTGTTCATAGAACGCCTCCTTGATCTCATCCGCTTTATCTTCTGTGGGAGCATGAACACTAATTAGTGATATATTGAAGAAGTTTCCTTTTATCCTTAAAGAGCATATTCTTTCATTGATTGCCTTGTAGTCCAGAATAGCCTGTTTGATACTCTTCTTTACCATAAAGCCAGTTCCAAATACATTTTCCTCATGTCCACTATTTATGAGGATATAATCCTTTAACTCCATTGTAGTTGGCTCTTTCTTCAACCCAATTTCTTGCCGGGCCACAATATTGATATTATATCTTCTTAAACAATCTTCCAAAATGTGAACCTTTCCCACCTGCAGGAGGCTGCGAACATTCCAAGTCGCTATTGTCAATCGTTTAGTCCTTGCCATGCCGTGTCGTTTGCCAGTTTCCAATCTAGGTCCGAGGCTTATTTGAGGTTCTTTAGCTGAAATTTACACAGTTAGGGTTGCTGGCCCTACGCTGCGCCTCTTCTAGTCGCCTTTTACGACAGGCAGAGGATACCCCAGGACAATTCTGATCCGGTCCTGGAGGGATCATTTTTTTTTTTTTTTTTTAATACGGTTAATTAAATTTTGGCTGTCACATCACGGTTTCTAATGTTTACTTTCAGTTAATTTTTAAAAACAGTCTATTAATATTGTTTTATTATTATTTTTTTAAATTATAACTGAATATTTGCTGAAAAATATTTTTTCTTTTTTTGATGAACAATTCAGTTCAATTTTTAAGGCTCTCAGAATTAGCTTTCCTGAAAATTTCCCTTGAATTTTGGACCTTTATTAGTTTAGCTAAATTGAAACTACTTTAAATTATCTGAGCATCATGGAACCTCTTTTGAAATTTCAACCTTTCTTTTTTGTTTACATAATTTTTTGTACCTAATAATAACTTGACAAGTATTGAGGACTCAAGGTTTTCAATAATTATAATACTCTTTAACTTATGGTGAATAACAAAAAGATGTTAAAAAAACTATTTTCTGTGAAGTTGCTAAATGGTGTTTACACATTTAAAAACACGTAAATTTCTACTCTAAGCTGGTTGGTAAGTGAAAGTTGTGTGTCGCAGGCACCACACCAGATTTTTACTCTTGTGTGTGATCCTTATATTATTATCCATGTGTATTTTATCGTTTTTTGCTTTGCCTTATTTGCAATAAAGCAGTCATTTTATGAGATTTTTAGGAGAATAATATTTCAGATTGCTGTGATGCATCAGATGAATATTTGACAAATAAATGTTCTGATATTTGCGACATATTAGGACTGGAAGCTAGACGTGCCGCAGAAAGGTATGCACAGATGCTTAGTCATGGTAGCAATATGAGGCTTCTGATGATAGCAGCTGGAAAAAGAATAGTTCAAGAGAAACAGGTTTTTTTTTTTTTTTTTTTTTTTTTTTTTTTTTTTTTTTTTTTTTTTTTTAACAATAGGAGCTATAAATTATTATCATTATGTAAAGTTTGTGTTTTTCACTCTATTATGATTATTTGTTTATAAAATTATTAATTTTTTTAAAATTTTAACGGCAGTATTTCTTTTATTGTCCATATAACTTACAGTAATACATTTTTGGGGAGCCTATATATCACCAGGGAGGGCTTGAGTTTCAATCGCGAAACCCCCCTCGCCTCAACTGTCATTGTAGAATACAGTTGCTATAAAAAGCACTCAGACCTTGAGGCCATGACAACGGACCAAGTTTGCAATTTCGCCCGCCCACTTTAACCGGCACGCAACTATAACTTTGATTATATTAACTTATTAGAAGCGTGAGCTAAGTAATTTCGTTATTTTGCTACTGAAAAGTAACAAGGATCTCTCCAAATCATCGGCATAACTGAGCTCGGATATATTTCCAGCTAGATGCAAACCCTTTCTGGTATGTATAACCTCCCTAATTACAGGTCTAAATTAAATAAACAGGAAATAGCGAATCCATTTGTTTTAAACCATAGCGAATCTTGAACCTCTCAGGAAAATAATTACCGACTAACATTGTTGAATACCTTGGTCATGCACATCCTAACTAGATTTACTAACTTCTTTGGTATGCCTAGTTCAGTCAGAATATTATACAGCTTATGGCGGTCTATAGAATCATGAGCCTTTTTAAAATCGATAAATACCTGAATTAGAACACTGTTATACTCTAATATTTATTCTATTCTTTACCAGAGAGAAAATATATGGTCTATTGTTAAACACTCCTGTCTAAAACCACGTTGATAATATTCAATAATTTCCTTGCCCTATTCAGTGATTCTACTAGTCAGCATTAACATAAATATTTTATAACAAACCAGAAGTAGTGAGATCCCTCAATTGCTATTAGTATCTGTCCATGATCCCATCTTGCGCATCGGAATAAATATTGACTCTTTCCATTCTTCGTGCACTTTCTCATTCTCCCAGACCCAAAAGATGTATTTTAGAAATTCCAGCTTCTTCGCATGCCTTGATCAGTTCACTTGGAATATTATCGGTCCCCGCTGCTCTATTAGATTTTAACTTCCTATAGCTATTTCAACTTCCCTTATACTCGGTTCTTCTAATTAAAGTTCAGCACTTTAATTAGAAGAGAGTTCAGCACTCTATCCATAATTGGTGATAGACAATTATTTTCTGTATTCAAAATACTATCAAAGTGTTCTTTGAACTTACTTTGTCTACCGATCCGTTAGATATTATTATTTTTATCCCAAATGCCAGTCATAAGTGGTCCCAAACGTCCACGTGATGTATTTATGCCTTTATATATATTTCTATATTTTCAATTCTATTTCTATTATTTTGTTTTTGAGATAGTCTCTTTATTTATTTTTTAGTAATGTAGTCATTTTGTTCTTTTAGCCTCGAAATTAGGCACAATTGGCTTCGCTAGGATTATTTAAAATTTTATGTTTAGCAGCTTTGCTTTTCTCACAGGAATGACTGCTGGTTAACGTGATTTTAAACCACCTCCACCTGAAATACAGCCACCGATATCCTATCTCCTAAAAATTGACTGTCCCTCAAAACTATTTCTAATCAGAAACCCAGTGCTTAAACAATAATTTTCGTTCCCACCATTTAATAGTGTACTTTCCTTCTCTTAAAGAGCCCTCCCCTGGACAGAGGACCTCTTGCAGCGCCACGATATCTAAACTGCACCTTGTAACCACATTCATTAGCCGGGAGGAACTTCCGAGGAATTTTTACTGACCATCCACACATCCGCCATCCATGAGATGCTCTTCATATGGTAATGAGATCCGCGTGAGGTTTCTAATAATTAAATGAACCAAAATTAATAACAGACTTATATGAGCAAATAATAAACTTAAGTTTATCTGCACAAAAAAAAGTTTATAAAAAAAAAAAAAAAACGTCCAATATGAAGTCCCTTGGTGATTTTTGGTGAGTAATGGGTAGAGAAGTAGCCGTACCTTGAACAAGTTTACCTCGATAATCATTG
The DNA here is from genome assembly GCA_911387785.2 of Aelia acuminata. NCBI lineage: Eukaryota > Metazoa > Arthropoda > Insecta > Hemiptera > Pentatomidae > Aelia > Aelia acuminata. The sequence goes on along the minus strand of OU426980.1, from coordinate 92,966,909 downwards.
AAATTGATATTCTCCATCGATATGTACCCAACTCTCCTACTTTAAAAAAAAAATGATCAGGCTGACCTGATGATGATTTCTCTAGCTCTTGTGGCTTTTGAGGGTGCAGTATACTGGCTCACTTCTTGAGCCTAACTTGCTAATTTTAATATTGCAAAAAATAAAAGACAAACTACTTAAAACTAAAATAATCTATAATTGTAACAATACAATGGAAGGGGCTTTGAAATTAAAAAAGATTAATAAAAAATACATTAATAAAAATGAACACAAGCTTTAACAATCACCATCAGTCTAATTTCATTGGAGACATATTTATTATTATTACAATTTAACCATATTTTTCTTTATGTTTAGCATTACGGTTATATTAATTGGTAACCAAAACAGCAATTAATAATTATTATTATTATTATACATGAATAATTTGTTTCCATGAAAATTTAGTTAATTTTCAGGACTTAATCATGTAAACAGTTAAGTGTCCTTCCCATGAAATCATTATTGAAGATGAATATTAACTGACCTTGAATAGTATACAAATCCACTATGTTCGTTCCCTATTGGGGACTAAGGCTCTGAACCAAACTTGCTCAGGGATAACAACCTCAGCTGTTGACATCCTGTTGTCTCATTTCTGATGATTTCCTTTACTAAATGTAAATAAGTAAATGATATTTACTTTTACAATATCTGACTGAATCCCTGGCTGTCTCCTTGATTAATCATACGTTCAGCCAGCAACCCATATATCAAGATATTATCTAGTTCTTCATTCAAAAATATAAAAATCATAGTCCTTGTCAAATATTTAGCATTCAAAATAGATTGAAATTTATAAAAAATTGTTATGTTTCAGGAGAGACTAGGAACTTTAGAAAATGAAAAGGGTGAAGCAATTAAAGTTAGAGATGAAAGGGAAGCACTGAAAAAAGCTGCAGAAGAGCAAGAAGCTGCTGCAGTGGGTGCTTTTAATGCTAAAGAAGAAGAAATCAGGACTTTAAAAGCTCAAGAAGAAAAAGAAAAAGAGGAAAAGGAAGTAAAAACCCTTTTTGATAATTTTGATTCGAATACAGATGGAAGGTTTGTTCACAGTATAATTTTAACAATTTTGGTATGATGTTTTATGTTAGTTGTAGAAGATAGTGAGCCAATTTCTGGACATAATTTAAAAAATATTCCAATAATGTATGACAGAGGTTTAGACTACAATGTAAGCCATTTTTAATGCATATCACTTTTATATTGATTCAGGTTGATCTTTCTTTTTTTATGTTTGAATAATACCTAATATGCTTATAATATTGAGTTGTTTCTTAACCTTTAATAGCAAATGAATTATCTTTATTTTGGCCAAATGAAGTAATTTTAAAACCTTAACCATTATAGAATATTTAATAGAATCATTTAATGGAATGTGCACATTGCATTGCTATTAATCATAAATGTTTGTCTTGCATTAAACTTTTTTGGCTCATTGCTGTTTTCTTAATACAACTGGGCGAGTTTCCTAGAAATTTATTTGAAATAACTTATTAATATATTTTTTAATAAAAAGAGTTATGAATTTTAGTCAGGAAACCCAGGGTAACAACTATTTGGTCAATAACAGAAAAGTATTCATCTCAAAAATGCATTTCGTTATCTTAGTAACCAATAAATTTTGGGTGGTTCATTTCTGATATGTGACATCTTTCGGTCATTGACTTTTAATAAAAAATGTGAAATGATGTGGCATTTTTATTTTACTTCAGATTGCAGATAGAAGAAATTCGTACACGGATACTCTTTGATCAAAACAAAGATGGTGCAGTGTCAGATGATGAAGTGAAGGTAACATTTTGTTTTATTAGGCTTATATAGATTTATACTGCCAAACTGTTATATATGAAACATGAAAGAATCTTGAAAAAATATATATTTATAAAGAGTATCGCCTTCTCTTCTGTGCTTGAAACTGTCTAGGTTTCTGATTTGCTTGTAAGGACATATGTGATTAGAGTCTTATAAAGGATACATTTTATGGGATGGTAGATGGCTGTACTTCTTAATTATTTTTTTATAACAACATCTGATTTCCTTTACAATTTATTTGCCGGTTTCTAAGGATATTCTATTTGTATAACCTACGATAGACCCTAAGTAGTTGAAATGATTTATAATTTGAAATAATGGAGGTAGATGGTTGACTGTAGAAGTTTATGTGATGGAAATGGGGTTCTTAATAGAGATGCGATATCATAGGAAGAACATCGATGTTTTCTAATATATACATTCTTTAAACATTAACATATTATTGCCCAAACTTATTTGAATCGATGTTTATGTGTAAAACATGTTTTTTTCTTTCATAAATAATGCATAAAAGCATCAATGTTTTCGACATTGTTGGTTTCTCATATTTATTTATTAAAAATTAATCTGTTAAGACCCAAATATATTCATACATGAATGTTGTTTCCCTAGTATGTATAGAGAACCGTATTTCTGGTGAAAGTTTTAAAAGATTTTGCTAGCTGCTGCATTAAATAAGTAATATAAATGATACTATGGTTTTGTGTTATCATATTTCATAAACTTATTTGAAGTTGAACATTTTACAGAAACAAGAAAGGGTGGGTAGAACAGAGGTAATATATCCAATATATTGCCAAATATTGATATTAAAAATATCCTTGTTTTTGTTGTTAAAACATTTTTTTTTTCAAAATATCAATTAAAAAACATCTTTGTTTTTGTTAAAACATCGATGTTAAGTACATTTTTCTTTTTTTCTAAACATCGATGTTAAAAAAATCTGTTATTGTTAAAACATTGATGTTAAGAACATTGTTTTTTATTTTTTGTTTTTTTATTCTAAACATCGATTTTAAAACATCTTTATTTTTTTTTTTAGTAAACAAGCTTTTAGGAAGAGACTATTCAATTATAGATATAGAATGCAGGCCTCAAAGTCTCGTATAATTTCAATAATTCACTTAATCGTGCAGGTTACATGCCAAATTTTCGCCTATTCAGGCATCTTCAGGGCTACAACAGTTTCACATGCAAGCTAGAAACAGACTCAAACAGACTAGCTTGCATGTGAAACTGTTGTAGCCCTGAAGATGCCTGAATAGGCGAAAATTTGGCATGTAACCTGCACGATTAAGTGAATTATTGAAATTATACGAGACTTTGAGGCCTGCATTCTATATCTTTATTTTTGTCAAAACATCAACGTTATAATCATTTCTGACGTCTGTATTTCTTCCATGCTTATGTATTTATTTATTCCTTTATTAACTTAATTTTGTTCATTTTTATTATGTTAACTCTTTTTACTTTTAGTTTATTTTTATTTTGTGTAGGTTTTTTCTTATTTTTTCCTACTGTCTAACTCAAAATTATCTTTATTTTTGTTTGCATTATTACTAAATAATCATGAAATAAATATAAATTGTTGATTATAATCTACTTCTTAAATCTACTAGTCCAATGTGACACAAGGATCTTTGGGCAAGAGTTTTGTGGTAATTAATTCAAACTAAGTACTATTTAAAACATTTATTGTTTACAATAAACCATCTACAGGTCCCAACTACCAAAAAGGGTGGTCTCATTACTCTTAAATACTTGGGGCCACTTATATACTCGATACTTGGGGCTACTATACTATTCGAATCCCACTCCTGGCCTATCGGTGCCTGCCCCGGCCTCACTCTGCCTGTCTCTCCTAGACCCCGACGGCCCATCTCAGACTCAGACTGCCTCAGCCTGCTCCTCTCAGACTGCCCAGCTCCAGAATGCCCCACTACTCGCCTGGGCCTGCCTCTTCTAGGTGTTGCCCCTCTCTCTCAGGGTCTCTTAGGTTCAATGGCCTGCTTAGCTTTTCAGCTATGTTTTTCCACATGACAATATGTTTAAAAAAAAAAAAATTATTTAAATTTAGTCAAAAGATCGAAGCTCAGAACATTTTCGTTTTTGTCAAAACATCTATGTTAACAAAAAATATTTAAATATTTATAAATAAATAAATTCATTAACATTTCAACTTTCTGCTCAAATAATTCTTAATATCCTAAAAATTAGACTTTTTTTTCCGACCATTTAAAAGATTCTTCACAGAAAATTGCCTTATTTCATGAACAACTTAAAACCAAGATCTTCAGGGCCAAATTTTATAATAAAGCTGCTTTATTTGTGCACAAGTACAAGTGCTCAAACTACCAAATACCAGGACTGGCACTTGAAACAAAATAAAAACTATCACTCTCAAGCAATTCACGTTCAAACCCGCCACTTTTTATCTTGTAACTGACAAAAGGTTCAGGGCACGCCAAGATTCAAGCGCTCTGATTGGGTGTTGTCTATCGCCCATTGTTTATCTTTTGTACATGTATATCCCTTTCAAGCTTGGATTTATTGAGTTTAAACACTATGTTATGAGGTTACATTTTTAGTGTCCTATTCTGTACAGAATTATTTCAATAAAAAAAAAAAAAAATCAACTACTTAGAACATCGACACACAACCATCAATGTTCACAAAACATCAGTTGCATAACATTGATATTTTAGTCAAAACATCGATATTTCAGAAACATTCCTAGTTCTTAAATGTAGTAATCAGATGCTGTTTGTGTGAAGTGTGAGTGCTATTGAAAATTTTCGACATATCACCATAACTGATGGTGATAACCATTTCCATCACATATAATTTGAAATTTAAAGGAACACATCTCTATCGGTTCTCCCCTTAATATATCTATCCCAGGTTTTCTTCACACATTTAAATTGGTTTTCTCCTAATTGTCATTTTTAGCCATAGCTTCTAAATTACTTTGGTCGATTTTAAAAATTTGTTCCTGAGGGACTCAAAGGGAAACTTGATTTAGCATCTAGATTAGTTTATAAATCATGTAGTGTACCAACCTCTTAAAAATCATGCCATTAGTCTCACTTATCACATTTTCAAGGACTAAATTTATCAGAAGGCAGACAAGCTTATCACCCTGCCTATTTTCTCTTGTAGACATGACAACTCAGTATCCCACTTTAAGATAAAGTATAATGCTGGGTGATATGGCTGTCTGTTTATTCCACAAGACACCCAGCTCTACTTTGTGTCTCTATATTGGCCTTCTATCTTCAAGAACACCTTACTATTGTCGCTAGGGAAATTATATGTTTTTACACTCTGCATGAAGGTAGGCCTGGTTACTGGAACCACATAAGCTGTTAGCCAGTTTCGTTGATAGTATTTTTTTTGTTCATCACTCAAAGTTTTACCTGGATCAAGGCCCATTTTACGAGTAGTAAGGTTACCTACAATTTCATAATTTCCTGTCTGATAAAGAAAGAAGTATTGGCAGCACTGGCTGCAGGGCTATTCGAACATTGCGTACATCTAATTCTTGTAAGCTTGAGTGTGGGAATAGTAATAACAAAGCTCATAAAGCCCCTATCATTATAAGATGCGTGAAAATATTAAGTGGGAATGTCACATACAACAGCATATTGCAATTCATGTTGAAATATCAAAGTTTCTCAGCTTACTCATTTTGTAGGGACTTCATGTGATGAGATGGATATATTTTGGGATAAGAAATGTTCTCTAGGTAATAAGTTGTTTTATTAGGCTTCTGGGGAACTGTGGTTATATTTTTCTATAGTAATGAAACTTTATCAATTATCTCAACAGGTTGATTTAGGGTTCAAATTAAAATTTATCCAACAGTCTAGTTAGTCAGTCTTCATTATATCCAATTGATTGTGTTTTGTACCGTTGATGGTGAAGTGGCATATATTATCTATCTTCATGACGCTAGATATTATGGTTCTGATCTTGAATTTATGCTACTACGTCTGATTAGAATATTTTCATGCCAATCGATAAGGATGTAACGAAGACCAAATTATCTGCAAATGACTTGAGGAAACCAATGTAAAATTTATTTCCAATCCATTTCCAAGTTAGAAAGGCTAGGAGACAATGGATCACCCCGAATTACTAAAATAACAATTGCTTACATAATATTACATGTAATGATTAAATTTATGTAATACTTTTAATTGTCATTATTTTTAATAATTTTTCCCAACTTCTGTTGTAGGCTATAAAAATTTGAAAAAATAAATTGTTTAAAATATTAATTAAAAACAAAATGTTGGAAATTCGCTGGATGCCATTACTTAGTTACGTTGTTCCAGATTAACATGGTTGTTTCAGTGGGATTCCTAGTTCAAAAAGGGTTAAATACAATGAAGGTCTCTTCAGGCTGACATAGAAACTCTGAAAATCAATAAATAGGTGATTGGTTGTCATTCTGTGCTCTTATGGTTTCCCTAGTATCATCTCAATTTGAAAGTCAATAAATGGTTGTCATTCTGTACTCTTGTGATTTCCCTAGTATTATCTCATGACTGAATATTTGATTGACTGTGAAACTTCCTACCCCCAAAACTGCCTGATTAATGATTTCTGTCTTAGTGATTGGGAAGAGAGCTTTTGTCAAATAATGTTCATAAGAACTTTATATAGTCCCTCAATAATTTGAGCAGTTCAGGATGTTTTATTTTTGTGAAGTGAATTAATGATGCCTTTCTTTAATTGATTCAATGTATAAAGTGTATCTATTACAGTAATCAATGAAACATTGATTCAATGTATAAAGTGTAGCTTTTACATTAATCAATGAATGTATTTAAATTAATTTTTATTTATATTTGCTTCACCTTTGCCAAAGATCTTTAAATAGCCTTGATTGAAAAGAAACAGGATGTAATAAATGTATGTTAGGAAAATTCGTGAATGAAAATCTGTCGGTGAATTTATAATCCTTGATTTTATAATATTCAACAATATGCCAAACAAAAACAAAATATAAAACGGGTGCATTTGGATTAAACTTTAAAAAAATATTAAAAAAAAAAATTTAAATGCTTAAGTTATAATTTATTACAATTTTTTCAGCTATTTGTCTTGTTATTACTTAGTACAGTAGGGTTCCGATTAACCAAGGTCCGGTCAACCGAGGTCCCGATTAACCGAGGTGCGAAGCCTGGGGGGGTGGGGGGTATGTGTATGCATATGAGTTCATTTAAACAAACTCCAATACAAGATTTCTTTTTAAAATGATAGTTTCATAATTTCTGTTATTATTATTGTTATTATGCATTATTATTATTAAACATTTATTAGGTTTTTAAGCATATATCTTCATTTTTATTTTAAAATAACCTACATTTTCAGTTGGTATTGGTATGGTTCCGATTAACCGATTATTTCGATTAACCGAGGTAACCTTGGTCCCCATCGACTCGGTTAATCGGAACCCTACTATATACTCCTTAGGAGGATATTCTTTAGTTTTGTCATATTTTCCTGTATTCTACAAAGAAAAATAATTATTAAAAATTTATGGCTTGATTTTTTTTAATAAATTGATATTTACCTTTAGCATGTGTTAAATAACTATGTCTTTTTAATTTTTTTTTCCTTTTTCAGTTTTTCTTCGATACCTATAATGAAGTTTCTCCGAATGAATTCCTAGAAATTGTTTGGCCGAAATTAAAACCCATCTATTTGTTAGATAAGGTCAAATTCATTCCACCTCAGCAAGGAGAGGTATATAAAAATAAATGAATTTCTTAAATATTTATAAAAGTTATATTTAATAGTTATTGAAGTGATATTTTAGTTGGTTTGGCAGGGTAATTATTTTTTGATTATATTTGAAACCACCTATTGTGTATATTTATTTGACCTGATATGTAAGAGCTGACGATTGTTAGATATGTTAAGATACCAGCCCTTAAAAATTTTCTGTCAGAATTTTTGAGTTTTGCTTTGTCATTTAATGTGTGACATCTTTGTTGGTCTGGTGAACATTCTCACTAATTGTTGAAGAAATGAATTATCATGTTGTTGGGAAATATTAAAATTTCTGATTATTCACGAATAAATTTTAACTTTTGGTGAATAATTGCAGAATGTGATCTATGGCTTTGGATAATGATGAAAACTTGGCAATGTTTAGGGTGCGATGGAGCAGGAACACAGGGAATCAAATATATAGAATTTCTTAGTTGACAACCCAAATGTGGGAAGTGATCTGAAAGTTGTTTTGAAACAATTAATTTTAGAATTTTAATTAATATTTTTATTATGTAACTAGAAAAGAAAGCAATAATCATTTTCTGGAGATATCGGGACATTGTTATATAAAATTAGGATAAGTTGTGATGGAATCATGTCTCATGTCTTGCCAATGTCCAATTTGTAATATAGTATGTGACTCATACCGATACCTTGCTCCCAGTGGATATCCTTCTTTTAGAATACCTATAGGTGCTTATGTTAACTTTGAAATGTTCTACTCTTCTTATGTTCTTTCCTTCTATTCTATTGAAATCTAAATTTTCTTAGGTGTGTGACATGGCTAGCTTTATCAAATAGCATCCTCCAGGCTGTAACTCAATCGTAGTATAAAACATATTGCTACCAGGGGCGGATTCAGGTAGAAATTTGGGGGGGTCATAATCCGAGATTATTACCTTGTTTAAGAAGGACTGCGATCTAACCTAAAGTATTATGTTTTGGGCATAATAACTTCCTAATTGCATTATTCACTTAAAAATACAAAAAAATTGAAAAGCCAAAATATTTGGGAGGTCATGGCCCCCTCTGGATCCGCCCTTGATTGCTACTGATTAAGGTTACCCTGGTTGAATTGTTGAATATCGATTTACTTTAAGTAGCTGTATCTATCTCCAGAATAGCTTTTAATTAGCTGTTTCTTATTTAATTAAATTTATTACTTTAATATTTCAATACTTTAATTTATTACTTTAATATTTAATACTTAGCTTTTAATTAACTGTTTCTTATTTAATTAAATTTATTACTTTAATATTTCAAATCTTTATTAATTTATTACTTTAATATTTCTCAAAGTGGCTTTTCAAATAAAAATATTGTGCTTACATTATTGCCTGTAAATTTTCTTATAACCGAAATGTTTCATTTCAGCATGAAGAAAATGATGATACTCATAATGACGAGGAGGCAGCTTCCATTGATAAACATGATGATTTGGTATGTTATGTGATTAGAGTTCTATTGTTTGTCATTAAAGCAATAAACGCCATTTTCATAATACAATAAAAAACCCTATAAGAACAATTTAAGATAACGCGCAGTTTTGAGTTTTCCTAATCAATTTTCAAAAATACAAACCAGAAAACACTATTCATAAATTATATTTTGTCTGAGCTTACAAATAAATTGAACTAAAAATGTAGTTCATAAAATATAAAATATCTTAATCATTTTATTTTTGGCAGTTAGTTATTTTCCCATGTGACTGGTAAATATATGTTGAGTGTTTTTTTTGTTTTTTTTTAATGTTAGCTAGCAATTATAGATTTCATATCTTAATTTTGACTGTGCATTGCTTGTAATCATTCAGTGATTCATATATGGGTCTTATTCAGGTTGATTTTTTTGGGTAATTAAACATAAAATAAATTAGTTTTTTAATATTTCAGGATGCTGATCATGATGGTGGGGAAGAGGAAGAAGAAGAAGAGGAAGAACAAACTCAAGATGATTTTAAAGGTGATAGTGGGAGTGGGCAACCCCAGTATGATGAAGCTACTGCAAAAATTGTTGAAGGTAAAAGTTTACTTAATGCTCTAATGTATGCATAGAACCAGAGCATGAGAGTTACTTATCATTTAGGGACTAACCAGTCTCACTCAGAGTTTGATTAGTATAGATTTTAAATATGTCATTTTAATGATTTAAACTTACCTTGCCAGTTTTTTATTTCTTCTCAATACTTCTAAATTGTATCATGATATGGTTTGATTTAACTATTGGATGATTATATATACCTCAAACTAACTCATCTTTCTTTATCTTTTTAAAGTGGATTTTCAACTATTACTGTTATTGTTAAGCTAGTTTATACATTTGGTTGTATTAATTGAAAATTGTGTTTATTATTTAAAATTGTGAAATTCTTAATATAGCTATTTAACATGTTTTATTCTGGACTACTTTATTTTGTTATTGGTGGTGGAAGGTCTCATAAGTTTTTTTAAGTTATTGCATTTGGTAGATGTTTTAAATTTATTGAAGTCAGCTTTATTTTAAACACTTATTCAATATCATTATATTGAATTGTTAAATTAATTTAAAAATACAACTATATGATTACAATTTTGTTGAAATTTATGAAGAATGAAAATTTCATTTTTGGTATATTTATATTGTTTGCCAATTTTATTTCATTGAAATATGTTTATGAAGTTGGATAAAAGAAACAGTCCTTTCCTAAAGAATTTTTAAGTAAAATTCTCTTTGATGGAGACAGCTTTAAATTCCTTCAATTTTAAATTCTCAGGATTTTAACAAGTTTTAGAAAGTAGTGCCCAACCCCTTACCCCACTTCATAAACTTAGTTCCACTTATTTATAAACAATAAAATAATTAATTAATAGGAGAGTATAATATAAAAGAAGCTGTGGTATTCATTTCAAACTTTTCTGGCTTCTTCAATAGTTTATAAAATGCTCTTTATTACCAAAAGTTAAAACTGGTACAATGTAACTTACTTCGATGTTAATGTCAAAAATTGATCGAAAGGAAGGAAGAAAGTAGGAAACCAAAAAATTATCATTGTCGTGTTTTTTTTATTGCTTTTTTTCCTAATATTATTTTAAATTTATTTAACCCTTTGCACTCGGCACCGTTTCGGCCGTTACCTACCGACAACTCGATGCAACTTATTCGCGAAAACGTACACCCTGAAAACGTAATATTATAGGGGGAGAGCAGGGTTGGTTGGCATAGGGGGTAGGTTGGCCATTGGCTTATAGTTTCCGTCACACCTGTTGTGAAGGCCCCACCATTGTACCATGTGACCCGCTCGACCTCGGGAGTCTTGTCCTGAGCTTTCAATCCGATGCTAATAGTGTAGAGAAGAGTGTGCTTCATTGATTAATTTTACAACTTGTAAGTAAATTTTTATATTTTCAGTAAATTTGGCTTAAAGGCATGGTAAAACATTTGACTCTGATTCTGTTCACATAGCCCCAAACTCCTTTGAAAAACCTAACCTTTCGACTAACCAGTTTCTTGTTTGATTGTACTTCCCTGTCCTGGCAGCCATCTTTCATATGATCTCTCATGTGGGGTTAGTTGGCTATCTTCAACTGTGGTTTGTTGGCGCAGTAGCAATTCACAAAAGCAAGGTAAACATAAACAAAGGTGAAACCACCAATTGCCTTTAGTTCCAGCAAGGAGGATGAAAGCAATTTTTCTTATGCAGAAAGTGACGACAGTCTAAACTTCTATCTTCTTCTATTGTCATTCTATTTTCCCTTGAAAGCTGTTAAAAACCGATTAAAAATTATTATGACATTATAGTACAGCTTTTAATAACAATAATATGTGTCAGGCATTACTTGAAAAGATGGCTAAACAACCCCACCTTCTAGGCCAACATGCCCCATGTAGGGGGTTAATTGGCATACTCTGGATTGACGAATTCTTCAATTTTCTATGATCTTAATATTAAATATCATGTGGTGAAAAAAATACTTGGAGTTTACAGTGGTATCAGCCCTATTGGGATTATATTAACAGGAACGACTCAACAATAAAAAAAGTGAAAAGTGTTGCCAACCAACCCCACTCTCCCCTACAGTAAAATTTTAGAACCATGTAAGGAATTGTAATGAAATTTTGGTTATATGTATTTGTGAAGCTTCAAGAACACATAGTAACAAAAAAAAAATTAATTCTTTTAAATTTTATATTTTTTTTTTATAATTTTATATTAATTTAGAAATATTTTTTTTTAAATTTTATATATTTTTTTATAATTTTATTATAAATTATAATAAATATTAACGTACAATAAAATAGATAAAAGATTATAATTATAATATATATTATAATCTAATATTAGATAAAAGATAGCCGATGTTAAAAGATTAACGTAAAAATAATGAAAAACATCGCGAGCCGCGATCGTCATTTATCACCAAAAGCGAAATATCCTATAAATAGTCTTTACGATTTGTTTATGTCCTGATATGTTAAAAACTGAAAATTATTTGCATTGTCTCCGTAGCGGAGCCCTCGAGTTTGAAGACAAATTTTAAATGGCTCCGCTCCGGAGACCTCGAGTGCAAAGGGTTAAAAAAGGTTAGAGACTTCCTAGTTATAAGGAAAATTAATTTAGATCTTAACCCACTGAAAGTCGAAATATCTGCAATAAAGAAATAAAATGATGAAATTAGTAGAGACCAAGATCTAAATTATTTTAAATCTTTATTGTTTAAATTTATTAATGTAAATAAAGTTAAAGTTAAAATAAATGATATAATAAATAATTCCTATGAGGTTTATTATTATTATTATCAAAGAACTGAATTAATATAAAGTTGCTCAATTGATATAGTTAATAATATACAATTACTAATCTTGATTATTTTATAGATGCAAATTTGGCTCGTTCTGAGTATGATAAAGCCCTGCGGGTATTCCAAGATGTTGAAAGAGAAATAACACAACTAAAAGAATCACTTTCAAAGGATTATGGTTCAGAAGATGAATTTGCTCCTCTTGATGGCCAGTGCTTCAGTTTAACCGATCGTGATTACATTTATAAAATATGCCCCTTTGATCAAGTAATTTTTTATTTTTTTATTTAAGTATTAATATTAGAACAATGAACTTCTATTGTAAGTTTTTAATCAACTATTATTCTAGCTTTTTAAAATATTTTATTAGAAGATAAAAGATTCGACCACGGCCGGGAATCGAACCCAGGTCCTCCGCATCTACGTTGTGGCGCTCTTACCACTGAGCTAACCGTGGGGCCGTCCCAGACGTGATCGAATCTTTTACTTCTGTGATCCCTCCCACCAGGGGGCTGAACAATTGTCCAGACGAACAGGATCTGATTGACATACGTCAAAGATATTCATTTAATGATGTTATTTATTTATAGTCTTTGGTTGAATAATTAAGTTATAATAATTTTTAAACTATTTTATTAGAAGATAAAAGATTCGACCACTGCCGGGAATCGAACCCAGGTCTTCCGCATCTACATTGCGGCGCTCTTACCACTGAGCTAACTGTGGGGCCGTCCCAGACGTGATCGTGACGGTGGGTTAGCTCAGTCCGCAATGTAGATGCGGAAGACCTGGGTTCGATTCCCAGCCGTGGTCGAATCTTTTATCTTCTAATAAAATAGTTTAAAAATTATAACTTAATTATTCAACCAAAGACTATAAATAAATAACATCATTAAATGAATATATTTGACGTATGTCAATCAGATCCCGTTCGTCTGGACAATTGTTCAGCCCCCTGGTACTTCGCTACATTGTGGCGAGACCTGGTGGGAGGGATCACAGAAGTAAAAGATTCGATCACGTCTGGGACGGCCCCACGGTTAGCTCAGTGGTAAGAGCGCCGCAACGTAGATGCGGAGGACCTGTGTTCGATTCCTGGCCATGGTCGAATCTTTTATCTTCTAATAAAATAGTTTAAAAATTATAACTTAATTATTCAACCAAAGACTATAAATAAATAACATTATTATTCTAGCTATGTTTACTCTATACTTGTTAAATAATTGAAATCTTTTTTTTTTTTTATTTATTGAAATTTACAACTGTATGAAAAATACTACAATAAGTAAATGTGATACAAGAGATTAATAGTGTGAAAAGGCATGTTGAGAAGCCACCCATTAGTAGCACTTATATATTGTCTTCTAAGTTAGTAGGTTGCAAGGCCAAATTATTTTCAGACTCCTTGGTGGATTGTCTGGAAGGAAATGGAAGTTAGGTTGGAAACAAGCTAGTTAGGATAAGTCGGGAGGTTACTGTAAAAGGATTAGTATCTAGCTCTAGCCAAATTGTTGACATATGGAACATTAAGGTTTTTATGAATGATTTTATTTGGGACGAAATAAGGAGCATTAAGGATTTTGAATTGCAAGGAATGGATGCAAGAGGAATTCGATGGTTTGGTGAATCGAAAGTTCAACTACATAAGTCCCGATAGGTCTCACTATTGTCATGTGAATTAGTTTTTTTTATTTTATTTTAGAAGTTTGGAGCATTTTTCTTGTAAATTTTGTAAACATTGGAATCTGCAAGCAGTTTCTTGACTTTTCAGTTTTGTATGAGAATTCTTTTTTGTTTTATACAATGTACAGCATTTAGGCTTCTTTCTTCAGAAGTACAGAATAAACCAAAAGAAATCATTTTGCAAAAACAATATTATTTTTCTGGAGAGTCACTTAAGGGCCTTAACCCTTAACTACTCACCTGTATCAATGTTACTTATCTATTCACCTCGGGTCAATATGACCCAGAAAAAAAATAAAAAAAAATCAAACAACCTTAGGGTGTAAGACATTAGTTTTAAACAACAAGAGAAGGCTTGAAAATATATATTTATTTATGTATACAATAAATGAAAGTTTTAAAATATGAAAACATGTTGAATTATAGGTCTGAAGTGAAGTACTAAAATAAAAGAACTCCTTAGCATTTCTATTATTAACATAATTTCTTTTGATTTAAATTCAAAAATTTTTCTATGAACAACCTTTGCAGTTAATACAGATAAGAAATGAGTTGTTTTATATAACTTTAGTCCCCGCATCGAACACAAAAAAATGGCTTACACAACTACTCACCTCAGGTCAAAATATCGATTTAGACAAAATAAACCCCTCCCTTATTTTTCAGACACTGCCAAGATGTAACTGGAGCCAAAAAAAAAAGGGTTTGTCAAAATTTGGTGATCATTCAATGCCAAAAAGTGTAAATAGAATGAAATGAAACTTGGTACGGGTCAATATGACCCGACGTGAGTAGTTAAGGGTTAAAATTGTTTGATTACTCTTAAAATAAAAAAATAGTATTAACAAATAGCAGAAATAAAAATCATTATTAACATAAGGTAACAGTTGGAATGTATATGTACATATACATTAATGTCAGTATTAAGACATGTCATTAGTTCTTTATAATAGGAATAAAACCAGCAACCTAAAGAAATTGATAAATTTTTTTTTCGAGTAACATGACTATTCTTTTTGATTTTTAAGAAATGGTAAATGACAAATCTTTGGGGAATCGGTAAGAAAGATCCCTCAGTTCTTGACTTTATTCCTTGGATTTATGCATTACCTACCAAAACTATCACTACAGATCTGTATTGGGTGTATTTAAAAATAGCAGAAAAAAATCATCCACAGGGTGCTGATAATCCGCAAAATGGATAAACCACTTGCGGATAGTTGTAAGTTTACTGTTCTTAAGACCATTTAAAAATAGATATCAGATCTCCCTATGTTATATACTCATTAGATTATTTATAAAAATAGGGTGAGGGGGCTATGCTCTGCTAAACATACTTTTTTGTTAATATATTTTTAATATTGTTGAAGTTTTTAAATAAGTACTAACTTTTAAATCCGTAGCTTAATTGTTTTGACTTAGTTACTTAGTTGATGTATGCAATTCGACATAACTATATCCCTCATAACTCATATTTTACCAGTCTAAAAAATTTTCCCTATTTCCTTTTATATTTTTATTTGAAATGAAATTTTAAAGTAACCAAATTAAAACTCTTAAAATAAATATCCCTGGTAAAATCCTACAACTTGGGCTGAAACGATACAAAATATATTATACCTATAATATATTGTACTTCTATAACTGCACACCCAACCATTTTCCCAAGTATAAATACATCCAACTTATCTCCACCACTGTTTTTTTTTATAATATTGATTATTATAAGTGAATCCTTAGAATTCAATTGTTGCAATTCATAAACAAGGGAATGGTACTTCTGATTATAAATATATATATATATATATATATATATTTTTTTTTTTTTTTTTTTCGGTTTGGGCCTAATGTGACCTTTGGCCGCGCAGTGTGGTCTTCTTACAGACATTCTTATGGGAGCACAGACAGCAACCTCACGTTGCTGCAAGCCATGGTCACCATGGTGCAGCTGCAGTCTGCCCATAGGTCCATACCAATCCCATTGGGACCATTTTGGCAGTGTCCTTCCCACCGATGGCGTCAGCTCTCTCGGGTTCAAGGACAGTGACAAACTGGTCTAGGTCCAAGGAATATGGTAGCCCAGAGTCAGCAGGCCCCTAGGACCTATATTTCTTTCCCTGAAGCAAACTGTCCTTGTACCAAACTTCCGGGCGGTTACTGATATCCTAGAAAACCACACCACGATTCTCGATGGGATACATGGGGAAGGTACATCACTCCTACGCCCGGTCGGTGTGAGTCGCCTCCAGTAGGCTGACGGGCCTCACATACCCGGGGGTGGGGGTAAGCTTGGACTGTGTGGCGTTTGGCGGTGGTCACCCATCCAAGTACTTAACACGCTCGACGTTGCTTTACTTTTATTACCTACTGCAACCGTCTTTGTCCACTTGGCCATCCTGGCCCCCTATTTATATATATATATATATATATATATATATATATATATATATATATATATATATATATATATATACAGATAGATAGATAGATAGATTGATAGATTGATTCAAAAATTCATTACATCAGTCAATCGAAAATTGTTCCTTATCAATATTTAATTATTATCACAGGTTACACAGTCTGCTAAATCTGGAAGCTCAGAAACCAGATTAGGAACTTGGGCTGGATGGTTGGATCAAGATTACACTGTAATGTTTTATGACAAAGGACAGAGTTGTTGGAATGGTCCTCAACGCTCAGCTAAGGTATTTAAGCAGAATTTTTACTTAATAAAACTCTGAGGTAGTATGAGTATCAAGCAAAAAAATAAATAAATAAAAATTATTCAAGTAACAAGTGTAAGCATTTATAATTTTATTTATTTCACTTAGTTGATTGTGATACATTTATGGATATCATGTTGAACCATTATCTTAAACTTATTATTTCTGTTTGTTTCTCCCATTGATAATTTCAAAATCGGAGAGACTGTGATGTTCGTTCATTTGAGGTTCTTCATTAGACAACTTTCCCAACAACTTCAACTCCTTGTTTTTCTTTGTCTGGAAAGACTTCTTAGCCTTCTCCTTACCTTTATTTAAAAAAGGCCTGCTGTTGTTTTGCTTTCATTGTCTGTCATTGCAAATATCGTCTTCTGGAACTATAAAGAGATTGGCACTCAGTCCACAGTCCATTCCTATTGAACATTTTAAAGGAAGGTTATAGAGGTATTTTAACAGTTGAGTTGAACGAAGCTGACCAAGAAATATGAGTTTGTTTAGTTTTATTTTTTTGTTTTAAAATTTCCTTAATGGATCGCTCAAGCTGAAGCTATCTCCAGATATTTTTGTTTGGAATCATGACGATAAATTATAAGAAAATACCAATTTAGTTAAATTTACCATATGTTCCTTGTTTACAAACCATCTTTTTTAATTATTTTTTTTGTTGCAGGTTAATATCACTTGTGGCTTGGAAAATGAAGTTTTAAGTGCACATGAACCTAACAAGTGTGAGTATGTGTTGGAATTCCAAACTCCTGCTGCATGTCGATTGCCTGATAACAGTGGTGATCACCACGATGAGCTGTAATGTTGATGGCCATTTCTTTTGAGAGATAAGGAAAGAAAAATAGCCATAATGTATTTTGTGATGTTTTGCTTAGAATACATTTGGATGAGGGTTTGTATGTGTATATGTGTGGTTTTTCCATTTTAGAATAAGTCAATAATTTTTTTACTTCGCTAGTTGTTCATTGGTTAATTGGGCATTGTATGGTAATAAAATGTCTCCTAGTACTGAATTAAAATTAATTCTTAACAGTTCAAATTGATTATTGCCATCACTTGTACCTTTTATAGCACAAAGATTTTTATTTTTGATAAAAGGTGTTTGCTTTTGATTCAGTTATAGATTTGTTATGTCCGAAAAATAGCAAAAGTATATTAATAATTGTAATAAACTCTATATCACTATTTAGTTTGCTCTATTTGAAAGTTTCTCATTGAATATGAAGTTTTCTCTAATTTATTACATTTCAATTTAATGGCTGTAACTTCACTTAATGAAAACCAAAATCATGTTGTATTTTAATAGCTCACTATCGAACAGTGTACACAGATGGCTGAATATTCTTTCTATATTTATCTGAAGACTTCTACATTTGTAAAAAAAACATTATGATTTTCATTAGGTGAAGGTTGATTTGTCTTTTATTTGATAAAATATGATTACAAACATTATGACTCTATCCTTTTAATTAATCACATGTTATAATTGATAAGTAATATTATGACTATAATTATGGTTAAGAATTATTTTGTAAAAATGAACATTCCAAACAGGAGTATGATTAATATTGTCCCTATTTACTAGTGTTTAGTTAAACCTTCTCCAATTAAGAAAAATTATAATATTCATTAACATCATGGAAATTAAATTTGTGCTATAACCATTCGATTGATATAAGGAACAGCTTATATTAATTTAATTATTGGAAAATTCTAAATCATCTTAAATTCTTTGCACCTTTACAACTTGAGTGCTTAGAAGCATTACTTACATTGCACACAGTACTGATGAGCTCTTAATTCCAAAAAGCACATAAGATAAGGCTCTTTCTCTTAATGTTATTTATCTTACCTTTTTATTGCTAATTTTTTTCTAGTCTTATTTTCATCCTGATATAATTTATTCTTTTCCAAGGAAATATCTTATATATATATATTAGCTTGGTATTAATACATTATACAAAATCGAAATATTTATATATGCAAAGATTTAAACCATTCCATGGCATAAAAACTTTCTAAATTAACTGTTAATTCACAATTTTCTATTGAAATAGTTGGATAAGTAACATTTTAAGATATTTTTTACTGTTTTGTCACTTTAAGTTATAAATATAATTTGAACTGTTTTATAAATATGTAATTTTTATCCTGGTTATCATAATAGTGCAAAATAAATCACTAACTTAAACACAAAAAAATCAATCACATTTCAGCCCATATAAGCAAGTAGTAAGGGTGGATCAAATATTAAAAATAATTTCATTCAAGATAAAAACACAATATATATTGGATTTCATCATTCATTTCAAAATTTGATCATTCAAAAGATTTGACAATGTTGTTAACTAATTTTTAACTTCACAAATGTTTTCACCCCTGCATCATCACCAAAACTCTCGATGCCTCTTGAAGTGATGTTAATATGTTTAAATGGTAACAATTAAAGGTGATGTATCAGTGGCAGATGGTTGAGTAATGCCACAGTACATTACAAGTGTATACAGAATAGTGTGTAAAAAAACATTAAATTAACAAAATTTATAAACAATAAAGATTTAGTTGTAAAAAAAAAAAAGAAATGTATTAATAACTTTTATTCCATCAAACTTACCATTGAATTATAGTTTTGTATCAATGATCATATATTGCCTTTTAAATCCTCAAATGAAAACTTACAATTCGCTTTTCCCCTGCTGCACATTTCTGAGAGTTTTCTTCCATTAATGAAAACTATTTATTTAATTTCTTCCTTCTAATTCTCTTAGGATGTCTTGAAATATTTTTGTAGTCAGAGATTTTTTTTATTCTAGTATATAATTATATCTGTGGTGATTTCAATAGAATCTAGGAAAAAAGAAAAAAATATTTTTGAATTAATAAAAATGAAAGAGGTCTTAAAACTTTCCAGATAAAATAATCAATATTGGTAATTACTCTAAGTTTATGATCAACTTTTATCCAAACGAAACCATAAACATAAAACTAAAACACCTTAATCAGGTAACAAAGAAATTTCTCTTTAACAACATTAGACAGGATTTGTTATATAACAATGTAAACAGTAATGAAATAAAATTGTATTTTGTGATGAAGTAGGTACCTCCGTTTTCCCATGTTCAATAACTCCAAAATTCTACCACTTGTATACAGAAAACACTCAATTTACTGTGGGAACCAACAACATATTTACAAGAATTAGCTAGATTAGAAAGAAAAAATCATATAATTAAAGTTTAATGAGCCTGTTATCAAAGCTTGAGGGATAATGGGTTAAACTGAGTTTTTAAAAAAAAATCCTAATTTAGACTGATGACCAGTTTTAAGTTTTAAATCCTCCTATATAAAATGGTTGGTTTTGGTCTTTACCAATTATTTATCTTTCTTTTTTATTGTGGAGGGGTGGGACTATGAACTGTGAAATTCTCATTTATATTTGATTCATAGTCATTGTAAGATTATTCTAAAGCAAGCTTTGTAATTGGTTTAGAATGGTCAAAGAATTTCAGTGATATTTGTTTCTATCCAATTGTAATTTCAAAATGTAAGTATTTATTATAGCTATTATGTCAGTTTATCTTTCATGATTTTTTATACACTGTGAAATGCAGTTACTGTGATATAAATTTGTATGAAATACAGTATTATATGCAAATAATATATTTATTTTTTTCTTCAAAATGATGTATGTTGAAAAAATTCATAACAGTTCCTTCCTATTCAAGTGTAGGATTTTTGTTGATTTTTTTTTTACGGTAAGAGGAAGTTCTTTTGTTGGCTTTTTTTTTTTTTTTTTTAATGCCTTAGCTACTCCTTCCATTCTAACGGTTTTTTTATTTTCTGAAATCTTTTATTTTCGAACCTCCCATATTCTCTAGTAAAACTTCAATAAAATTAATATTCATAACACCCTCAACAACAAATAAGCTAATAAGAAAATATTTACTGAAAAACATTTGGTCTGAAAATATGACGTAATTTTTTTTTCTTCTGCTGTCTTTACAGACCTTTTAGATCTTTAAAAATTTCGGGGCCCATAACAATGACTAGCAGCCTTCTTATGAGAGGTGATAATGGGGTAGTGGGCAGTCAATCCTCGAGGGCCTCTTATCATTGGTGATTTGATTTGTGATATTTAACCTGTGTTGGCATAATGATCTCACTTTATATAGTTTATACACATCTATTTTTCTCTCCCTTTCCTCACTTTTAGGCTATATGAGGGTTTTTCTTGGGCATGTGGGGGGGGGGGGGATTGATTCAGAGTTGTTAAAAGAATCAATTGGAATAAAATGGCACTAGGAACTTCTCGTAAACTTCAGGTTGTCAAGGGGAAACAGTGTTTGCTGGCTCGCCCACACCACACACGGTTTTTACAGATCTTTTAACTCAGCTGCCAGAGCTGAGTAGAGTAATGATTGATTCCATTATAGTTTCATCCCTTTGATCTGCTTAAGTTTTTTAAAGCTCTATTGCCTATTAGGGGATCGAGTCATTTACTACTTTTCTTTCAGCCCAATCACCTAATGGCACGTCTTTCTCATTGTCACTATTCCACTAGTCTGCCTTGCAGATGTGGCTACCTATACAAATAGAAGATCCCTAAAACGGAAAATTTTGGCCATTTTAAGTCTTTTGCTTATAACTCAAAAATAATTCACTGCACGAAAATTTTTATTCTATCTATAATAGGGGGAAAATACCTAAAATGTCTTGTCTAATGACTTACTTAAAGCTATAAAAAAATCCACAGTTTTAACCATTTTTGTGGAAAAATGAATTACATTCATGTTCTGAACAAATGTATCTATCTATCCACTGGCACTACAGCCCATGAAGGACTTAGGCCTCTAATAGAATCCTCATCCAATTCCCCTAGCAGCTGCCACTGCTCACTATTTCCTCACTCCCATCTGCCGCAAGTCTGCATCCACATCCTCCAGCCACCTTAGGCGAGTTCCTCTTAACCACTTTCCTCCTGGTCCTTCATATAATAGCTTATTTGGTATCCGTTTTCCGGCATTCTTTCTACAGGACCAAGCCATCTTATTCTTGCCGTCTTAATGAACGCAATTATATTGTGTTCACCAAAAAGGTCCATCAACTCCTTATTTTCCCTTTCTTGCCACTGCCCTGAATCACATACAAGTCATCATCATTTGGAGAGCCTTTCTTTCTCAAATCCTTATGATTCGTTTGTTCTCTTTAGTCAGAATCCTCGCCTCGCTACCATAAATCATAACTGGCCTGATGGTTGTGAGGTATATATTTATCTTGGTCTTACGTGATAGATTTTGGGAATTGAGCAATCTTTAGAGTGCATGCATACTCCTATTGGTTAGTGTAATTCTAATGAGTTGGACAAGTTTAATCGGCAAACCTTGCAAATTCCTTATTAGTTCTTCTCTATCCATTCGATCACAGGCCTCTTTAAAGTCCACAAATAGGTGATGCAGATGGACTTCACAAGTCCGGATAATTAGCGTTTCAATAAAGTGGGGTACCCTTAATTGAAAAATTAAGGGGGGGGGGGTGGAAACCTGGCGGTTGAGCGTGATCTTGGTCAAATCACCTCCTTGCATTACCGCTGACCAAGAAATAGAGCTCTCCTTACATAGTACTGAACCCAAGACCCTTCATAGGTTGTAGTGGTACAGGTTTCATTTAATTTTTTGGCGGATCCAGGAGGAGGCTGCAGCCTACCCCGTTTGGGAAATTTTTTTTCATACAAGGATAGAAATTAACTTATGTAACTAAAAGTAAGAAAGGGAGGTAAAGAACAAATAATATGCAGAACAAGTAGAATTTTAGCTGTGGGAAAGGAACATAAAGGTAAAAAAGCTGACAGGCAGATCCAGGGGAAGGGCTGTGGGAGTGCAGCATCCCATTTACAACCGGCTGGATTTGCCCACGATTTGATTCTCCATCCCATTGACTGACCGTGGAAGCAAATAGTTTTCATTGAGTAGGAGTAATTTCTGCTATTATTGAGCCCTCTAATGAGGTAGGTGGGAAACCTGTACCGCCCTTTGATTTTGCGTGTGGAAATATTTTTTAATGTTAGTACCGTGGCTGGGTTTAGGAAAAAACCAATAAAAATCCTAAATAACTAGAAGGTAAAAAATTCCAATTTTTATTTAACTCCTTAATATTATCATTTTATAATTATTAACCCAAATTAATGTCCACTGTCTTTTCTATCTGTATGAGCACTGATTTTCCACAGTTTAACTTTAAAATTTAGTAAAAACACAAAAAAAAAAAGCAGAGAACAGTTAGAACTGTTACAATAAGCTATCAATCCGTGACGTCACTCTACAAACAGTATTCAAAATTCATTGTTGATGTTTTGTTTTAAGGTGCAAGTACTTCAACTACTATTTTAAATACTTTTGCAACTGTTGGATTTTTGGATCAGCTGTGTGACCGGAACCACAGACTGTTTCACCCAACCCGAAGCGGCTCTCTATATCTTTGGACCTTCCAAATGAAGTTTCACTTAAAAATCTTCCTGTAAAGTAACTTCAAGTTTTTTTTTTGTTTAAATAAAAGTCCCTTATTATCCCTATTATCCCACAAAGTCCCCATTAGGCGAATTGTTAAAGGATTTTATAATCAAACATTGGCGAATCCAGGGGGAGGGCGGTGGGGACTGCAGCCCTTCCCTTTGGAAATTTGCTGTCATTCAGAGATAGAAATTAACTTTACTAAAAGTAAGGAAGTAAGATAAAGAACAAATAATAAACTGAAAAAGTTGAATTCTAGTTGTAGGAAAGGAAAATAGCTGATTGTCAGATCTAGGGGAAGGGTGGTGGGGCTGAGCCCCCCCATTTAAACCGGAGAAAACAAATATATGCTTTTCAAATACAAAAAAATCAAATTCCGGTAATAGGAGTAGTAATATATATGTATAATATACCATTGGAAAGCTTAAGATATACGAAATAATAATATTTAGTTTATGATAGAGAATCATCAAAATATTGCCATAGAAAGGAAATAATAATTTCAACTTTCAAATTATTTAATGGAAACTGTTAGTCCCCATGGCAATTAGTAGTAACTATCTTATAATTGAATAAAAACGCAAAAAATTGCATATAATCATTTTAATTGCGTTTCGCAATGAAGGAAATGAAAATTAGAGAAAAGCCGAGAGGATTTTTGTGAGAGATGGAGAGGTGTGTTCTGCTTAAAATGCTTATCAATCAACCATAACTTTGATGAATAAAACTGTTATAACTTTTTTTCTTAACTACTGATTTGCAGGGGAGTGCAGCGTTCTATTGCCTGCTGGAGAGGATTTTTTTTTAATTGAAAAGACATCAAATTCGTAGCAATAATTAAATTGCTACAATTTGGTAATTGTAAACATCTATATAGATACTATGACTTGTGGTATGGAATCTGTAAAATATGGAAATACACGACCATCCCATAGGGTTACTATGGTAGGGGAAAAAAATTCGACAACTATGAATTTTTGTAACTTATATCAGAAAGCTTGTTTGCTCTCTTATGAATGTTAATATATTAATTACTTCAGAAAATAATATTATAAATTTATAATATGTTAATTTATATTATATTTTATTAATAAATTATTTTATACATCGACAAAAAATAATTTTGTCGATTGCAGGAAGAACTGACTCAGGCAGGTAAGAAAAAGGCCATTTACTTTTATGATGGACCCTTTCTTGTCTGTTCACGAAAGCCATTCTTATCCCTGGGTCCACTTCTTCTGTTTGCAACATTTCCTTCCACATCGACCATCCCTTCCTCCTTCCTTATATCGGATTGGAGGATATTGGTATGGAAAGCGTCCGAAAGGTTTCCGTAAGCTGTAATATATTTATTCTTGACTGTGGCCGAAAAATGAGATCAGTAAAAGATTGGGATTTGACCTTTATACTAAAAAAACAACTATTGTGAAAACATAAAATATGCTGATGAAATGTTGTAAATATGGAATAACTTAGTTTTTCATATTAGATCAAAATTGATACATTTGGAAAACACCTATAATAATAAAAAATATATTATCATTTTCCTCCGATAGTGATTATTCAACATATTTTAGTTTCGATACTAAAATTTCTATATTCTATGCAGTGTGATTTCGGTAATCCGATCTTCAGTTCTGCGAACACTCCAGCAATCTGAACTGCCGACGAATTAAATAAAAATAAAAAACGCTTGGGATCGGCGATTTTTTTATACATCACCGTTTGCAAATATTACGTCAAAATTATGAAAGGCAGTTAATATGTACTAGTAGCGGATCCAGATATTTTCTGAGGGGGGGCGCACTTTTTTATTTTTTAAATTTTTGCGTCATAAAGGACATAATTTAAAATATTAGTGCACATTTAAGTAGTTAATTTCTTTTAAATGTTTAATACAATCCATCATTATCCATTTTTTTAACGAGTTCAAAAAATTATTAAAGATGCTACCACGCTTTTCCTCCACACGGGGTGAGCAATCTATTACCCGTATAATAGCACAATCGCGACGCCACACAGTGAGTGCTTCGAGTATATGGAGTTTTTGGACAAAAATCTTTTGACCATGGAATATTATAGAGAATGCTGGGCTGATTACGAATATACCTCATATGCGGGGTCGGAAATAATATTTGACCAAGTTAGATAAAAAAAAAAAAAAGGCAAATCATGATTTTGGCAAATTATCTTAAATTTAAGGGAAATAAGAGAATCATTATCGATTAGTTAATCAAAATTTATCTTTGTATTGTACAAATAATACTACTTATATAAATAATATTTTGCCTAGTAAAGTAATTTTTGAAAGTATGTACATAAGAGAAATATAAACATCAATTCATCTGACGTCCTCGTGGAAATTAGCTCCTCCACAATTTAATACAAATTCAGTTCCAAAATTAAATGAGAGTTTTATTTTTAATTGAAAAGTCAAATATTACTATTATATGATAATGCAGTAAACACAATTTCCAACTACAAATAAAATATATGTAAAAACAAAATAGTAGCTACATTTTTAATTAGGGCATACTTTCAGACACTGCTTAAAATTATTGATATTGGTCAATTTACTGTAGTAAAAACTAATTTTTTTATGGAATGGAGTGTAAAAATGTATCTAATTAGAACGGCTAATCTAATTGTTGTAGATGCGAATTGGTTTTCAAGCAAGCGCTGAGTGCATGATTTCATTTGAAAAAAAATTGTCAAAATCAGAGTCGCAGGTTATCGCAGATTATCTTTATAGATTTTTATTCTAAATTAGTTTACAAATATTCAAAAAATGAAAGAGGTGTTTTTCGGACATTTTGTAATATTTCACTTTAAAGTTAGTAGAACATCGAGAGAGTCAAAAATTTGTCTTTCCCTTGGCCATATTTTCCAAAATAATTTCGACTTTCACTTAAAATAAAGTTCACAGTATACCTCTTCTAAACAAAAATAAGACTTAATGAAAAGATTACGACAAAGCCAATGTTTACATCTAGTATTTACCTTCGATCTAAAATCCCTTCTCGACTAATACGAGTAAGTGGTCACTAATACTGTTTTTTTCGAAACATTTCTTAATTTTAATAGCAATTTAGTCAACAAATATATGTAAATATTATAATTAATGACCATTTACGTCTTTAGGAACATTTTAAATGCAAATTCAAGAAAAAAATAAAAACTTGATTTTTCGATTTTTGTCCATTGATCGAAGCACTGTGCGCCAGGGTTCTACTGAATAAATAAAAGAATATGTATTTATGAAAATAAATATAAATGAAAAATAAACGGGCGCCACACTATTTGTTTTTGGAAAATAGTGAATTCCACGAAATACCAAAAATAAAATTTAAAAAAATTGAATAAAAAGTGGATAAATAATTAAACATACACAGAAGGAGAAAAAAAAAATAATGAAAATATTGATAGAATAAAAAAAAAAAATAATTTAGTGCATAACGTTGTCAGCATATCAAAGGAAAAGAAATCAAACCAAAGAATCCAATAAATCAAAATGTACTATTGAGAATGGGCGTACCCAGGGGGGGGGGGGGGCAGCTGCCAAAGTATGAAGTTGAAATATTAAATACCATTTTTAATACTTCACAATCTTTTCGGAGGCGGCGCAAAATAGAAAATCGATAGATTTTTCATAATATCTAGTGTTAACAATGTTAAATTTTGCGCCGCCTCCAAAAAGATTGTGAAGTTTTAAACATGGTATTTAATATTTCAACTTAATACTTTTTCTTAAGAGTTAGTGTGTAATCGTACAAATCAAAATATTTTTTTTCTCGTTTTATTGCATTTTCCCGCTTTTTATACCATTTTCGATTTTGCCGTGTATTAATAAAAATCAGAAGGTAATTATTTCATACTTTTTAGTGGCGGGAGATAATTTATAGAAAGCAATAAGTTGATTTCTAAAAAAAATCGAAGTTTTTGTTTTATACGGATTTTAAGTGCATTTTGTACTGGTTTCTGGTTTTCGTATTCGTTTTCTTTTTTTTTTTTTTAATGGGTACCCTTCTTCGGGCACTACAGGAGAGTTTGGTTCATTGGATGGTTGTTCTGTCTAAGGTGGGAAGAACGAGATTTATTCCGTGGGTCCGTCGCGAAATAAAAGTCAACCCAGGTGGCGCTCTACCACATTCGTCTATCCCGGGCCTTTATATTATAATTATATTAAGAGCCACCTTTTCAATTTTATGAATACGCGCGGAAAATCAAGTGCGGTGCGTGCATTACATTTCTTTTAACACCCTTCCTACTTTGACTAGAAATGGACTTTTTTTTTAAAAGACCAATGTTCCATTAGGACGACACATAAAACTTAAAACTTTTTTTTACAATGACAGTCATTTCCTTTGCTGAATTTTTTGTCAGTAATTGTCATTTACATACATACACCTGTGTTCCGAGAGTTGTTATCGAGTTTGCTCCGCTTTCATATAACTGCAAGATGATGTAGGTACGTCACTGAACAGTCGAGATTTTGGCCGTATTTCGAATATACATGATGATATAATGAAGATGTTTATTTGACCTCTAATAAATTGGACCCTAATTTTTCAATTATGATCGCTTGAGTATTCTTTTGAAAACTAATGCGATGATATACAGGGTGTCCAAAAAGAGTATTCGGGGTTTGAAAGTTGAATAAAATCTTAAATATAGAATATCAAGTAGGATGTTTACGTTTTATTTAAACACAATGAACTGGAAATTTATTTAGAAAAACAATATTGTCTAGGTGTCTTCCATAACGCTGCTGGCACTCCTCGAATCTCAAACGCAGATTTCTAAAATTGCGTTGACAACATTGTTCCTGAGATTGCCGTAATTTCTGTTCTGATATTTTGCTTCAATTGCGTTAGATTCGTCGTATTTTCCTACTTTTCTGGTATCCCCACAGAAAGAAGTCTAGAGGACTGAGATCGGGACTCCTGGGAGGCCAGCTAACGGTGCCTCTACGAGAAATCACATTGTTTTGGAATAATTCGTTTACCGTAGCAATTGATGAGTCTAAAGTTTGGCAAGTGGCCCCGTCTTGCTAAAACCATGTTCTAGAGTTATATCCTTTAAACTCTTGAAATTCTTGGGCCAAAAAACCTCTTATCATTTCACAGTAACGCTCACAATTTACAATACTCTTTACACTATTTACTGCGTTTGAGATTCGAGGAGTGCCAGCAGCGTTATGGTGGACACCTAGACAATATTGTTTTTTCTAAATAAATTTCCAGTTCCGGAGTATTCTTTTTGACAGCAATAATTTTTATGGCTGCTATATTTTTGCTGCGTGGACTTTCATACAATATGGTTGTTTTCTGAGAGATATCAACTTTAATTTGTCGTTAGTTTTATTGATGAATGAACATTAGCAAACATTGAAATTTTAATTTCTTTTTTAAATGTCTGTAAAGACGATTTAATTATTATTACACTAATACTGGGAGAATGTTTCCTAGGAAAATTTTCATTTATTGGGGAATATAATACATAACATATATGTTAGTTATTGCGGTACTTGAGACCATGACCGCCTCGAAAGCGAAAAACCCATAAACACATCCAACCTAGACTGTTCTAAGTCCATTATCATTTCTGTTTCAATAAAATGCATTCATTCAACACTAGACTTAGGCCCTGAAAAGCGCACTCATGCTTTCAGGAAACGCAAACGCTTAGTGACGTTTTTACTTTTGAAAATCTTGGCAACCTTCATAGAATCGAATATTTGAATTTCTTCCGATTTAATAAAGATCTATCAAGACTTCAAAATCCATAAAAATTTAAAACACAATCTGGCTCTTTAGTAACGATTTATTCTGGTACATTTCAGTTATTACATAGGAAACGATTGAGACTAACACATAGGCACACAATAGAGACTCTATACAGAAAATAGCGAATTCTAAGTGCCACCAGCTAGGGACGTTATCATAACGTAAAGTACAAAATCATACAATTACCCATCATATATGGAATTGGAGAACGTATCTATTGCATTTTCGAACCACATATGAACTTAGATAATAGTTATTTCTTTCTCACAATCAAGAATTCGCTTAGCAGCCATTTTCATTTATACGCCTCAATAGTTGCAGAAACAAAATTAAAAACCGATAATAATAATCCGGAAAACATAACAAAAGTTTCACTCCAGAATGTCTTTATACAGGGTGAAATGCTACTCGTGTGACAAACTTCACCAGTAGATTCAACACCATAAAATGAATAAAAAAGTTCATATTGACCATGGTCCGATTCTCAACCATTTCGGAATAATTTAGTTTTTTATCGATTTTGAAAGATATCTCGACCTGGCATCGGAAAACCGCGATATCTTTAAATCTCGAAATTTCTCCGAAAAGCTGATAGCACCCTATTATTAATTTTTCAATAATAAAATGGTCATTTCAAAATTTTTGGGCCAATTTTTCGTGTTTTATTTCAGCCAGAACAAGAAAATAAGTGAACAATTTTATAAATCGGAAAGTGTTTAACATAATTCAGAGTTTCTAATTTTAGTTTCAGAAAGCAGCAAATTTGAGTGAAAATACTTCATTCAATAACGCTTCTAACGCACTCTTCATTTTTTAATTTGGTGTTTCTAAGTCCAAGATACGGATGACAAAAAGAGAAAAAATTATGGTTCAAGGATTGTTAATGTTTGAAAATTTTCATTTTAAATTTGAAAAAAAAACAACTCACCAATATCTTTAAAATAAATTTATTTTTAATCATTTTATCTATGTTCAAATTGGAAGCCGTTCTCTGCAATACACAACGTGCCCGTTTTCTCATACTCCCAACTGTCACATTGAAAGTGAGAAAACGTCGAAGTTTTTCAGCATTGGCGAAGATCCTTGCTCTCAAATTTTCTATGTTTGTCACTTCAGTGCGATAGACCCGTATATATCCACAACCGAAATATTCCATGGGGTTGAGATCAAGAGATCTTGGTGGCCATAGAACTGTCCCATCACGGCCGATCTACGTTTCGAATGTTCTGTCAAATACGCCTGAACTATTCTAGAAGAGTGAGGAGACGCACCATCGTGCTGAAAAATTGTTTCTCTTCAATTGTAAAAAAAGGTACTCCAGCAAGGTAGGCCGCGTGTTTTCGATAAAATTTAAATAAATTGGTCAGGTTAATCTCGCCGGAAAATCTAAGTAGGGACCGATGAGTACATCTCCAATAACTTCCGCCCAAACACTGATTGAAAAACGCCTTATGGAATACAGTTTTTCTCTTTTTGTCATCGATATCTTGGTCTTAGAAACACCAAATTAAAAAATGAAGAGTGCGTTAGAAGCGTTATTAAATGAGGCATTTTCCTTCAAAATTTCTGCCTTCCGAAACTAAAATTAGAAACTCTGGATTACGTTAAACACTTTCCGATTTATAAAATGTTTCGCTTATTTTATTGTTCTGGCTGAAATAAAACACAAAAAAATGGCCCAAAATTTTTGAAATGGCTATTTTACTATTGAACAATAAATGTAGATTTCAACGGTGCTCTCAGCTTTTCGGAGGAATTTTCAGATTTAAAGATATCGCGGTTTTTCGATGCCAGGTCGAGATATCTTTCAAAATCTATAAAAAGCGAAATTATTCCGAAATGGTTGAGAATCGGACCATTGTCAATATGAACTTTTTTATTCATTTTATGGTGGAGAATCTACTGGTGAAGTTTGTCGCACGAGTAGCATGTCACCCTGTATATCTTTACTTACATCTTTTGTTGAAAATTTATCTAAGGTTATGTATGAGGTTTGTTCCAACAAGAACCTGAAACATGTCATAGCTAACAACAGACTATGCCCCCCCCCCCCACTCATTTGATTCTGAATTTGATTGGTTGGTTTTTCCAACCGATTCATCGAACAATGAAACATTATTGAGCATTGCTTAAAATCAACCAATCAAACTTAGAATAAAAAAATGAGGAAAGTACATGAGCAGTTTGTAAGTTATTAACGTGTTTTACGTGTGGAGCATACCTTATGTTATATATGCCATATGTTTTTCCAATAAGTAAATATTTTAAGCGATAATTAAATAATTATTTTCATGTTTTTTCCCGATAACTTATTAAATAAATTAAGAACACAAAAAAGAATTTAATGGGACCATATTGGGAAAATACTCTACAAGATGCAAAAGGTTTCGTTCCGATTGGTCCACCCATCTCGGAGTAATCGGTGGACATACATAGAAAAAAAAAGAAAAAAAAGCACATACGTATCGAATTGAGTAACCTCCTCTTTCGAAGTCAGTTAAAAATATCCACACTACTTTCAATTGAAGGGGTCGGGGCAAAATAGTGCCAAGCAACATTTTTGACAAAAATAAACTATAGCTGCAGTCTGCTGTATATTATGTAGGACTATATGTCTATGTTGGAAATGCCACCTAAATATGACTGTACAGGCTTTATATAGTCATATGCAGGTGGCATTTCCATCATAGACATATAGTCCTACGTAATGTACTGCAGACTGCAGCTAAAGTTTATTTTTGTTAAAAATGTTGCTTGGCACTATTTTGCCCCGACCCCTTCAATTGTAGTAATAACATTTAATGTTTGTGGGAAAAAAATTAAGAAAAAAACACAAATTGAAATAAAACACACACTATATTTGAACTCAAAGTATTTTTTTAAAAAGAAATAAAATAATATTGAAAGAACAGGTTTAAATATAAAAGTCCCCAATGATAACAAAATTAATGAGTGTCTCAATTATCCACACAACTAGGAACTTCCAGGCAAAAATAAACGTCTAAATATCCACCATGTACTTCTAGAACTAGAACTCAGGTAATGTCAGGTTACCCCAGTTCTACCTTTGCATAATCAATTAATATATATATATATTATAAAGTATTGATATATATATATATCAATATATATATTATAAATATCAATATATATTATAAAGCAAAGTGTACAATGTGCGAGCCGAAAACGACTTCACGTCGCTCAAGAATGTTATTTCATCGTTAGCCCTATAGCCCCTAACGATGAAGAAGGTTTCAGTTTTTATCTTAAGTGTGCGATGTTGAAGGGACAAGGGCTGTAATTTTAAGCCTCTTGCTACATATAATTAGTCCATCTAATTAGCCCAGGCGAGTTAATGAATGAAAAAAATTAGTTCGACATTTGGAAGCCAGAAGCGCTAATCTCCATTCATAAAGTTATCGTTCATTAGTTCGGTTTGTTTTGG
Organism: Aelia acuminata; assembly: GCA_911387785.2. NCBI lineage: Eukaryota > Metazoa > Arthropoda > Insecta > Hemiptera > Pentatomidae > Aelia > Aelia acuminata. The sequence goes on along the minus strand of OU426980.1, from coordinate 92,934,344 downwards.
TTTTAGTTTCAGCTGCTCTCTTTAAATTAGACGAGATTATGTTTAAATAATTATTTTTCCTTACATCTCTGCATTGAATTGAAAATAAAAATTAACAAAACCAACTGGATTCATAAGCAAATTAGTTTCACATAAGAGGAAAGAATTAATGGAAACATTGCCTTTAATCAATATATTCCTAAGAGTAAATTTACAACTAAAGAAAAATTGCTTATTAGTGTAGTGAGCGAATAAAAACTAACACTGAATAAAATTACTATAGATAATACCTATATATATATGCATAATATATACATAATATATATACCTAAGTTTAATTAAAATACCTATAGATAATATGATAATATAATAGATAATAATATAAGCCGCACTTCAGTACTTGTACCCAACAATTTTTAAGAAGCTGCGGATCATTTTAAGATAGAAGAAATCAATATGGATTTCTTGTATGAAGAATTCCAAATAATCAGAAAAAGCCTGAATATTGTTAATACAACTTCTGATTGCAAGAGTATGGGAGGGATTGAAACTTGGAAGAAAGTCATCAAAGGTTTTTCCAGAACTGAAATCGCTAACATTTTCCGAATTTTATCCTTCGTTTTCAGTATACCTAGCTCAAACTGTTTCGTGGAAAGGGTATACGATTATAATTGTATTGATTTTTATAAATATGTTAAAACAAATAAAAATACGTTAAAACTGACTTGCTCCTCGGAGAAATATAAAAAAAAATAAAGAATGTCACTGTATAATTTTGTTTTTTATTTGTCCCGGGTAAAAAACTAAATTCCCGTATTTTTTTGCCTACTTAAGCATTTGCCCCTTATAGGCTGGAAAAAAATCTGGCAACCCTAGTAACCACCTTGTTTTTAAATTATTTTAAATAATTTATTTTTGAAGAAAAAAGATTGGCTCCGCCGGGAATCTAACCCGGGTCTTCCCCCGGGTGACATGCGCGGTATGCTAACCATTGCACCAAGGAGCTCGCTTCCGAACGGTGCTCTAATCCGAATTGGTGCAATGGTTAGCATACCGCGCATGTCACGCGGAAGACCCGGGTTCGATTCCCGGCGGAGCCAAATCTTTTCTCTTCAAAAATAAATGATTTAATATTATTAATATGAATATCAAAATTAATATTAATTTAATTAATATCAACGTCAGGCAACAACACAAACAAAAAAAAAAAATAATAATTTCTCAGTAGAAAAAGAAAAAAAGTCACATCAATCATTGGATTTGATAAACTAACTACTTCAATGTGAGTATAGTGCTCTATGCACTAGGCTAGAGACCTGTCTCAGTGTTTGACACCATGCTAACAGTTCAACTTACCTTCTAGTTCCATTGTCAGAGTAACTGGGTTTACAACTGAAATTCTTTTAAATTATTTATTTAAATTCTTTTAAAATGTTTTTATTCATTAATACTATACAAAATTAAAGAGATACAAACTACAAACTAAACCAAAGAAAATTAACACTTTAATTTTATAAAATTAACATTCATAAAAAAAAAAGAAAAAAAAAGTCTCTTATAATTTTTATCAAGTTTGGTGATTAATACATTTAGATAAATAAAAAAGGCCAATATTCACCAAAAAACATTAGTAAAATTTATTTACACCCTTAAAAATATTTTTATTCTAAATCACCGTAAGACCAATCCCAAAGTATGCTGCATGGTAGGTACAAAATACAAAAAAGCTAAATGTTATAAAAGAAAAAAATTCTATGAATTGTTATAAAATTATAAATTAATAATTTATGTAAATGTACTTACAGGCTTGAAAGTGGCTCTAGAAGCCGAAACGTTACCAGAATAAATTTTACTATTGTTTTTTGGTGAATATTGGCCTTTTTTATTTATCTAAAAGTAAAGTCTTTGACACATGCATACAAAAAAAAAACAGAAGAAATGTCCTCTCCTCCTTTTACTGATTACTTCAATTAGAAACAAATAATAAAAAGAGTATGTACTTTCCAATCCTAGCAGCAGGACTTCCAAGCCTCTCCTCTCCTCCGCCGCTGTTGCCTTCTTTTCCTCAAAAATTCCAGATGGACTCGCGTTCCCAGCTCCTTCCGGTAATCCACCGTCTGCACTTGCGTTTTGGTAAATAAGACGCGAAGGTCCATTCAAAATTATCCGGTAAAACCGTAGGAAATTTGTGTGAACCCAACCCATTGGCGGATCCAGGGGGGGGGGGGGCTGCAGCCCCTCCCTTTGGAAATTTTTTCGTCATTTAAAGATAGAATTTGACTTCCCTAAATGTAAGGAAGCAAGTTAAAGAACAAATAATGTGCAGAACAAGTAGAATTTTAGTTGTGGGAAAGGAACGTAAAGGTAAAAGAGCTGATTAGCAGATCCAAATGATCCCCCCCCTTTACGATCGGCTGGATCCGCCCATGACCCAACCACCATGTGCTCACGATACTGGCTAACTTTTTTGTTGCCACACTTGTCTTCTTTTTTCTTGCCGGCCACCACTCGGTCGCACACTATCACTTTCGTTTCGATAGTCGATGTTTAAACTAAATTATTTTCATTTCAAATAAATAATAAATGCTATCTATCATTAATTATTTATCTATATTATATGAACATAGGTATTTATATTATATCTACATAATTATTTTATTTAGTTCCCAGCTACTCTCACTAAAAAAAAAAAAAACTTTTTTTTTTTTTAAATTCTCTACTTTGCACATTTTCTTTGTTTTGTCGCCTTGACGAAATTTTAAATTAAATTTTAATGCCTTAACGAAAATTTAACCGTAACAAAGATATCCCTTTTTATACAGAAATAGTAATAATTGATTGGTGTCCTCACCTCCCGGAGGGGGGGGGCACTCCCCTGGATCCGCCACTGATATGTACATAGTAAATTCACTTACCAGTCTACTTCGAGTTGGAATCTATATTTTAGATGTGTTGACTCCATTTAAGCAACTTCACAGTAAACAAATTTTTCACAGTTATAACCTCTGTTGTTCTTTAAGGTAACTGTACCAATAGTTGACAGGTTAAGAAAAAAATATTAGATTATTGACACTGTTTACTAAAATATTGATGTTAGGTTAATTTTTGTTATGAATTTAGTTAGGCCAATCCCTTTAGAAAACTGGGAATGCAATATCCTATTGTCTACATTTACGGTTTTTATAAAAAAATGGTTTCTTTGAACCTTCTAAAATGTGTCAATAGTTGCCACATCAAAATGGAAAGGTTTGGAATGTTGACATTTATTGTGTCAAAAGTTGACACTTACATTATTTTTAAATTTCCCAAGGAGAATATTAGGTAATAAGGACTGCAATAAAAGTTAATCATTTTTTATTTATAAACTATTCAAAATTGAAACGAAATATATCAAATTTCCACAATTTAATTACTTTATACACAAAAACTTAATAGCCAAAAGAAAAAATATTAAACTGAAAGATCAGATCATCCAAGAATAATAAAGATACCATATAACAACAATCATTTTAAATTAATCTACCTCAAGTGGGAAACTAAAATGGTACCTTTGCTGTCCATTAAAGGTAAAAACTTTGGGCATATGTATCGCGGATATAATATCACATGATGGGACTGTGCAACATGTATCGATGTTAATAAAACTTGTTTACATCCGATTGCATGGTTGTAAAAGTAAAACCAGAATCTCTAATTTACTGACAACTTTAGTAACTTGAGCCAGACATTTTTTACGCTTAAATCTCTTATTTGAGAACCCAACTACTATAAATTTTCCTTCATCAACACTTAAACTACCTTGCTCCTCCTCTTGAAGAAATATTCCTTGATCAACATTAATTCTCTGCTCCTGCTCTTGGGGATCTAAGCTTTTCTGATTTTCTTTCTCCTCCCAAATTTCTGGTTGGGATAGTAAGGTTTCGTCTACTTCCAGTGCTGCAGCATTTTCAGGTATCTCCTGATTAACTGAATTTTTCTTTGGTTTCTTTTTGAATATCTATTTACAACAATATCAATTAATTATCAAGTTTATAATAAGTTGTATTATTCAATCCATTCAACTATTTAACTTTACAATATATTTTATTCCCTATTAAAATAAAATTGTTATAATTTCCGACTGTTACAATTGTTACTTAATTTAAAAAATAAACAAAACAAGATTATGTCAAATAAAGCTGAGGCTATGCATGGGTGTCAACTATAAATACACATGATGTCAACTTAACAAACAGAATATTCCACTATTTGACACCCCTGTCGAACATTGGTTAGGATGGAGCTAGATCAGTGATTCCACTACCGAAATTAAACCCAGATATTTTTCAAATCAAGCAAGTTATTTTAAACTATCAGTTTCATCAGAGTAAAAAACACCAATAGTTGACATCGATGTCAAATATTGAAATTAAGGATTAATTTTTGGTCTAATGATTGACACCCACATTTAAGCCCTAAAACATTGTATAAATAAATCGAAAAGGATATCAAATGATTCCCATGAACTTAATGAATATCATGAAAGTAGTAAAAAAAATAATTGAACACAAATAAACGAACTAAAAAGCTTATTCAATGTGACTTACCACACTAATGAAATAGGGAAGCAGAAACCACTTGTTGAGGCCACTAGGAAATTTTCCATTATAACCTCTCACAAATAAGTTTCAGTTTTCATCACACTAATGCAGATGGCAGCACAGCTAACTAGTAAAACTTGGGAAATTACCGCCAAATTTTGAACCAAGACAATCTACCACGAATCTTATTATTCACACTTTTTGTACGAAATGTCAACTATTGGAGCACTGTCAACTTATGGTACAGTTACCCTATAAGGTACAGAAACTTATATTTAGTAAAAAACTTTACTGTCGTCATTTATTATTGCTACATTTATTTTTATTAACTTTTAAAGTTATTATTGTTATTTATTTATTTTTAAAGGGACATACAAAATAAAACCATTTTATTCCCAAATGGCTGATTACGCCGCTCCTTACTTTATCAATGTTTAAGTTTTATTCCGTTTTTTTTTTTTTTTTTTTTGGAAAATCTATATGATTCCTATTTATGTAAGTAAATGTAAACATAAAAAATAAAATAGATTAATAAAAGTTTGATGCGATGCGCGCAACACATAACTTACACTCAGAGTTGGGCATATTTATATTTAAAAAAACGAATACAAATTTATTTTTATCTTAATTTTAATGTGAATATGAATAGAAATTTATTTATATCACAATATTTGTGAATACGAATGAATACAAATAAATTCGTATTTACAAGTGTGAATACGAATACTCTAGCCCTATCTCTCTCTCGTACCTCTAACCGTCGCATAGTGTTTCGATTAGAATAAGCTAGGTGAATAAAAGTCATGATTGAAATTCTAAACATTGGTATTATAATAATGTATACAATACATCAAAACGTGGCATTCTAATCTTTGTTTATGTCTCACACGCTCCACCTGGTTAGTAATAGGGTCCAAAGGTGTAAAATCGTGGTGTAATAAAATAAATCAGTTGAATTCCAGGCATCACTTCAATCATAAAAATGACAGTGTTCCTAAATGTTTATAGATTTGGTTGATAAGGATTAATATTACTTGGACTAGTGAGCGCTAATTTACTCTAATTCAGTAAATTTATCTGTTAATCAAACAACAATAAAAAAATGTTTTTGAAATGATTGCAGGATCTTTTCATCGTTTTGAAACTTTCAAATGATGTTAATGACTTGTACCCGGGCTGATTTTTCTTTATATAATAGGGGCACCTTTCAACTTAAAATAATATGTATTATAGCCTGCACACTCGAGTACAACATTCTTTTTTTTAGTACTTTCTTTCCAAAATGGATATTTTTTTCATAATCGTTGAACCACTCTATGGGAGAAAAATCTCTTTTCTCTTAAAGTTTCTTTCGTCCAAACATAATTTTAAAAACCATTCAGAGGACAATGGATGAGGTTGCCTTACTATGCCTCCAAAATTTCTCATAAATAGGTTGCTGCGGGAAAATCAGCAGCATTTTTAGGCTCAACACCAACTTCCACATTTCAAGGAAGCACTATGTGTAAGACATCACTTATTCCTTTGGGTAATGCTAAGTAATTAAGTGGAAATGAAGCATTAGCCAATTACATGGACTCTAAGCCTACAGCGCATTCGTACAAGCAGATTAGGATGCGGTCTATGTAGGCAGGTCATGACCGTCTAAGAAAATCTTTTACTAACAGGTATTTAAGAAAATGCTTTTTCCTTTTTTCCCTCTGGATTTCTTAGCAGTACCAGCTCTATCATTCGGCGGAATCCTCAGCCATAATCTATGATATCCCATAAAATTTATCTTTGCACAGGTGAGCTCTCAAAAAATAACATTATTCTGGGGCTAAATCCCTGTACAGATATGCACATATAAAAATAGATGTCTGACCATCATGCTACAATATCAAATATTTATTTAAGGTTGAAAAAAAAGATCCCCTAAAAAGAAAGAAAAGAAGGAAAAAAGAAAAATACATATAAAGATGATTAGAAAAAATAAAGAGTGCAGAATTTTCTATAGATAGGCATTTGTTTTTATTTTTTCTTCTTAATCTCCTGGCAATTGTTTTAAATTCGATTTTTAATTAATAAAAATGTTTTATTTTATAGTGAAATTATTTAATTGGTCGCAATAAATGAAAAAATGACGAAAAACAATTTTATAATTTAATATAGTATATTTAATTAATGAAATATACATAAGATTAAATATAATATATTCAATTTTATAATTAAATATAACCATTTTATTATTAAATATAATAATTTTATAATTAAATTACTTAAATGTTCGAAAGAGATGAAAAAATTACAAAAAATACTTTTGTCAACCTAGCTCCTACTAAGCGAAACACTGTGCGTCGTCTTCGGTAGTGTAGTAGTCAGTATCCATATATGTAAAAGTTGGAATCGAAAGTACAAATAGCTATAACTTAGCTACTTTCATTCATAAAAGTTGTCATGGAAACCGAGCCTTGTTCTATTAAATGTTATTCATTTATAATTTCTAAATTGACTTAATTATTCTTTCAGTTATAATTATACTCAGCTTGGAAAATTTTAAATTTCGTCAAAGCAACATTTTTGTATAGACTATATTCTAGATGAATACACTCGCAATCGGTTCTGAAGTACGATACGATATGTTATATATAGATGGTGTTTTTCTTCATTATAATAATAATTATTTAGTGTCATCGAATTCTCTCTATATAAATGGATTGTACAATTAGCTAAAAAAACACGTCAGCATCCATGAATATAATTGTTATTTTTCTAAATAAACGTATGAAAAACTCATTTACTCTCACTCTCTTTCTCTCGGTCTTCTGACGCGGTCTTTGGTAATATAGTGGTCAGTGTCCCCGCCTGTCACCCGGGAGACCGGGGTTTGATACCCCGCCGCACACAGGGGTATTTGGCCCTAAAAGTTGGCCAAAACCCATTTTTTGAAATTTGAAATTTCTGGTAAATAATGACTGGAAGTTCAAGCAGAGGACCTGTTGGATAATGCAAGATGATTTTTATCTCTTCCAGGCCCTTAATCCGGCGGCTATTCTAATTCAAATCTGACCTTATCCTTTAACTCGTCTGTGCTCATAAGTATTGGTCTACAAAATATTGGGTTGATGCAAAATTAATGCAGGTTTCCTCTATTGCGATATCTTAATTCCAATTGTGTAAACAAAGCAAATCCTAACATTGATCATTATTGTACCAAAACAAACCTTATCTAATACCCTCTCTTTCACCATGAATTTGATCAGTAAAATCATTTTGTTCAGTGTGTTCAAAGGTCTTAAATCGAAAATGTCGAAGTACGATTTTCGTCAAATTTATTTTTACGAATTTAAATTTGGGCGCAGCGCTGCGCAAACGGCTCGTAATATTAACGAAGTGTGGGGTCAGGGGGCCATTAACGAGTGCACGGTCCAGCGTTGGTTTCAGAAGTTTCGCAGTGGAGATTTCGACCTCGAAGACAAGGAAGGTTGGGGCCGTCATTTTGCTCTTGACAACGACCAGCTGAGGTCAATAGTGGAAGAAGACCCAACCAAAACCACCCGAGAAATAGCGGTAGAACTCGGCGTGAAATAATCCACAGTTGTACGCCACTAGGAAACAATTGGTAAGGTAAAAAAAATGGCCAAGTGGGTGCCACACCAATTAAACGACCACCAAAAAAATCGCCGCTTAGAAATCTGTTCCATGCTTGTGACACGCAATAAAAATGATCCATTTCTCGATCGCATTGTGACGTGCAATGAAAAATGGATCTTATACGACAACAGAAGGCGTTGTAGCCAATGGCTGGGCAAAGATGAACAACCAAAACCTTTCCCGAAGCCCAACCTGCACCCAAAAAAAGTTATGGTCACAGTTTGGTGGTATACTGCTGGTGTTCTCCACTACAGCTTTCTCAATCGAGGTGAGACTATAACTGCTGACAAGAACTGTCAAGAAATTGACAACATGAATAAAAAATTATAACGTCTTTGCCCAGCATTGATGAATCGGAAGGGACCTATCCTTCTCCATGATAACGCCAGACCACACGTCGCACAACCAACGCTACGTCGACTGCACGAGTTGGGCTACGAAGTTCTCCCACACCCACCTTATTCACCTGACCTCTCTCCTACAGACTTCCACTTTTTCAGGCATCTGGATAACCTTTTGAGGGAGAAAAATTTTCAAAACCAGGATGAAATTGAAAATTCTTTTCGTGACTTCATTGAGTCCAGGGACTGACTATAAATTGACTAAAATGTCAATTTCATTAAATAATAAAAACAATTCAATTTTGTTATATTTTCATTTATTTGTAATTTAGGATCTTCTGGAAGAATGACTGTAACCTGAATGGAATTATTTGACATATTTTTAAAGTCAAAACATAAGCTTTTAAAAAAGAAGGAATTTTTGGTGTCTTTTCTCATTGGGAAATATTGTAATAACCTAGTGCACGTGAAAGAGCTAAAACAAAATTATCCATTTTGAGGCATGATTTCCAAGTGAGATAGAATGCTTCTTCAAGGAAAAGAAATTTTTTTGAAAGAGCAACAAGAAACGGCTAAGTGGGACGATATATATCAAAAGCTCAAGATCTGGTGGACGCTCTGAAAAATCATTTGTTACTTTAAAATTTACAACGGATACGGAAAAACTTTATCAATGGTATGCTATGACACCATCTGTTCACAAAATTTTAAGGGATGGTTTTGAAGTGATAAAAAGCCCTCTGCTTCATATTGGTCTTTTATCTGAGGAAGCAGAAGAAACCCGTAATAACCATTTCCGGGTTTATAGAGAAAATAAGACCAGAAAATTCTGGATGTAATTAATAGATTAATATTGACATCAGATCCAGTTATCACAGGTATGAGAAGTTCAAGAAAAAAGGTATCAGGTTTTGTAAGGAAACTTTAGAAATGTTGTCTCCCCCAATCAACTTAACCGGTAGTGGTGATTCCGAAAGTTCATTAAGTGACGAGGAAAGTGAATAATGAATAATTAAATTTAATATGCATTTTTAAGAAAGGTTGGTGCGTTTCTTCCTGGGATATACGTTGTGTTTCGAAGAGGTATTAAACAATTCTTAATGAATTAGGAAAACACATTTTTTTTCTATATCACCATAACTTTTTATATTAACCTATTTTACACTATTTTCATTTTTTTAAAATAATAGTAATAGATAAATGATAATAAACCTTTAATTAGTTATAAGCATATTTCATGGGTGCAATGCATAAAGAGAAAATAATATGAATATTGTAAACCCATGGATGCCTATTTCACAGTCGGTGGAGTTATGTAAAAATTTATTTCATGAACATTGTCTCCTTAGAGTATTTTTTTAACTGCTAAAAAACATTTTTAATGTCTATTACAAATATAGAAGCCATTTTGAGGACTTTTGAATTAATAAAATGGAAGGAAATAGTTTTGGCCAGCTTTTCGGGTCAAATACCCCTGTGTGCGCCGGGGAGGAAAGTTTTTTTTTTTTTTCATTTTAAAATTATAATCGTAATCGTATCAATAATTAACTTTTAAAGATGAATATTAAACTTAAAATATCTGTTAATAAATTCCGACGATTGTGAATTTAATACGTACATTCGAAAGCATGGTCATTTTTCCTTGTAAATTTCAATAACTAAAATTATTAAATTCGGAAACCAAGTGAAAATTAATGTAATCATTTTTATATTAATGTAATACGATATAATTGTAATATATGATTATTATATGACCATAAGTTTTATATTAAAAATTTATCAACTTCTATAGTATATATACATTTTTTTTTTAGTCTGAAATATCTTTTTAATATTTATTCCAATTTTAGTATATGTACCGCCGGAGCGAGTACTTAATATTTGTTTTTATGTACTACATAAAATATATTTATTGCGACCCTGATGGTTTCACTATATTATCATATTTTAATATTGCTGAGAATATGAATAATAGTTCTGTCCTACGTGAGTTCTATGTAATAAATATTATATATTGGTATTGAATATAAAAATTGGTTAAATTATATTTAACATATATGTTTCATAATAAAAAAATAATTATTTTTCTGCGTTGCATGACGTATGTTCAGGATACACTAAGCTTAGTATTTACACTGAATAATAGTAGACACGGTGCCATGTCCTGCATAGAAAGGATAGGTGGATTTTTTAATTTAACACAACTAATATTGTTTTAATTATCGACATTTAAAATTATAAATTTTCTTTTAGGCATTGGTATCGAAAATGAAAAAAAAAAATTCCTCGACGGGGAATCGAACTCGGTCTCCCGCATTTAGAGGCGAACGTCAAGCCTCTCTACTAATAAGGTAGTTTTATTGCCTTTATCTTGTTTATCAAGCACCCCTATATATTAAAAATCGATCCCATAAACGATAATTGAAAAATTAGTAATCTGAATTTTCAGTATGCATTTTTATTCAGGTTCTGATGTTTTAAAAATAATTTGCAATTTTTTATTACTTAAAATATTGCAAAAATATAAAATATAATGTATTTTTTTCGGATCAATTTTTATGTAACTGTAAATAAAGTGTAAAAGTTGGAATCGAAAAGTACAAATAGCTATAATTTAGCTACTTTCATTCAAGTTGTTATGGAAACCGAGCCTTGTTCTATTAAATGTTATTCATATATAATTTATAAATTGATTATATTATTCTTTCAGTTATAATTATACTCACTTTTGAAAATTTTAAATTTCGTCAAAGCAACATTTTTGTATAGACTGTATTCTAGATGAATATACTCGCAATCAGTCCTGAAATATTTTTTAATAGCAGTACGTTACGGTAAATAAGACTTCACCATATCGAGCAGCGGGGGATATTTAGCCAGGTTTAAAAGTGGATAGCCGCCATTTTATGAAGTAGATCGAAGAATCAACACGTATTTATAAAGGACTGGAAATCGATGGTTCAGTGATTGATAATCGATTAGCACAACCTCGTAGCAGGTATGGCTACGGCTACCTAATGTATTTGAGCTACAGTTTGAGAAACATTATTAGGATTATCGTCTGAGATGAACATGTTATTTTATGATTGCATATGGATTTAAATTTAGTTTATTGTGAACACTGAAGTTAGTAATTAGGTGGTTTTAGTTTAGTTAGTTATAAGTTTAGTAGAAACTAATTTAATTTACTTTGTGTTTTTTTTTTGTTCTTAAAGATTATTGTGTTTCCTTAGTTCCTACTTACATGCTGTTTTTCTTCTTCTTCTTTTTCTTTGTTTCTTTGTTTACTATAGATATGATTGTAAGCAATTAAATGTGGTATTTTATTTTTACTATTTAAATTTATTTTCTTAATATATTATTTGTATTTAATCATTATAATTTTCTCTTTATATTTTCTCATTGTCTTTAATCATTATAATAGTACAGGTTCCTAACTTTTATACTGTCCACTGATCTTAATCTTTGCCCGTTTAAGGCCGAAATCTCACCGGGAAGCGTTTCAATCGCGAACCCCCCCCCCCCTAACAAAGGTGAATAGCTCTTCAATAAATCCAAATGGTTTACAGAATCGTCTCCAAATTGAAGAAGGTCTCAACTGCAAGAAAACGCTCTGACTGGTGGACAGAAGATCTTCGAGCAATTATAAAAAAGAAAAAGACAATCTGAAAAAATTTCTGCAAGGATAGAAGCCAAGAGAATTACGAACTATACCAAGCGGCCCGAAAAAGAGCGAAAATGGCCGTCAAAGAAGCTAAAAACAAGTCATGGGTAGAATTTAGCCGGACATTAAATTGTGATCGAAAGGGAAATGTGAAGATGTTTTGGAAAAAGATCAAATCTCTCAGAGGCCAGAAGCCGAAAAGTGTGAGGAACATACGGAACGCAAAAGGAGTGATTGTCTCGGAAGAAACAGAGACTCTGGAAGTATGACGTGAATACTTTATGAAACAGTTTAAAGAACTGGAATGTAACTTGTTTGTAGATGAAGGAAAAGTAAGACAGGAGGAACAGGGAGATGACCCAATCGAGGAAGAAGAAGTAGAGATGGCCATCTCTAAAATAAAAATCGGTAAAGCAGCAGGGCGCGATCAAGTCGCTCCTGAATTCATAAAGTATGGAGGGACTGAACTTGTAAAAGCGCTACAAAATCTCTTCCAAATTATATGGAATGAGAGAAGGATACCGAAGGATTGGGAATTCAATCTAATTGTTCCAATTCACAAAAAAGGGAGTCCAAGTGAATGCTCCAATTATAGACCAATCTGCCTCTCCCCTGTGGTGTACAAGATATATACCAGCATACTGGAGAAAAGATAAAGACCTATTGTTGAGCCCTACCTGCAAGAGGAGCAAAGTGCATTTAGGCCAGGAAGACAGACGCAAGATCATATCTTCACCCTCAGAAACGTTTTAGAAAAGGCATGGAACCGTAATAGGAATATATATCTTGCGTTTTTGGACCTGAAAGCAGCTTTCGATTCGGTTCCTCGAGAAGAAATCTGGAGAGCAAAGAATGTGCCTCCCCGATTGATAGAGGCTATTAAATCTACTTATCAGGAACCGAAGGGAATAGTCAGGAATCAAAAGAGTTTAAGATGGAAATGGGAGTCAAGCAGGGAGATTCACTAAGCCCTCTTCTTTTTATCATCTACATGGATGAAATCGCCTCTTACTGCAAAAGACGCACTGCCCGAACCCATATTGGGCAATGGAATTTACTCCCTGTCGTGGTCCAGTTTCACCTTTTTTCTGATGACATAGTGCTTATTGCGAGTGTTGTTCTAGCTTCCGTACTGTTCATATCGGTCTCTAGTTATTCTAAAGTAAAAGTGGTTTATAGTGCTCTGTTTGTTATAATTTTTTACATAGTAGTAGATATATAACTAAGACTGAACATAGTGAAAGTTGGTGAAATTTGATGCAGCCGTTGCGCCGTAAGTAAAGAGGAAACCTATTCAATTTCAATAGTTTAGAGACTAATAGTTCCTAATACAACGAATAGTGGGGAGCCTCAAGCTGGACAGTAAATATTATTGTCCATTGTTCCTGCCCACTGTTATAGATTAAAACTGTTTATTGACTATTTATGCTACAGTTATTTACTAAGGAGCCTGCGTTTGTTTATATTTTTATTATATATTTTAAAATTATTTTTATAAAAAAAAAATATTTTAAGTATTTGAATGCCTCCTAAGAATCAGGGCCAATCACCATTAAAAAACCGTCCTGTTTATTCTAAAAGAGTAAGAAGTTCACCAGAATTAACTGATAATAAGCCAAAAAAGACAAGTATGGCAGAATTCGGCGCTTTAATTTCAGTAGATCGGGTGGCCCTCACGAAGGAAGAACTTATGAGTTCTATTTCATCTATTGTGAATACCGCCTTGGTACCTTTGAATGAAAATTATGCTTCGCTCACAGAACAGTTTAAATCTGTCAACGAGGGGCTTAAAGCCCTCTATGAAGATAATAAAAACCTACGTGAGGAAAATAATTTTCTCAAGATGGAAATTAATAATATAAAACTGGCACTAGAACGAACTGATAAAACTCTAGATAATATTGAATTGAAATCACGCCGTAATAATATTATTATTAGAGGTTTAAAATATAATGAAAATACAGATTTGAAGAAGCAGGTTATTGATTTCTGTCACGAGGTATTTAATGTGGAGGTTAATGCTGATTTCTTTTCGGTGTTCCCTCTGGGGAGAATGGGATTAATTAACCGGCCACTTATGGTATCGTTTGTGCATTTTTCAGACAAATTATCAATAATGAAATGTCTAAAACGTCTCAAAGGTACGGGTCTCAGTGTTCAAAACGATTTGCCTGATAATATTAGGCAAAAGCACTCTAAGCTGTTGTTGATAAGGAGAGAGATTTTGAAGTTGAAGCCTGATGAAAAAATCTTTGTCAGAGCTGATCGCCTTTACATCAGACAACATATCTTCGAGTGGTCGCAGAGCCATGGCCTACAGTCTGGTGGCGAGCCTGGAGCGGTAAAGCTGAGTGAGGTCGTTGCTACTGATTTTTCAAAGTTTTTATCCGATCTGCTGACCCAATCACAACCAAATAAACGTTTCTCCGCGCGGAATACTTCAACTGGTACGGTTTCTGCTGCCTCCGGTAGTTCTTCAGGGCTTCAAGCGGCTACAAACTCCTGAGATAAGATTTCCAGCCGGGGTCATCATTTAACAGCCGGTGTTAAAAATAATTTTTGTGTTCTCTCTTTTAATGTTGCAGGTCTTAAGTCTAAAATAAGTGATCCTTTTTTCCTAAATTTTGTTAAAAAATTTGATATTTTTGTTTTGTTAGAAACATTTTTAGTAGAAGAGAGTGTGATACCTCTGGAAAAATATTTTCATGATTATAATCTTTGTTTTATTCCAGCTGTAAAAACCTCTGCTTTTGGAAGAGCCATGGGGGGCGAGCTCTATGGAATCAGATCCTCACTGTCAAATAAATTAGTTAATTTTGTGAAGATCGATGGTGTCGATTTGATATCTGTTCATGGTCCTTCCTCTGACTTTTTGATTTATCCAATTTACATAAATTGCAACTTTTGGCAGAATATTTTTGTGAAGTTGGAAAACTTTTTATCTAATCATAATACTCATAATTTCATGATTGTTGGGGACTGTAACGTTAGGATTGCTGACTATCAAACGCTTCCCGAGGATTTACTGTTTAATAACAGCAATTGTCAATTGGCTAGATTTTCTAAAGACAGGGTCATCGATAGCAGAGGTAACAGTTTTTTGGAACTATGCGAAAATCATAATTTATTAATACTGAATGGTAGATTTCCGGGTGACATTGAAGGCGATTTTACCTATATAAGCAAAAACGGATGTTCGGTGAATGACTTATGCGCAGTATCTCTTGATATTATTTCAGTTATTGATGACTTTGAAGTTATACCGGTTAATTATTCAGATCACCAGCCTATTGTGGTCTCATTGAAGTTTGGTTCTTCCATGGATGAGGTGGTGCTACCCCTAATACCTCAGTTAGTCTGGTCAGGAAACCTTTCTGATAATTATAAATCTAAATTAGAATCTATTATTTCCGCTGCTGCTTTCCCAACTGATATTCAGGCATGGATGAATGTTTTTCCTGAAAGTATCAAGAGTTCCTGGCCTGTGCCGAGTAATTTCGCAGGATTTATTGGTGGTCAAAGGAAGAAACCTTGGTTTAATGTTAGGTGTTATCGTGCAAGAAAGCGCTCTTTTAGATTACTGAGCCTTTTCCGCCTAACTAATTCCTTGATTATAAGAGATGCCTATTTGGATGCTAACAGGGAATACAAGTATGTGTGCTTAGTCCAAAAGAATCAGTATTACAATTCTCTCGTAGATAAGAGTAGAACTGCACGTGATTCTAGAGAGTTATGGCGGGTTTTGAATCAGTTTAGGAACAAGCGGTTTATCTGCGGAAGTAATATCACGATGTCTCAATGGGTTTCCCATTTTGAGAAACTTTTAAATCCTCCATCTGACACATTGTTAGTGCAGTATGCTGAGCCTTATATTCATAATGATATTTTGGATTCCCCCTTTACATTGGATGAGTTGCGCACGGTGGTAAGTGGCATGAAAAATAATAAGGCCCCTGGCCTCGACCGTGTAACGGCAGAATTTTATAAGAATTCTCCGGAAATCTTCCTTGAAAGACTTGTATCCTTTTTTAATTATATTTATGAGGTCGGGATTACGCCATCTTCTTTTAGTAGATCACTAATATTTCCCTTGTTCAAAAGAGGCATAATCAATGATCCCAGTAATTACCGAGGCATTTCTTGTATAGATGTAATAGCTAAGTTATTTACTGGGTTGCTTTTACGTCGCTTGGAGTGTTACATTCAGGACAATAACCTTTTGAGTGAATATCAAGCAGGTTTCCGTCGAGGATATTCCACTCTTGACAACTTATTTGTCCTCACTAATGTCATTAAATTAAAACTTGTAAAAAGAGGCCAGAAGGTATATTGTTTTTTTATTGACTTTTCGGCTGCTTTCGACCGGGTCAATCGTAGGGCTTTGTTTCTAAAACTATTTAACTTGGGAATATCATCTAAATTTATAAACATATTAAAGTCTCTTTACTGTGAAACGATTGCAGCGGTTAGAGGGAGAGATGGCATTTCGAACTTTTTCTGTATAAGTAGCGGAGTTAGACAGGGTTGCCTGCTTAGTCCCATTCTCTTCTCCGTTTTTCTGGACGACTTGCCGGATTATTTAGAGGGAGGTGTACGCATATCGGATATTACAGTTAAAATTTTAATGTACGCCGATGATGTGGTTCTAATATGTGAACATCCGGTCCAGCTCCAAAGAAATATCAATATTTTGAAGAATTATTGTGATCAGTGGGGATTAGATGTAAATCTCGGTAAATCTAAGGTGATGGTTTTTAGAAGAGGTGGCAGATTGGCTTCGGGGGAAAGATGGCACTTTGATCGGCGGGAAATAGAAATCGTCAATAAATACAAGTACTTAGGAGTTACTTTGACCCCCCAACTTTCTTTCGTTGCTCACGTGAAGGAGAAGGTGTCCTCAGCTAAGCTGGCCCTGAATACTGTCTGGTCGGGTTTCGTTACTGAGGACAAGATTCCTCCGTTCCGCAAGTATCAGCTATTCAATGCAGTATGTCGATCGATTGCCTGTTATGCTGCTCAGGTCTGGGGTTTTGAGCGGTATGAGTCATTGGAAAAATTATTGCGTTTCTTTATTAAGAAGTTGTACTCTCTCCCTTCACCTACCCCAGACTATATGCTCTATATCGAAACGGATGTCGACTTACTTCTTGTTTTTACTTTGAGACTGCATTTTAACTACTGTTTAAAAGTTTTGGATCTTCCGTCTCACAGGCTTTCGAAGTTAACTGCCATTAAAATTATTCGAGAAAAAACGCATTGGTTTCGAAACTGGATTAATTTAGCAACTAAATACTCTTGTGACTTCAACGAGGATGACAAATCTCTTTGGAGGACCCAGTTGACGGTGTTGTTGGATAGAGTCAGTCAGGTGCACCGGGAGGAGTCCATGAGTAGGCTTGGAGCCTCCAATCGGTTTTTGCTTTATAAAAAGTTGGATACAAGTTTAAAACTATTTTCATTTGATGGTCAGAGCCCTTCCCCTTTAGGTTTGAAAGACATGCGCTGGCTCTTCAAGATGAGGGGTGAATTGTTATATTTGAATTTCACGCCATGGATGGAAAGGGATAGAGACGCAGAAAGATGTTCCTTGTGTAATTTAAATGTTAGGGAGGACATAGTTCACTTTTTGGCCGTGTGTCCGACTCTCTCTGAGTTTCGTTTGCGCTACCTGGGAGTACGTTCCCTAACTGAGCAATCTCTCCGGGATTTGCTGAACTCCAATACTAGTAGAGATCTGATATCTATGGCTCGTTCTGCATGGCTCTATAGGTTTAACTTAGTGCAAGAGTTTAATTACTGAAGGTATGCATTATTTTCATAACAAGTATTTCTTTATTATGTTTAACTTTAATTATTGACAAATTATATTTAGTCATTGTATACCTACCTTCGTTTTATCTCGTATTCTTTTTTTTTTTTCTCTTCTTTTTTTTCATTTTTAGCTTCATACCATCTTTTACTATTTCACTTATTTTTTTTTTTTCTTTTAAACATTATTTTCTGTAATATTAAAAAGAAAATATTAATTTGTTTTTTGTATAGGCATTTTTCTGTTGTAAATACTATATTCTGTTATTTTTTATAACTAGTGAAATTAATTTTGCAATTAAGGTTCTATTTTTATTTTATTTTATTTTTCTCTTGCTATGTCAACATCACTCCGGCTGACGGGTACGTCCCAAGCCGTAAATGCTTGAATGAAATTTTGTATTTTCTTTTTTTACAATAATAAAGCATTATTATTATTATTATTATTATTATCATAGTGCTTATTGCAGACACCCCTGAGAGACTCCAACAAGCAGTGATTGAGTGGTATGAGGAGCTAAAACGGAAGGGTATGACCATAAACTCCGCTAAACGTAAGATCCTGCAAGTTGGGAAATTCGAAGAGAATGTCAGGATCCTTTGTAACGATCAGGAAATAGGAGTAGTGTCAGACTTCACATATTTTGGTACGGTGATAAACAGATCAGGGAAGGTGGACTCAGAAATAACGAACAGGATCTCTAAAGCTAACTCGGTCTACTACCAGATCTGCAAGTGAGTCATCGGAAACAGAGAAGTAAATCAGGAAACGAAGCTACACCTTTATAAGTTCGTATATCTTCCCGTCCTTCTTTATGGAGCGGAAAGCTGGGTCCTAACTGAGAGACTGCAAAGCCGAGTTACAGCGGCGGAGATGAGGTTTCTAAGAAGGATACTTGGGAAAGCAAGAAGAGACCGCATCAGAAACGAGAGGATTAGGGAGGTTCTAAAGATATGCCCACTACAGAAAACAATTGAGACCCGTCAGCTCAAGTGGTTTGGACATGTCTGCCGCATGGAACACCACAGAGACGCAATTAAAAAATGGAGGTGAGACCATTGGGCAAGAGGCCCAGAGGTAGACCCAGGAAGTCCTACTTGGGCCATATCGAAGACATTGGGAGACGGAGACAGAAGACGGCTGCCGAAATGAAGATCATGGCAAGGGACAGAGATACCTGGCGCCGTTGGCTAGAGACACCCCCACGCTGAGAGGCAAATGGGTGGAAGAGAAAGAAGAAGAAGGTTTACAGAAAACACATCCTAGAATCTGATAAAAATATAATGCTGACAATAACTGCCTATGCCTACTACTTAACGTCTTAAAAAATGTTTTTACTTTTATATACCTTTTAAGAAAATTTCCAGTTGTATTGGTAATGTGAGCACCATGATAAAACAGAATCAAAATAAAAAACATTTTATAAAAAAAATTAAACCGACTTCGAAACCTAGGAACCAGTAAAACTAAATTCACTGAAAAGTATGAAATAATTACCTTCTGATTTTTATGAATACACAGCAAAATTGAAAATGGTATAAAAATTGGAAAAATACAATAAGACGAATAATTTTATTTTGATTAGTACAAATACACACTAATTGGTAATAAAAATTATTAAATTAAAATATTAAATTCTATGTTCAATACAACACAATCTTTTCGGAGGCGGCGCAAAATAGAAATGACATGTTACGTCATGACGTCATGAGAAGATTTTCATAATGTCTAGTGTTATAAATTTTAAATTTTGCGCCGCCTCCGAAAAGATTGTGTTGTATTGTACATAGTATGTAATATTTTAATTTAATAATTTTTATTAACAATTAGTGCGTATTTGTACAAATCAAAATAAAATTATTCGTCTTATTGCATTTTTCCAATTTGTATACCATTTTCAATTATGCTGTGTATTCATAAAAATCAGAAGGTAATTATTTCATACTTTTCAGTGAATTTAGTTTTACTGGTTCCTAGATTTCGAAGTCGGTTAATTTTTTTTTTATAAAATGTTTTTTATTTCATACTTTTTAGTTGGAGAAGATAACAAATGTAGATAACCGTACGTTGGTTTAAAAAAAAATTTCGAAATCTTTTTACGCTTTACCAATTTCGTCTTTCCCGAGCCTTTTTATTATTATATATTATTACAATAAGATGTTACAAATGGTCTCAGATAGACATATAGTATGTTGTGTATTAGCAACCCAATGTAGTTGGGCAGCATCTCTTTTATGATGAATAAAATGTTTCTCTCTATATATTAACAGTCACCTTTTCAATTTTATGAATACACACAGAAAAGTGGGAAAGCGGTGCGTGTATTATACAACTTTCAACCTACTATGTTTTATAATTAAAAATGGTTTCTATTTTTTTAAATATCGATGTTCCATTGGGAAGGGTGTTTGATAAATATTGTCGTCAGTACTTGTCATTTACATACATCATCAGTGTTCCGAGATGTGTTGAGTTAAATATACATAAATACACAAATCCGGCCATTCCAAGATGAAGTCACTGAACAGTCGAGATTTTGTCCGGTTTTCGACAAGATATTGTTAATGGAGAATCGATGGTAATATGACCTATAATACTCGTAAATTGGTATTATGATTGCTTGAATATCCTTCTGAAAACTATGGCGATATTATGCACTAATCCAAGAGTATTGCTTTATTTAGTATGCATAATATTGCTTTATTTAAATCGATCGCTGGAAAAGTAATGATTAAAAAACCATAACATTGAATGATATCAAAAAGACTGCCCCGTGAGGATAGAAGCAACAGGGTTTGGGACTCATTTTACGGATAATTTATTATTACGAATGATATTATTATTCTCGATACTACACTACTGATTTAATTCAAAAGGTTGAGTCAATTATGTTCGTAATTCCTTTCGATGAATTTTGACTAAATTTATTACCTAAGTACTATGAATTATATCCTTCGTAATAAAATATTATTCAGAAAATAAATTGCTAAACACTGTTGCTTCAATATTAGTGGCGTAGCATTTATGATATTAATCATTTTCATGGCTGCCAAATTTTTGCTGAGGGGACTTTCATATAATGAGGTTGTTTTCTGGGAGTTATCAAGTTTTATTTTGGACTTTTTATTGATGGATGAACATCCGCAAAAGCCTCAATAGTTGCAGAAACAAAATTAAAAACTGATAATAGTAATCCGGATAACATAACAAAAGTGTCACCCATGAAGAATCGACACAAGATCTCCGACAAGATATTCAACAGTGACTGAGTGTATCCGGAAGAAGACAGAGGTATATTGTTAAGTCAACTGAAAATGAGATTTTCCAGGCATTATTGTATTCCTTTTTAATGGGCATAGCGAGTGGCTACGATTTTAAATTTAAACGAACCTTCGGAAACTTGAAGAAGTCTTAAATTCTGCATTAAAACGGTTATCAATACTCAGTCTTTCTTGGAATTCCACGAATTTTGTGGTATTATGGTGTCCAACCGTCGATTAGATCTAAATTAAGAAGGTTTACTGTTATCGGTGAATATATATATATATATATATATATCTCTAATATTCATGCTAATATCGCTCCAGAAAACGATTATTGTACAGATTATTTAAATCTATTGTTGAAAAATTAGTTAAGGTTATGTATAGGTTTGTTCCAACAAGCATTTAAAACACATCGATAACCGACAGACTACTCATGTTCTACCCCCACTCTTTTGATTCTGAATTTGACTGGTTGGTTTTCCCATTTGATTCATCCAGCGGTAAGACAATACTAAGATTTGTTAGTTTACAATTAGTTTTAATAGCTTGTTGAAGCATACCTTATGTTACATATGCCACATGTTTTTCAAATAAGCAAACATTTTGAGTGATAATTAAATAATTATTTTCATGTTTTTTCCCGATAACTTCTTAAATAAATTAAGAACCCAAAAAAGGTTTCAATGGGACCACCTTGGGAAAATACTCTACAAGATGCAAAAGGTTTCGTTCCAATTGGTCCATCCATCTCTGAGTAATCCGTGAACATACATAGAAAAAAAAAAAAAAAAAGCACAAAAAAAAAGTCACATACGTATCGAATAGAGTGACCTCCTCTTTCGTTCGAAGTCGGTTAAATAAAATTTTATAATATAAAGAAAGGTTTTTGTGGTAAAAATAGGTAACTTATAATAAGGGGCCCGGTGTGGCTGTGCGGTAAAGCGCCGTATTCCCATGCCGGAGCTGCGGGTTCGAGTCCCGCCCTGGGTGGTGCTCTTCTTTCGTAGGAGAAGTATCACCCAGTGCCATAGGTGTTAGTATGGGCAGTATAGGGTTTCAGTAGAAGCCTTGAAGTCAAAAAAACTTATAATAAATTACATATAATTCTTTTTAAGATAAGAGTGCTATTTATGTTTACAAATTGCAAACATATTTTTCCGAGGAAAAATAACCATTGATTTCACAAATATTACCCCGCGCTCATCTATGCTACAAAAAAAAATTGTTGCTAAAGTTTTTTTCGAGGTAATCGGTAAAAATCAGAAGTTACATTTTAAGAGTATATGGGCATTATAAAAAGGGGGCCCGTAAAACCAGCACAAAGAATGCCCAAATTACAACCTTCGTCGTGTAAGAAAAAGAGTCCGAAGATTGGTGATTTTCACAACAAATAGTTTAACGATAACGAATATTTATTCCTAATAATTTGCACAACTAGATTCTATGTCTAGTATCATGGGTTAATACTCTCTAATGGTTGTAAAATCAGGATGAATACTTCACACTTTTTGTACCGGCGTAAACATAAACACACGAAGACTCACTAATTGCAACGATGTGGACACTAGAGCTCCCCCCCCCCCCCGCTTTTACTTCAGCTTCAGGGCGTTTCTAATATTATGTTGGAGCCTATTTTTAAAATATCAAGGTCGTCTCTATTACCCTCAGGTACCTTTGGCACTATATAATAGTCAAGACATCCAGTCATAGCAAAGGCATAAAACAATAATATAAAAAAAATGTTTGAATTATGTAAAATATAATTTATACTTTATTTGTATAATTTTTTTTCGGTTCCTAGGGCGGATCGGTAACCCATGGACTAGGGTAAAAAATTTCGACCTAGTATCACCAAAAAATATTTTATCAAAATCGGTATTCCTACCTCCGTAGGCTCCCTTGTGAGTGTAGGTCACACAAATGCAGGAGATACTACCACCTTACACCAGCATAGTAGCTGTTTCGGATTTTTAGTAATTTACTAAATTCATGTTCCGAAAAAAAGAAAAGACAAAAAAGTCAGTTTCAATATCTATTAGGGGTCGACTGAGACTGCTGGGAACGACTGGAAGATATCGGGAGCACGATTTGGTATCTCTGTTAATGCCCAAGCGTCATGCGACATCCCTTCAACAACTCAAACCCATCGCAATTTCAACTAATGGCTGCACCAGATTCCAACGTTTGCTCTAGATTCTAGGAAGGATGTAGTTTGGAAACAAGTTATGAAGTAAATTATACCGTTTTTGTTTTGTAAATTTGTTTCATGTTTAAAAAAAAATTAATAAACATCTTGTGGTAAACCATGACAAGTTTAATTATTATGGAAGAGGTTCATTGATTGAGAATACTCCTCTCAGGATCCGTCATCCCCGAAACGAAACGATTTAAAAGAAAAAAGTTCAGTTATTTATTTTTACACTACCAGTGGAAATCCATTAGTTTTTAATCGTTTCCAATTTTAGTTAACAACTAGGGTAGTTTAAGTTAATAGAAACGACTATACAATTTCGAAATTCTAAATCCATTAGTTTTTAGTCGTTTCCAAATTTAGTTTAAGTTAGCAAACAAGGTAGTTTAACTTCATGGAAACGGCTATATAATTTATTTTGAAAAAAATCCCTGCTTAACTATTAGTTATTTTTCCCCCTTCAACAAAAGTATTAATTTTTGGGAAAGTGGCCCATTATGGGATGGTTGCCTAATATGGGATATGTTGTTTCTGGATTTAGTTTGTACAGAAACCTCGCTTTTATTCTATAAAATTGGAGATTAATGTCGCATTGGCACATAACCTTGTCACATTGTCACACATTCTCATCCTGTTGGATTATTTTGAGTCAAGTGTTGTTTTAGGGTTCAAAAACTTTTTCGTGATTATTTTGGCCAGATATTTGAGGTAACTACCAACTTTCTGGCATCTAATTCTAAATCTATTCCATAAGTTAAAAAGGTGTCAATTGATAGTTGATTTTGTATTTTTGTTTTACACACATACACACACACAAACACGTGTGTGTGAGTTTGTGAGTGTGTGTGTGTGTGTGTGTGTGTGTGTGTGTGTGTGTGTGTGTGTGTGTGTGTGTGTGTGTGTGTGTGTGTGTGTGTGTCTGTGTGTGTGTGTGTGTGTGTGTGTGTGTGTGTGTGTGTGTGTGTGTGTGTGTGTGTGTGTGTGTGTGTGTGTGTGTGTGTGTGTGTGTGTGTGTGTGTGTGTGTGTGTGTGTGTGTGTGTGTGTGTGTGTGTGTGTGTGTGTGTGTGTGTGTGTGTGTGTGTGTGTGTGTGTGTGTGTGTGTGTGTGTGTGTGTGTGTGTGTGTGTGTGTGTGTGTGTGTGTGTGTGTGTGTGTGTGTGTGTGTGTGTGTGTGTGTGTGTGTGTGTGTGTGTGTGTGTGTGTGTGTGTGTGTGTGTGTGTGTGTGTGTGTGTGTCCGTATAGGTCAGGCCAGGCTGTAGTTAGTTATTTCAGAATTATCAATCATAACCTTTTTTCTACTTATTTTGATAATAAACCGTACCCGTATATTGTAAGTGAAATACAAGTATTATTTTACAGTCATCTTTATTATTAGTTAAATTATTGTATGAATGGTACATATAGCTAAAAATACTTATTTCTATTTAATTTTTTTTTCTTTCACATCATCTATAAGCCCTAAGGAAGGTTTGAAATTAACTCTTATTTCCTCGGAAAGAGAATAAAAGTCAAACCCGGACTTTTCTAGTTCTAATGAATAAATAAAAATGTGTGTGTGTGTGTGTGTGTGTGTGTGTGTGTGTGTGTGTGTGTGTGAACAGACTAGCTCAAAAACTATAAACTGTATGAACCTGAAATCGGGTATTTGGTGTATGTATATGTCCGCGATGTGACAGCAAAAATTTCATCAAAATTGGTCAAATGGAGGGGGCACTTTATTTAGTAAATTTTGTTAAATTTTTAATTTTTTCGATTTTATCAAAAACGGCACTAACGATTTTAATCTAACTCGTCATGTTTAATGAGAATCAAGTATTGTTTAATAATAGATAAGTTTTATCATCATAAAAATGTTCTGAGGGGTTTTCATATACATTACCATTTTTTTTGTTTGTGAATATGGATAAGTTAACTGTATCTCGTTTTACCTAATAATATGAAATATGAAAAAAATCGTGTAAACATATACAGAAAAGAATAAAAATATTCCGACAACTCACAAAACACGTTATTCCCACGCATGTGCACTACGCTTTTAATGGCAGACCATTGTTTATAATTAAAGACGTTCTGTTCATGGGAGAGCTCTCAACGTGTTTTAAAACATACATATTTAATGGAATTTATATGTTTCCATGGTAACTAAATGAAGTTTTCAACAACTAAATATAGAATTATAAAATGGTTGCATGGCCAAATTGTCACTAGTAAAAATGTGTGTAAAACAAAAAGAAGTAAACGAATGTGGGAAAATGTGGGAGTTTGAGGAACGGTGTTTACATATTTATCAAAACACCCCAATTTCTAATCTAAACAAGTTTGTAAGTAAAGTTGGGTGTTGCGCGCATCGGAAAAGATTTTTAAGTTTAAGGGTTGTGGTTCTTTAATTTGGGTAGATATCAGATAACCATTTTTACTATAAAGAAGAAAATCTTACCAATATAAATATACCAGATCAAATAAAAAATGTATTATCATTGGGAATAAAATATAGTTTTGACAATAAAAAAATAGATAAAGACATAGTGCAATTAATAGGAGATATAGAAAATATACTTGATAGTTTGGACACGGCCGAAAGTCATATTAATGTAACAAGAAATAAAATCTGCTATACGATAAATAATTATATAACCAAATTTAAGAAAAATCCAAAAATTAGTAAATTTAACACTCAAATTAATAAAGATATAAAACAATTCAAAGACTTTTTAAACAAAAATAAAAAAATTATAGTAATTAAGTCAGACAAAACAAAGAAACTGGTAATAATGGAAAAAAATGAATATAAAAATAAAATATTAAATTTATTGGATAACAAAGATATATATAAGAAGGTCAGAGTAAATCCAGGAATCGAATTGGCCAAAAAAATTAACAAATATGTAGATAATTTACAAAAACTAAATTATATTGATAAATACACTAAAAATAAAATAGCAGCCAACCATTACACAGATCCAAGAATTCACGGGTTAATTAAATTACATAAACCACAAAAAAACCTAAGACCAATTATCAACAATATAAATGGACCAACCGATAAATTATCACAATTCTTAAAACCAGCCATAGATACAATTAATAATAAATACAATTTTGACGTAAAAAATGCCTATGAAGTTAAAACATTACTAGAAAAAATAAATTTAGCAGATAATAAAAATTATGAGATAATAAGTTTCGGTGTAGAAAATTTATTTACTAACATACCAATTGGAGACACCCTAAAAATAATAGAAGAAAACTGGGAGATAATTAAAAATAACACAAAAATAAAAAACAAAAAAATATTTATGGAAGGGATTAAATTATGCATAACATACAATTATTTTAAATACGAAGAAATGTACTACAGACAAGTAGGAGGGTTACCGATGGGAAGTAGATTGGCAGTGATAATAAGTGGTTTATATCTAAATAAGATAATACATGAAGAAATAGAAAAACTAACGAATAAACCAAAATTAATAATAAAATATATAGACGATTTACTGATTATTGCAGAAAAGGATACGCATGAAAAACTTTTACAGCTATTAAATAATGTAAATAAAAGAATAAAATTCACAACAGAAAAACCTTATAACAAAAAGATTAGATATTTAGATATGGAAATAGTATTCGATAATAATAAAATAACAAAAAAATGGACCCAAAAAAAAGATTGCAGTGATACTTTATTAAATTATTTTTCCAACAACCCTAAGCATCAAATAGAAAATACTGCTAAAAATCTCATCAAAAAAGCCATATCTCTAACACACCATGAACACCTCAAAGAAATAAAAAACAAAATATATAATATATTACAAAATAATTTTTATCCGAAAAGAATAATCAACAATTTGTGGTTCACAACAATAAACAAAATCAATAAAATAGCAGAGATAAATAATCCAATAAAATCTAATAAAGTTAATAACAATATAGTAACAAAAGTTTTAAATACAACAAAAGAAAAAACAAAAAACAAAATAACAGATTTTTACGAACCATCTAATAAAGAAAAAACAAAAATGAAGAGATAAGTGGAAAATTTGAAAAAAATAAACAAAACAATTACAATTATCAAAAATTAAAATATATCCCTAGACTAACAAATAAGATAAAACAAATCTTTAAAAAATACGAACATGATAATCTCAAATTAGGTTTGTACAATAATAACAAAATAGAAAAACATTTAACCAATACAAAGGATAAAATAAAAAATTTAGATAACCTCAATATAGTTTATAAAATAAACTGTAAGAATTGTAAAGATAAATACTATATTGGGGAAAGATCACAAAATTTAAAAACGAGAATAGCACAACATAAAAATAGCACCAGCAACCCAAAAAACATAAATAAATCAGCTTTGGCTAAACATGCCATAACAAAAAACCATGAATTTGAATTTGATGATGTAAAAATAATAGATAGAGAACAAAATAATAAAATAAGAAAGTTAAAAGAAACAATCCACATAACTAAAAACTTAATAAACACAGTAAATTATAAAAGCGATATAGGGGGAATAGGAACCCATTATGCAGAAATTATTAATAAAATTAAAATATAAAAGAGTGGGGTTAAAGATAAGGGTTTAGATGAAGAGGGGAGGGAGGAAAACAGTGGGGACTGGTCAACAATAAAGCGATGAGCGGGTGAATAGTGAGGAGATACTCGTAGTTTTTTAAAAATAATGACGAGACATTTCAAAGTGTTAATATAGTAGGAAGTTAAGGTATGTCCATTTTATAACTCTTATTTGTGATATTGGCTAATTATTTATAAAATATTTTTAGAATGATTTTTAACACTGAATGAAGGTTTTTAAAAGTTAAATTTAAAAATAAAAAGTTCTGTATGTGGTAAAATTGTTTTAGAATGTAATATAATGTTTATATACTGAGTTTTAATGGAATGAAAAATGTTTTTAGATATTTACTAGAAAATGGACAAACAAGTCCGAAACGTTGTACAAATGTAAGAAAAAAAATCTGGTGCGTGCGCGCAACACACAACTTTCACTTACCAACTTACTTAGATTAGAAATTAATGCGTTGTTGTGGTCCCCTTCGTTAGACCAATTTTGATGAAATGTTGGCTATCACATCTTTGGCATATACATACATCAAATACCCAGTTTGATCAAAATCTTTAAAGCCGTTTTTGAGTAAATAAAAAAAACACGTGAACATGATACAAAATTTATTAAGTAAAGTCCCCCCTCCGGTTGGTCAATTTTGGTGAAATGTTGGCTATCACATCTTTGGCTTATGCATACATCAAATACCCAGTTTGATCAAAATCGTTAAAGCCTTTTTTGAGTAAATAAAAAAAACACGTGAAAATGTTACAAAATTTATTAAGTAAAGTCCCCCCTCCGGTTAATCAATTTTGATGAAATTTTTACAGTCATATCTCGGGCATATAAATAGATCAAATACTCAGTTTAATCAAAATCGTTAGAGCCGTTTTTGAGAAAATCGAAAAAAACCTAAAAAGTTATTAAGTAAAGTACCCCCTCCCTTTAAGTAATTTTGATGAAATTTATGCTGTCACATCGCGGGCATATACTTACACTAAATACCCAATTTCAGGATCGCACGGTTTATAGTTTTTGAGCTAGTCTGTTCACACACACACACACAGACACACAGACACACAGACACACAGACACACACACAGACCATTTCGCGGGACTTGGTCATTTCGACTCAGGGGACCCCAAAACGTGTATTTCCGTTGAAAACCGGAAGTCGAAATTTTTCACGATCGCAATACTTCCACTTACTATATATTTCATATATAGGTAAGTGAAAGTAATAAAGACGACAATTAGAATGAAAATGTGTTGGATGTATAAAATTTTCCTGGAAAAATACACATAATAGAAAAAATATAGAACATCCAAAGAAATAAGAAGAAGAAAGAAGAAGAAGAAAAAGAAAAATATAAAGAAGAAGTTATGAGCTAGATGGAAAATGGGCCAACTCAATGTTATGGTACTGAACTGCTATGCTCTAGGCCCAATGTTAGAATCAGGTTATGGCAGGCGTTTTTTCTATATTGCTACGGATCGCTTATGAGCCTCTATGAAGTGGGTACTCTTCATTTAAAAATTAAGAGGAAAAACCTGGCAGTTGAGCATGATCTCGGTCAGGCCACATCTTGCCCTAGTGCTCATCAAGAAATAGTAATCCAGTACTAGCTGTAAAGATCCGATCTCAACTGAAAAGGACCCGTTTGGGTTTTATTTAAAGGGGCTTTTAAAGTGCGAGCGGGAGTCGAAAGCTAGGATCTAATTAGATTTATAACTGAAAAGGACGCGACAGGAGTCCGCTTATATTACGTTCACATAATCTGTCGAAATTGGCAGAAGTAAGATTGCAGAAGCGTCACCAGTATTTCCTTACACATTACTGAACCCCGAGGTGACTAAACCCAAGGCCCTCCAGGGATTTTAGTGGTACAGGTTATGTAAGGTTATATTCCCAATAAGACTTTTTTTTTCAAGGACATTAATATCAGAGCTCTAAGGGCGGATTCACACTATCGGTCCGCTACCGCTCCGTTCCCGTTTCGATCTCGGTCTGGCAGAATATTCTAAAGATAAATAGAAAGAGAGTATTCCACTATCGCTACCGGTCCAGTTTCGCTCCGCTCCCGGTCCGCTCTCGATCTCACCCATTCACACTACCGGTCCGCTCCCCGTCCGATCTCACTGGCAAAATATTCTAAAGAGGAATAGAAAGAGGGTAATCACAATATTGGTACAGGTTCGGTCTAGCTCCGTTCCCACTCCAGTCTCGCTCCGCTCCCGGTTCGATCTCGATCTACCCCATTCACACTATCGGTCCGGTCTCGTTCCGCTCCCGCTCCATCCAGATCGGTCTTGATGAAATTTTATTTGAGGGAGATTGAACTCGTTGCAGCATTCATCGATAGTGTTCTATTCTTTTCCTGATTCATATATTAATTATTTTTTGCTTTACTATATTTTTTTGTTAATGATCTGACATTTTACATAAT
Organism: Aelia acuminata; assembly: GCA_911387785.2. Classification (NCBI taxonomy): domain Eukaryota; kingdom Metazoa; phylum Arthropoda; class Insecta; order Hemiptera; family Pentatomidae; genus Aelia; species Aelia acuminata. The sequence continues at coordinate 92,903,857 of OU426980.1, read as the reverse complement.
ATATTGCACTTTTATTCAACTTTCAAATTGAACGTTATTTTATAATAGCAATGAGAATGTAGTCAATAAATCGTTGACAGTTTTTTATATTAATTCATTGCAAAATATATCTCAAACATATGTAAAATGAATGTTTCTCGTGGACAAACCGCTTCACAACAAGATTTCGTGTTATGTTTTATTTTTGATGACATTGTTTTTGCAAAATCATTTCAAGCGTATTCGAATACATTCGGATTATTTATTCACCATTTATTAATTTAATTTATAATTATTATTAATAATTATCATTTGTTGCAATATATTCTTCTTTTTATATGTTTTGACAATATTATCTTCTTCATCAAGAAAAGTACACTTAACAGCTATTTCTACAAACGAAAGGTTGAACTTTTTTTGGCCAAAATATTGATGAATAAATAAATAGTTTAATAACTGAATGTTAATTATAAATTAATCAAATATAAAATATTAATAAAATCCAAATACAGACGACTTCGATTATTAATGACTTCAATCGTGAACGGTGTAAAAATAAATAATGTGAATATGATAAGACTTAAGGAGATCGGACCAGGAGCGGAGCGATACACAGTGGGGCGAGTCCACTGTCCGGCCGGACATTTGGCCAAAACATGAAAGTTAAAATTTAGAGATTTCATTGGAATATTAATAAACTAGAATCCTTTCCCCGTCATGTGCACTAATTTTTAACTCAATCTTTGCGTTAATAATGATACAATACGATTTGAAACATGACACTAAGACATTCATCTTTTTTATATTTAATGTTAGTGTGCCTATATTTTTTGGCTAAACCTAATGTAATATTTACAGTATGATCTAGCATTACTAATAAATTGTAATACACCAGAATTATAGTTTAGGAAAAACATATGCAACAGTTACGACGGTTCAAACAAATGTAAACTATTTGGTATAATATAGTAAAACGCCGGAAAACTACATATACCCTATCATTAGCAAAGGTTTGAACTTTTATAAACAGTTTTCTGATTTTGCCATAATCTGCCTATTCTCATTTAAATGAGATTTTACCACGCGTGAACACTGAATTCAAGAGTGAATTTGGTTATTAGAACATCTTCTTAGCATATTTGGGTTTTCATCAACTCATAATCCTTAAATTAATATATTCCTAATCAACTGCAACAATTTATTCACCAAATTACGATTTCCAATAGGCTTTGAACGTTTAATAAAATTGCTATTTTTTTTTAATATTTTATGTTTGTACTGCACTATAATAATTAGTAAGTTAAAAGAGTACACTGTCGTAAAAATGAAATATTGTTAATGAAAATATTTCACTGTCTTTAATTTACATAAAATTATAAATAGACAGTAGTTGCTTGGTTAAAGTAGGTAGTTCGGAGTAGACTAAAGTTATAATTTTGTTAGCCTTTTTTTTAAGTCATGTCAAACAAAATCAAACATAGTTATTATACGACTTTTGTGCTGCTAACATCATAGTGTTGTGAAAAGTAAAATGTCCCAGGAAGCAAGGAGCTTGCTCATAAGGTAGAACGTGAAGCTAATGAATAATTTCATAATTTTAAAAAAGGTATATTACATTAAATTTGTTATTATTTAATTACATTTTAAATCATGGTAGTTATCTATTATTATTGTTTTTATTATTATTGTTATCTATTTATTAACATACTACTGTAAACTTAATTGCTATAAATTTTAATATAAAATCGTAAATTCATTTTGAATTTATACTAATATATTTTATAATTATAATGTACGTACGATATATATGAATGTAATGATTATAAATAAAATGACAACAATTAAGATTCTGCATTCTCAAAAACATAAACTGAAAAAATTTGAGAAGTCCAGCGAAATTTCTTTGAGAGTTATAGCCGATGTCCAACAGAAGTGTGGACTCGTCCCACTGTGCGATAGTGTGAATGGGGTAGATCGTGAGCGGACCGGGAGCGAAACCGATAATGTGAATAGGCCCTAAGTACTCATGCACATACTAACCATATACTAAAATGCAGAAAAAAATTTAAACTTTAAAGAAGAAAAAAAATAAAAAAAAAAAAAAATAACAATAACAAAATTGAAATAAAATTACAGCCACACATTCATACATATAATAAGACATCTAGGTATCTCAAATACGAACAAAACAGCAAACTTATTTACTAAACAATAGAATAAGAATTTAACTAATTTTTTGTATATAAATACTACTATCCTAGAAAATTTGGTAGACTTAGATGCACAACTTTTTTCCGAAATTGTGAGGGGGATTTGGGGGGATCGCACCTGGGTCCACCACTGATAAGTAAGCCTATTCAATTCACTATGTGTGTTTTTCATATTTACAAATAATTTTAATTCAATAAATATAATTTAAAAAAAATAAATTATTAAATTTTGGCAATTGAGACCCTTGGTTTTAATTATTTGTGGAATCAACTTTAAATATAATTCAATGCCGTTATAATAATTCGTAAAAGTTGATAAATAGATTTAAATAAATGTAATAATTGAAATGATCTGAAAATTGTAAGCGCTTTTATTGAAGGTCTCTCCGGATTTTTCTATTAAACGGAAGGAACTCTCCAATAGCTGCTGAGTACCTGAAGCGTTGCAGAAGAGGGTACCTTCAAGCTTCACCGCCGTACCTCGGTGGGTACGATAAGTCATGACAGGGCTCTCATAAAATCATAATTATATGGTTTTATTATTTTTATTTCTTGAAAATAGTGTTGTCTGATGGAACGGTGTGTTTGTCCGACTGACTGCTTGGATCGATAAGGCTCCTGGGTGGGGGTAGTTGTGCCCGCTCACTTCTCCTCCGACCGTCATAGCTCCAACATCGCTGTTCCTTCTCCGCCGATATCGCTTCGTCAATACGTACAGCATCCTCATCTCGGCTACTCAAGTTTATATAAAATTATATAATTTCATATATTTGTTTAATTTTTTTCTTTTTTAATAGGTACTGAACATGGTTAAAATTGGACTGTTTGAAAGACGTGAGTTCCCGCGTTTTTGCCCCTTCGGTGTCAAATAGATAGTTTTGTGATTTGAATTTTTTTGTTCTTGTTTTGTTGGACCGGTACCGGTCGAAAATACGTAAAGGTGCCTCAGCTACTGGAGGGGATGCTTTTGGTATCATCGCTTATTTTGATCATCTCAACACTTACAGGTAAGAAAAAAATCTCCGATTTGATCAACTATATTCTTTTTAATCAAAATTAAAAAAAAAAAAAAAAAAACAACTTAATATCACATAATATTTTTTTTTTATTATTACAGTTCATATTAGTAATTAAATTACAACTACTCAATAACAGCTAAATAAAACAAGAAAATTAATCCAAGAAAAAAATTAAATTGTTGAGCCAGATTAATAAAAATAAAGTGACGTATAAGTGTACTAGAACGTCACATTTTAATATATTTATTAATATACAAAAAAAGAAATGAAAGGATAAAAATGAGTGGAAATCTGATTTTGAGCTTCTGAACGTCTCATGACTTGGTCACAATGATTGCTTGATTAGTTGTGATTTGAAAACAATAATACAATAAAAAATCAGAACATGATTTAAACTGGCTCTCTGATTACTTGTATTTTCTCGTTAGTTGTCCGGCTTCTTTTGAACTATATTGATATTCATACAAATTTTATATGTATATATATATTTTTTGTATAGCTTTTTTTAAAATAACTTTATTAGGATATTGAAACTGTTATATTGTAAACTTTAAAATATGTAATCACGCTTATAATAGTAATTTTTTTAAATGTATTATAAATAAAGAAGCAAAAATCTATTTTCACAATATATTAAAAAAAAAGGTTTAATCATCTAAGTAGTTATGATTAAGTTTTTTTAAAAACGGAGAATGAGTACAGTGGGGGTTGGTGGGGGGGGGGGGGGGAGCAAACAATCCAAATTTTGAAAGTGTGCCAAATGTTAAAATAAACATTGAGACCCTTTCATTATGAATGATGAGGCGGCTTTGTGTTGTCTGTATGGAAACGCCAGAATAGGCCGTTTAAAAAAAAAAAATATTAATATATAAAATATAAATATTAATTAATTTTAAAAATAATTTTGAAATGTATTTTGAATTGTTTGCATTATATCCTTTGGCATGATCGTATATGAACGCTGTCAACGAAAAACATTTAAATGCCATTAGTATTGTATCATAAAATTGTTCTTATTTGAATTACAATAAAATCAGCAATATTTTGCGTCATGATAACACCTTAATTTTTTTGAAGTATATTATGTATAAAATGCATATTTTTACTACTGCAATTTTTTATGATAAAAAAGTTTTTTTTTTCTAATAGTTAAAATAGATAACTAGGTCTGATATGATGTTTGCCGCCGTTTTCTTCGTGAATAAAGCGGCGACGTTTATAAATTACCTTATACTTTTTTTTTCTAAAAGTCTTTTCTCTTTGATAATATGAGATTGTATTTTAAAATTATAATTTTATGCAAAAACCTTTTTAACGAGTTGTTTTTTGATTTTTCCTAAAACCTTCTCATTCAAAATTGAAATTTAAACTTCTAGAAAAGAATTATTTAACGGAAAAATAGTTTGCTATATTTATATAATATTTCAACAATACTTGTTTGATTAAATTAAAAAAAAAATCCAAATTAAATTTATTAGTTTAAAAAAGTGTAATTTGTATTCATACATTTTGTTATCATTATTTGTACGAAAAAAAAAAAAAAAAAAAAAAAATGAACCTACTAAAACGATGAAAGCTTTTATTTCAGACACTTCCATCATTTTCTCCTTATTCACAAATCTCATTCTTTCACCCGACTCGGTAATTTTTAGGATCTTTATCGTTTATCGTCTTTCCGTTGAAAGAAAGTTTTCGTTTATAAATATAACAGATATAAATTGTTGCTAAATATATTTGTAATATGATTTATATATTAATGTAAATTTATTCATGTTATGTGAAAGGACATACATTTATCAATGTGAGAATAGGCTGTTTCTAACCTATTCTTTCTGGTTTATGGTATATTTATCAATAAGCAGTTAAAAGTCCTTAAATTAAGTAAATATTATTAGATTTTGAATTTAAGTTACACATCAAATTCGTTGAAATTTTATTATTTTCGGTATAATTTAAACAAGATATTAAAAAAAAAACAGTAGAAGGAATTAAAAAAAAAAATATATATTAGGTCTGATGGAATAAAACAAATTTAATATGAATATGAACATATTTTTTAATTAATTCACTCAAATTAAACGTGAAACATACTGGTATTAATATATAATTACTGTTTTTTCTATTAAAAAAATTAAAAATGTACTGAATAACGTTTATAATAATGTAATTAAATAAATATTAATTATTTTATCAGCCTCCCTAAACCAACAAATATCTGAAGAAATTCAGAAACACGGTCTTGAATTTGCGAAAACTGGGGTAGAAACACTTCTAAGATATAATAATTAAAATATATTAGCCATGTGTATTAGTCTATATAATTAGATAGTTTTAAAATTCCTGTTTTACTGGAAAAAATATTTTATAGATATATATTTTTTTTTATTTATTTATAGTAATTTTATGCTACTATGGCTAATAGAACGATGCAAGAGTTGGTGTCCTAATTTTTCCCAATCAAGGTATCAACTATTTCATAAATATCCTGTTAAATATGACGAATCATATTTTAAAAAGAAATAGCTCTAAGAGGGATTTATAATTGTTTTTATATAACGATTGTTTTATCTAATGGAATAATGTTGATTCTAGTGGTAAATTTCAGAAAATGGTAATTGCCTGAAATGTATTTTTTTTTCTGTTAATGACTATTATTTCTTATGAATCTTCTATAAATTATTACCGATTTCAGAATATCATTTTCTTCCTTGAACCAAATTATCAGACATATTTTTTTAGTTAATTTTTTTTCTTTTAAAATATCTGATGAATATCACCAGTGGACGAAAATATATTGTTTTTATTATTAATCTCTTAACTATATTTAGAGAATAAAATATGAATATGAATAAAAGAAAACGGTACTGATACTCCAAAACAAAAAAGTTATAACTATTTTTGTATTGTATCCGTATATTATTATTTAAATTAACGACTTACCATCAATTTATTTGTAACAGAACAAAAAATTAATGGAATAAAAATTGTTTTACTGTTTTTTAAATTATAAAGTGCTAGTTTTTAATGTTATTCTAGGTATAATCAAAATTCCAGCTAAAGTATTAATCTTTATTAGCCAGTTTTTAAAAGGGTTAAAAAAATAAATAATTTTTTTTTGATAAAGCGAAAAACATATTTATCTATCATATTTTATTCTCTAAATATTTTTTTCGCTTTAACAAATCAAAAGTCGATATAAAAAATATAAAAAATATATTTTTTTTTTTCAAAATTACAAAACTGGTTTGTTCAGACATTCGTAAGTAATATTACAAAGAAATGTGCGAAATGAAAGAAACTTAAAAACAAAAAAAATCTGTCAAGTTGTCCAGTATAATGAGGGAGCCAAGTCGGATACATAAGAAAAAACTAAATTAATCGAAAATACTGATAATTTGTTAAAATCGTAAATTTTAAATGTCTGGGATGAGGATATGAAGATTTTTTCAAAGAACATAGATTAAAAATAAAAGTAAAGATTTTGTTTCAATTAACTTTTATATGGCGACTACTAATTGACTTACCTACAAAGGACGTATATTATATGATATGGATCTTATTTATATTAGAATATCAAATTTTAGTACGTGTTACCTGGCTTACCTGAAAAACAAATCTCCATAATATGGTATATTACAATGATATATTTCTAGAAAATATGTAATAACGAAATATATACACTTACAAGTCGACGAGAATTTCATTTTTGTGACTATTTTTAAGAAATATTACAGTGCTACCAGCGTGTAGTTTCTCCAAAAGCCTGTTTGGGCCATTATTTTTAGTTAACACAGTTGTAAATTTCAATAATATTTTAACTTAACAATATGTAACGTATAAAAATAATTTTAAACCTTAGGAATTCTTTTTTAAAATAGTAAATTAATGCGTTATTTTCAAGTGGCGTATAAGGTAAAAAAATTCATGGGGGGGCATGTCTTGATAATCAGGAGGGGGGTATCATATTTACTGACTGGCAGTTGAATAACGTTATTAGTTATTTTATTCGGTGTTGCATGATTCATTAACAGAATTCAGATTACGATACTTTTTCCCATATATTACTCCTTACGGGGGGGGGGGGGCAACCCCTCCCTCCCCCACATAGTACATGTATAAGAGCTGTAAAATTATAAAATTAGACATATCAGTAAACCATTTTATCATTTTTAACTCCCCAAAATGAACCGTTTTTGAGGAAACTTAAAAAAGGTTTTTAGAAGCTTACATACCTATAAAAAGTTAAGGTTTAGTTTTCTACAAGCGATAAGAGAAAGAGTTTATGTATTATTTTCCATTAAGTTAGGCTAATTATTATTTAAGTTAATTCTTACTATGTTCAGTAATGAATTGTTTAAATAAATTAATAAAAATATATGCTTTAAGATGTAATAACAAATTTTAAAAGATTGCTTACATTATACTGAGATTGAACACGGATTATGATCTTGAAATTATGAAGATATTTTAGACTACTATTAGATTTAAGAAATACATAGCTTAAAATATTTTCCATTTATAATAACCTTTTATGTTGTTATTTAATCATTCATTGTATAGTAACCTTTATTCTGTCAATTCATTTAATTGTTCAACGTTTCGCTTTTATTGAAACATTTACAAAAACGTTTTAGCAAATCAAAATTTTTTTCTTTTAACTAACCAGGTAGCAAAGTCTATTGTATGGAAAAAATCTTTGTCTTATATTATAAAAGCATATGTCATACAGATTCCTTTTTAAAAAAAAAAAAAAGATATATATACATATATGTTATCCATGTTATCTGGAATTTAAATATTCTAATCTGATTTTATAATATATAAAATTTGCTATCAAAATTATTTTCTTTTTTATTGTTAAGTTGTGGTATGAACAAGTTGAAGCTCTGCAATACTTAAAAAAAAATTATTTTAGAAATAAATAATTAAATAATGAATAATAAATAAAGTTAAGAGGCGCGAGTATCGTGGAATGGTATTTTATTTCTGAGGACTGTTTAATCTGGTGCCATTTCATTTAAAACATTTTAATTTTATATGATATTTTATATATATATATATATATATATATATATATATATATAAAATATTCGAGTGTATTTGTGTATTGTAAAGGTCAAGGATCCTTTACTGAATTAATAAAACATAAACGGGCGCAATTGGTTACAAGTTATCATATTCAAAGATAATTTAATAACCCTTCTGAATTTAGAAGATTAATTGAAAGCGCTGAATTCTCGTTATGTATTTTACACATCCATATTCCACATATTCACTTATGCTTTAATACATAGAAGTGTACATTTACTTATTTGGATAATTAAGTTTTCAGAGACTGCTCATAAAAGATTTCGTTTGTTAAAAACATCTGTATTCTTTAAACTTGGCATTGATTTTTAATGAAATGAAATCATACTTTTCTTAATTTTTTTTTTGGTTATAGGTTACACTATAGACAAATTTTGAACTCCTTCGAAAAACCATTTTTTGACATCTCAACTATGTTGGTTACCAATATGTTGAGTTACCCAATCAAACTTACTAACTGTAAATAAAATTATGCTATTTATTTTGACTGCACCCCCAACCATTTCCTCTTCATTACATCTACGGTCAACTATCTTGCACCATCGTGAAGTTTTCTAGACTAATTTATGCACTTTCACCACCTAAATGGGTGGAGTGCATAAACCTCTTTCAATAATCATTACAGAGAATTGATCATTTATTGGGATCAGTGCAAAAGTATAGAACTATGTGTAAGTAGCACATAAGAAATAACAGACTAATGCACTTGGTCCACTTCAACTAATATAATTTATTGATTATATTTTTAAAATAATTTATATTATCATATTTATGCATTATAATCTGTTTCTGTCTGCAAAAGATTTTACCCTAAATATAATAATGCCAACATTCAAAATTTTCGTTTTGTAAATTTGCTTCAGCGGTAATGAAAGTGTCCCCATTGATTGACATTCATAGTTACTGGAATTGAATAATCAAATATCTATATAAATAAAGGTGACATTCTGTTTGTTCTTTATAGAAATCCATATTAAAATTGCATAACTCCAGCCAATCCCGAGGTATATTCTTTATTGTTATAAAAATCGTTAAGATCTCGCTTTACATTGGTTTTTACGAATTCGACCGTTTGAGTCGATAAAAGTCTCACTTTATAGATTTTATAGATTTAAAAATGAAGTTCTCCTGGTGAAACCGGTATATACAGCTAGTTAAGAAATAAAGTAAACATTTTTTTTTTTAGATAATTTATTAAATATAATTATATTTAAAAATTAAATGTAACATATGTTACGAATTTTGTTTTTAAAAAGAAAGAAAGAAAAACTCGGTTTTCTCAATTTTCCTCCCTTTTATAAAATGCAGCATAATTCCTGGGTAACATTTTCGATATACGATGTACGTGCAACAATTCGAAAGGAAAAACTCTTCAACAATGGCGATAAGGAGGTTTAGGAATTAATTAAACGATCATTGGACTAACAAGTCACCACAAAGAGACTCCACGGACACAAATATGTATACACCCTTTTGTTGAATGCTATCTTTAAGGGCAAAAGCTGCATATTCTTTATTTTCATTTGCTTTTTGAATAATTCAAATTGAGTTAATAAAGAAAACAAAGGCTTTCTGGAAGTTTGATGAAAAAGGGAATATAAAGTGGAATGGAATGGGATCCGAGAATACAGCGCTCTCTAGTTAGCTATTTGATTAGTGGGCAGTCTTGCCAACCGTCGCTGGAAGCAGGTAGTAATTTAATTACTAAACCTTTTATAAATACTAGGCACTCCGCCTAATGTGAAGCGAATACTACATTATCCCTGAGGTTTTATAGGACCGATTATAGTAATTACTAATTAGCTTGCAGATCCACAAACGCTTGGCTAACCCGCTTAATAACATTTATATCAAAACGTTAGGCTTTGTGTTCTTGGCATGGGACCTGGCTTCAATGCTGGAACAATAAATAATGGTAGGGGACGGTTAGTTATATTGTCTTCCGGTACTTTTAAAATTCACATTTACCACTCAAAGCACTTCTACCCAATTCCTTGGAAATTTCATTCCATACATAGGGTCTACACAAATCATATCCGACCATTGTCGGATCAAATTCGCTTTGTTGTGGCTAGGTTATTGTATTATCTATGTCTACGAAATTGTAAAATTTTATTATTTTTTATATCTGGTTGTTTCTTATGGTGGTGAAATTTTCGGAATCGGTGAAGGAGTGTTGTACTCGTATGTTAAAATCAGGGTTTGAAATCGATAAATAATAAAAATATATATATATTATTAATCAAAGCCGATCTAAATTTTTATCTTGAATTTTTAAAAGTCATTAAATGATTTTTGATCATAAGTGATAGAAATCACATCCTGATAATTATTTTTAAATAGAAATTTTACTATATATTTTTTTAAAAACATTCTCAATCATTAATTTAGTCTGTATCAGTAAGTGAAGATTTTTTTTATCAACTTTAAGCAGCAGAAAATCTTCATTTCCGAAATGCATAAGGAATTTTTGCTTATTACAACTATTTAAAGATAAAAACTGCCTTTTTGGATCTGGAAGAATTTAATTTCAAATTCAGACTTCTTTCTGAGTGCTCAGACGTCGACTTGTAGCAGTATGTTAAAATTCTTCGGTGAACAGTTTTAATAATATCCTTAGTACATCAGGCTCCAATATGTTAAACAACACAACTAGTACGGGTTAAATAAATGTTATGAATCCGAATAAAAGAAAAAATTTATTTGATGCATTAATACCGATTTGATCATTATTATTTATGTAAACAGTAAGTTATCATTATTTTTAATTAAATCAATAAAAATTAAACATAGATTTAAATATTTACGTATGTATTAAGCAATCATGATTTTTAAATTAAAAATAAAATATAATTGTTTATTAGGGAACGGATTTCCATGTAAAATAAAAAGCCAAATAAGTACATATATATGTAACTATATTTTAAGAAATTTGTAACAAAAAACTGTAAATATGTGAGAACAAATATCATCAAATTGATTAGAATATGAGTATGTTCACATGCACTATCTATATTACGTATATTTTTGAGTTTATATACATATATATGTATGTATATAAATGAAAATCATAAAATTTAAAAAATTAAAATTTAAAATCATTACATATTTTACATTTTCAAATGAGAAGAAACGCATATCCGATCTGAAAAGAGCTTTGTATCAGATGAAAGTTCTTTCCACATCAACAGATGTCAAGGGGCAAATTTGAAAGATGCAATGTCCATTAAATTGCCTGTTGATCTTTCTTTTAACTTTAAAGTTTAAAATAAACGCGGTAGTTATGGTTTCAGAACAACAGTTTTTCAACTACTGTCAGCAATGTATACCGGCCCGGTTTTAACAATATCTCTACTTTTATCAAGAGTTTCTTCGTAAATATCTTTAAAATATAATATAAGAAACTTTTAAAATCTAGATTGTCAATTTTATAAATAGGTATAGATACTCTAAATTAATGCTCGGCAAAGATCTGTATTAAATGATGACGTTCCACATACTTTAGTATCAGAGCAATGATCTGTTATTAATGCTTGGAATAAACCCTACAGTTTTTATAAAGCCTTTTCCCGGAATCTCAATCTAAGCATATCTTGGATAAATATCAGAAAAGTGCAATTGTTTAAGTGACTAAATAATATCTTCCTCAGAACATTTAACTCCATTTTTTTTTTTAGGTTTACTATGCCACGAAAAACTATAGGTTGGAATGAATTTTAGTTTTTTTTTTTTTTAAATATGAAGAAATAAAAACAAGCCCGCGATGTGACAGCAAAAATTTCATCAAATTTGCTCAAAGGGAGGGGGTACTTTATTTAATAACTTTTTAAGTTTTTTTCGATTTTCTCAAAAACGGCTCTAACGATTTTGATTAAACTGAGTATTTGATCTATTTATATGCCTGAAATATGACTGTAAAAATTTCATCAAAATTGATCAACCGGAGGGGGGACTTTACTTAATAAATTTTGTATCATTTTCACATGGTTTTTTTATTTACTCAAAAACGGTTTTAATGATTTTGATCAACCTTGGTATTTGATGTATTTATATGCCAAAGATGTGATAACCAACATTTCATCACGATTGATCAACCTGAGGGGGGGGACTTTACTTAATAAATTTTGTATCATTTTCTCGTGTTTTTTTTTATTTACTCAAAAACGGTTTTAACGATTTTGATCAAACTTGGTATTTGATGTATTTATATGCCCGAGATATGACTATAAAAAGTTCATCAAAATTGATCTACGGGATGGGGGACTTTACTTAATAAATTTTGTATCATTTTCACGGGGTTTTTTTATTTACTCAAAAACGGCTTTAACGATTAACAAAAATAAGATATGAATGTAGAAAAATGTGTGACTTTGGGAAATGATATTTAGCAAAACACGTCAATTTCTAATCTAAGTAAGTTGGTAAGTGAAAGTTGTGTGTTGCGCGCACGCACCAGATTTTTTTACATGTTTTTATTTTTATACTGCGGGTAACGCAGTCTTAAATTTTTAATGGAATAAAGTTATACGAGTTATTAATTTTTGTTGATCCCTCTCAAACATAGTATCACGAAGTACAATCGAAATAGTAACGGTAAATATTTTGATCATACGAGTGGTTTAATAATCATAAATCTTATTTTGGCTTTAGTGGCGTGATTGGTGGCGCTTAGACGGTGGTATACCTAGTAGGCTATTATCCACATAAAGTTATTTATATACACACATTCACACAAACAACAGTATTCGATGCTCAGTTGTACCTTAGTTTTTATAATAACAATGAAGAATAAAATAAAAATGAAAGTTAATAGTAAAAAATAAAAATAAAATTAATTTATAGCCATTTTTTAACAACAAACTTCAGGCACATTTCTCAGCAAATTAACTCTCCATCTATAATACACTAAACGCCCTACCACAATGTTTTAATGTTTAGGCATTTTTGTTATTATTATTCTTTTCTGTATTAATATTAATAATAGATTTGTTTCACAAAGTTTAAGATTTTCTTTCTTCCTTGGCTTAAATTTAGGGATTCTATATGTTCATGTGATTCTCAATTGTAACGAATCTTGTAGAAGAAAGAGTATTCAAGATAACTGTGATACATATTTCGTATTTAAATAAAACCGGATTTTAAATTTATTACAGATATTACAAAAAGAAGAAAAGGAGTTAAAGTAGGAGGGGGTTATGGAGCTATATTGGATGGTGGAGTCACAGAATACAGATGAGGCATAGGAAATTACACATAAGTATCCATGTCAATATTACATAACCCAAGTTCATTTGCAATAACGTCACGAACAGAAACCTATAATGCACAGTTTGATCTCTGGTTACAACCGACTTTTATTTATAGTTCGTCTATAATAGCATTTTTTTTATTTATATATAAGTGAGAATTCACATTAATAATAATAAAATATGTATATATAATATGATATCGCCAATTATATGGTACTATACTATGATATTTTTTCATACTTAACCTGCTATTCTTCCCAGAGTTTACTAAGAAATTAAAGTAAGATAAGAAATTAGTTATTTAAATATATTTCGCTAACATTGTATAGGATCATGAAACCATTTTTCTTTTTACTTTCACTTACCTATATATGAAATATATAGTAAGTGGAAGTATTGCGATCGTGAAAAATTTCGACTTCCGGTTTTCAACGGAAATACACGTTTTGGGGTCCCCTGAGTCGAAATGACCAAGTGCCGCGAAATGGTCTGTGTGTGTGTGTGTGTGTGTGTGTGTGTGTGTGTGTGTGTGTGTGTGTGTGTGTGTGTGTGAACAGACTAGCCCAAAAACTGTAAACCGTGTGATCCTGAAATTGGGTATTTAGTGTAGGTATATGCCCGTGATGTGACAGCATAAATTTCATCAAAATTACTTAAAGGGAGGGGGTACTTTACTTAATAACTTTTTAGGTTTTTTTCGATTTTCTCAAAAACGGCTCTAACGATTTTGATTAAACTGAGTATTTGATTTATTAATATGCCCGAGATATGACTGTAAAAATTTCATCAAAATTGATTAACCGGAGGGGGGACTTTACTTAATAAATTTTGTAACATTTTTACGTGTTTTTTTTATTTACTCTAAATCGGCTTTAACGATTTTGATTAAACTGAGTATTTGATCTATTTATATGCCTGAAATATGACAGTAATAATTTCATCAAAATTGATCAACCGGAGGGGGGACTTTACTTAATAAATTTTGTATCATTTTCACATGTTTTTTTTATTTATTCAAAAACGGTTTTAACGATTTTGATCAAACTTGGTATTTGATGTATTTATATGCCAAAGATGTGATAACCAACATTTCGTCACAATTGATCAACCGGAGGGGGGACTTTACTTAATAAATTTTGTATCATTTTCACGTGTTTTTTTTATTTACTCAAAAACGGTTTTAACGATTTTGATCAAACTTGGTATTTGATGTATTTATATGCCCGAAATATGACTGTAAAAATTTCATCAAAATTGATCTACGGGAGGGGGGACTTTACTTAATAAATTTTGTATCATTTTCACGGGGTTTTTTTATTTACTCAAAAACGGCTTTAACGATTAACAAAAATAAGATATGAATGTAGAAAAATGTGTGACTTTGGGAAATGATATTTAGCAAAACACGTCAATTTCTAATCTAAGTAAGTTGGTAAGTGAAAGTTGTGTGTTGCGCGCACGCACCAGATTTTTTTTTTATATAATTAATCATCATATCAAAGGAATAGAAATTCCTTGGTGTTAAATGGTGATAAATTCACAGATTTTGTAGAAAAAAGCATCTTAAGGATTAAGATCTTATGTAGGAAAAGAACATCCGTAATAGTTTAAATATGCATATTATATTGTTCACGGCACCTAAAATGTAATTAAATAAATAAATAAATTAAATATGCATAAATATATTTAACAATATAGTTATTTCTCTTTTACACTTATTATTATATTTGTTTAATGCTGCATGATGACAACAGAAATTAAGCTTTATTTGTTGCTTACATTCTATTTTAAACGATATTGATTTTTAATTCTAAACATAAGAGGATTGTATTGTAGAAAAAAAACAAAAACTTTATTCTAGCAGAAAGTACCTTAAAAGTAATACATATGTAAAAAAAAAAAAAAAAAATAGCAAAAAAAATAACTGACCAGTTACTGTTAATAAATTAATTTAAAAGAATAATATATATACAAATATACAACTTATATGAACAAATAAGTATTTACTTAGTAGTAATTGTGAACAATATATTCTTCTTTGTTTCTCATATCTATCATTGCCTTTTGTTAAGGGACGATATATTCTAAATGTATGGCAGCTGCCCCATCCTGGAAAGTATGAGAAACAAAAACTACAAATTTAATAAATTCGTATTCATTGATTATATTTATTAAGGACTATATAACTAATAAGAATAAGATAAAGGGCGTTGATGACCTTAGGGTTTTACGCCTGGAAACCAAAATAAACAAATAAACTAATAAGAATATTGCAATTCTCAAATATCAATATCTTTATTTGAAAAATGAATTGAGCCTTACACTGTCAGAATACCTCGATCCTCTCTCCCAGTCATAAGAATTTCACTAGCCTAAAAACAAAACCCTGGGCACGCCTTTATAATTAATTAATAGATGTAAGTAATGGACCAAAATAAAAGCATGAACAGACTTGTAGAGAAACTATCCACCAAATGTTTGTACTCAAATATTAAATTTAAATGACGTCCGGAGGCCAAATTCTTTTTTAGACGCTGCGAAAAGGGCGGGGGGGACTTATTAATCTTAAAAAATAAATAAATGATAAACAACATGAAAATAATTCATGTTAATCGGATTTCATGAACTAAAAATTCTTCTAGTAGATTTCAATCTAAATATATCAGTTTAACACTCCTAGGAATGATTATATTAATAAAAATTGCTGAAAAATGTTTTGTCGCAAAAAAGAAGGAGACTTTTTTTTTTGTATAAAATAAAAATGTATCTTGAACATAAAGGCGACGGAAGCTAACAAATCATATTTTTCATTCTCTTGTCGGAAGGTAAGTCTTGCTGTGCGTTATGAGGTCTCCCGCCCACCCCCACCGGGCACCTGACGTGACTAGGGCATTATAAGGACTTAGCTGCTACAGTCTATCTTCTTCTCAACTATGTAAAAAATTAAAAAGTCAGTTTTTATTGTGAATGAAAAGATTAAAAAAAACTATTAATGGCATTATTTCTATTTTTCATAACATACCTTATTTCGAATGAGTTGAAGTAATGTAACAGCTGATTTTATTTGTCTTGATCCTGGGATGGTTAGACAAAGAAACATCATTGTCACACAACAAAAAAACAACACTGTGACAAAGACTTATGCACCATTAAAAAAAAATAAAAATTAGCATGACAAATTAATTTAGGATATAAGATGAAGAATCTAACAGATATGCTTCCATGTAATATGAGTAAATAACTCATCACCGTTTTGCCGATTTAGGAATCATCGGGGCACAAAAAGACGTGACGACATAATAGCTTAAGAAGGGGTTGGGTGATATCTCTGTTCTCACCATCAACAGTCCAAAAAAGATCCATCAGCTTATAGACAGCTGATCGGTCTGCGCTCTATGAGATATCTTCTGACACACAGTGGGAAAATTTTGTCATTTAGCGGCCAAAAATCTATAACTCCTGATTAAATGACGATAATCGAATAATTCTTTTTTCATTAAAGAGCATAGGATTCCCTTTGTCAGTGAGAATAAAAAAAAATAAAAATACCATCGCTCAAAGTATTTCAAATTAATTTTTAAATGAATTCTTTCTTCACTAAAATTTAAATAAAAT